>CM074951.1:6744218-6761280 GCA_037577455.1 Pangasius macronema
ATCATTCATATTCTCTGAAAAATGGCCAGGAAACCATAAATTCTGCCAGGGTATGTAAACTTATGAGCACAACTGTAATATAAACTAATAATGAAAAATTTTGGAAGACATTTTGCTAAAAAGTGTAGATTTCCGCTATGTATAGAGACTTTTGGGACATCCTGTGGTTTAATATGTCTTATAAAAATAAATGTAGGTTATTGTTATAAATGCGCATAAAATGTGGTCACTCATTTCTGTAGGAAGGGGCACCACCCTCATTTTGGATGAAAGGTCCTGTGTCTATATGAACCTCTGTTGGATTTGTTGAGGAAATTTTTGTTTTGTTTTTTAAACACATACTCACACTTGTTTCTCAAATACTTTGATCACATTTTTTGGCATTGCTTGATGCACACTTGAAAGTCTCCAGTTCTTATTTCTTCTATTTCCAAAGTTCTACCCAGCCCTGGAGTACATACAGTATCACACAGCTTGACTCCAGCTTAGCTGTTTTAGACATGTCAGGTCAGATAAATCAAAAAATTCTTCTTTTTGAATACCGTTCATTATAAATCCACATTTGAAGTGCTGAAAAAAAAAAAAACCTCTGTTCACAGCTGTTCAGACTTAAAAACATTTCCAAGGAAATTGATGATTCCCTTCAGGAAAAACTGTGGATTTCCTAAGAAAGGCATAGACGATGCCATGGATTGTGTTAACAGCACTGAGAGAATGAACAGAGTAAACAACCTACAGCTAAATCAGAAAGAATTTCTTCTGTGCATGATTATCATAAAAAAACAGTGGTTGAAATTATACCTAAAAACTTTGAAATCCTTCAGGACAAACCCAAGACTGCTTTTTTTTTTCTTTTTTTTTTTTAAGAAACTTGCCATCATCTCATGGGACAAAATAATATGGAATAATAATATTAATAATATAGAAATAATCTGCCAAATAGAAACTATGGTAATGTAGAATGCAACTCGTGGTTAATGGTCTAATGGTCTGAGAGTCGGACTTGTAACCTGAAGGTGAACCTGAAGGTCGTGGGTTTGAGTCTCGGGTCCGGCAGGGATTGTAGGTGGGGGAGTGAATGACCAGCGCTCTCTTACAGCCTCAATACCACAACTGAGGTGAGACCCTTGAGCAAGGCACCGAACTCCCCACTGCTCTGGGTGTGTGTTCACAGTGCGTGTGTGTGTGTGTGTGTGCACCCACTAAAATCTCAGGCCCGAAAGGATCCAATTTTTGTCCAAAAAAAACATCATGCCTCATATCCAATCATTTAGCTCCATTTACATACCATAATAATAAGCCTACTTGATAATAAACATTCGCAGTGGTGCTACACTCTGCTTTTGTATAGCATTAACTCCAGAAGCTGAAAATTGTGCTTTCTTAAACAAAGAAATTTATGAAACAGTATCACGCTTTTATCATATTTTTTTCATAAAGATAAATCATCTTTTAAAATGATTCATTTCGACTCTCTATGAGATCCAATATAATCTTGGCTGAATTCTGAACATAACAGACAGCACGCTGTCCATGTCAGACTATAAGAAGAAGACCCTCTAGTGATAGTCCTGCGATTAAAGATAAGTTTAGCTTACGTTATCGATCAGCGTGATCTGGGCTCGTGAAGAAAACAGGGTGGGATAAACAGAAACAAGCCCTCGGTAAAAGAGGTGCGCTTAGATAAAACGTTTAAAAGGAGAAGAAGAGTTTGGAGACTTTTGTGGATGAGTAAAAGAGGACAACAGGGAATGTCCGTTTTTCAAAGCCAGCTTGAGGTAATGAGGATGTGTTTTCAGTTCATTAGAATGCCTTTTAGCTTTGCAACTCACTGTACGAGGGGCAAGTAAGCTGGTAATGTTGTATTATTTAATTTGAATAAATCAATATTTTAAAGGATCGCTTGCTCAAACAGACTTTTCGAGTTTCACGTCATCCTGCTGGTGGCTTTTAGACGAGCATTCTCACTCTTGAGACTTTAAACAAAAATGTATGACACGGCCAGAACTTAGGCTGCTGCTTAATGACCACATGTAATTATGCATTTCAAGATCATCGATCTCAACTCATGACCAAATAATTATTTTACAGTGTGTATTGTTGTCTGAGACAGCATACAGTGTAAACCTGGCTTTACACAACTAAAGTAGCATAAACTATCCTACCCATTTGAACGACTACTCGGTTGTATAGACTGTAATTTTTTTATATATGTATTTCATTTTATGTTTAAATATCTGTGGGGGCACAGTGGCTGAGTGGTTAGTGGTTGGTTGCCTCGCACCTCCAGGGTTGGGGGCTCAATTCCCTCCTCCACCCTGTGTGGGCGGAGTTAGGGGCAAATTCTCCCCATGCTTGTGGGTTTTTCTCCAGGTACTCCAGTTTCCTCCCCCAGTCCAAAGACATGCATTGTAGGCTGACTGGCATTTTCAAATTGTCCATACTGTGTGCATGAATGTGCGAGTGTGTGTGTGAGATTGTGCCCAGTGATAGGCTGGCCCCCTGTTCAGGGTGTGTGTCCCACCTCATGCTTGGAGTTCCCTGGGATAGGCTCCCCTGCGAACCTGTGCAGGATAAGCTGTATAGAAAATGGATGGATGGATGGATGGATGGATGGCTATTTGGTTCTGTTCTTACACACTTCTGGCATTTCTTTCTGCTTAAATGTGCTCCACAACTATTACTTCTTGGAGACCGTGCATATACAAAGTACTTACATACCATACAGTACATGCATGTTTAGACACACAGTTGCTCTCTCTGGTAGAAAGATTCAGACAGTCATTGTTAGTGATGTCACACTAAGCATCGGTGAATTATACAGGACATAAAAATGATATACAGATGGGGAGAACTCCCTTCCAAGGATCTTCCCTCTCAGCCTATCCATCTCTCTCTCTCATCACCTTCTTCTTGTGGTTAAAATAAGTCCCTTACGGAACTGCTGTCGATACTAATGTTTAACTTTCAAACATCTGAGTTCTCGCGTGTGATGCATTATTAATTAATCCTTTCTCGAGAATTCATCTTCCAGTTTATCTAAATAAAACAGCTCTGAAGTACACATTCATATCGTGTCAATGCCTCTTGCTCACATGGTTAACAGTTGTTCATTGTATTATCATGTAGTTGATAAGTGTGTGCAAACAAGAACAGAAGTGAACTCACTCGCACAACAGGATTCCATTGTCCAGGCTGCCTCTGAAATCCTCCCCGAAACTTCTGCCAGTGACTGCCTAACACACAAACACACACAAATATACACTGGTGAGTTCCTCGCATTACCTAAATACACCTAAATACACCTGTAATGTAGAAACTGTATATTTCCAATGTACTTATTTATTTCTATAACACACATGCTCTGAATTGGGCCCCTATTTGCTATTTCCTGTGGCTGCATTATAAGGGTGTTCTGCATCCCCTGACTCACACTGTTCTAGCTGGATACTATCCCAATCCAACTGAGATTCAGAAGTGTTACAGAGTTAACTATACTGCTCACATCAAGCTACAGTTAAACACAACCCCTTGAAAATAATGATGAACAAGCAAACAATTGTACTGGTCTTGTCACTACTGAATACACCACTGAGCATTCATTCACAATGTAGAATTAGGGTTCCAGTAACTGAGATGAGATTAAGAGATTAAGTGTGTGAATTGAACAGATGCCCTGGCCCGCACCACAAAAAGCACACAAACTCTGGTTATTGATAGAATCTTCCCTTCTCAAAAAAGCTGTTCATGCAAACCATGCTCAGTCAAAACACATTTCCTTAGAACTGTAGATAGGCATGAATCTGAAAAAAAAAAGTATTTCTAAAGACCTGACTGTTCATCAATCTACAGAAAAGAGTGTACCCTCTCGTCAAGAGATTACAAGTCCCGACAATGCCAAAGGAATCTGTGGTCAGGAGCCAAAGGAGCTAAATTGGCCGTGCTCTCTGGGTGGAAGGGATGGCATACTCTCTCTCCCCTATCAATCACAGCAACACCACACAATTGTGGGTGTCTGTGAGCTCATGTATGTGGAAGAGGGAAGATGTCTAGAACTTAAGTTTCTGTTTGTTTATGAACAAAAATTGTGCTAATGGAAGGACACAGCACAGAGAAAATGTTTTGGCAGAAATGCAAGTTACACCAAATCTCATCCCAAATGTGACGCAAGATGCAGGGAGTGTCATGGTTTGGGGCGGATCTGGACATTTTGTAATCATCAAGGGAATTCAAAATTCAGTGCCTTGAACTGCACATACCAGAGTAAATATTATGTCAAATTAGTACACTATCAACAGTGCCATTAGTGTAGTAAACATACCTTTTAGTACAGTAGTATAAGGATTGAGACACAGCCTTTGTGAAAGCACAGTGGCATAGTTAGGCTATATTATGCCAGGGTTTATGATAAACAGGTAAGTTAACTTTCAAAACACACTTAAATATGCATCTTATGTTCTATCCACTGATTAGCCTACAGATGAGAAAACTGACTGGTATAGTACATGTAGCCTTAAAAGCTGTAATTTATCTCGTCTTGCGTTCATCATTATCATGAAGTACTGTCGTTATCTGCTGCCACCCTGTGCACGATAAAATAAATGGTTTAATTGGTGAACAATGAACACAGGTGACCCAATCACTTTTCAACCATTCCCAACCTGTCCGGTTTGGCAAAGGCTGAAATATGGCAACCCTAAGGGCACTAGCTTGAAAGGGTCTCGCTCTACACACCAGATATTCTTCAAATTTGCTTCAGACATAGTAGTAGTAATAATAATAATAATAATAATAATAATAATAATATACTTCCATACAAGTGCACTATACAGGTAATGGGTATGGATTTGGTCATTTGAATCCATCGTGCTTCTCTCTCTCTCTCTGTGTGTGTGTGTGTGTGTGTGTGTGTGTGTGTGTGTGTGTGTGTGTGTGTGCGTGTGTGTGTGTATGTACATGGCCTGAGTCTAGAGCCCTTCCAGAATTAAGTGCACTATTAAACTCTGGGAATATTTAAACACTGGCATCACTACAATGAAAGCTTTAATACAGAGCCAAGAACTCTAAAGAGAAACAAGATATGACTTTTCCCGCACTGGTTTCACACAGCTACTTCAGAGATTAGGGAGTGTGTGTTACCACTATCTCTGTCAACACAAAGCTAACAAGCTTGATCTAAGCTGGCATCCTCTTAACTAAATCTCCGTCGTGTGCTAGCATAGGGACTAATAATGGAGGGATTTTCTCTTAAGGTAAAGTTTCCTGTCAGCACAAGTGGTGGTGTGAGGGTTATACTGGATTTTACAATGGCATTAGTATGACAATTAAATGGGTCGTTAAGGCACAAGCTGGCATTATACACTGCGACAAACCAGTAGCTCAGCCACTAGTGTAACAGTTGGGGTTTTTCTTTCGGCTAACTATTAAAAAAAAAAGAAGACGGAGCTAAAAAAAAAAGAAAAGCAGATGGGGTTAAAGATCTTGTTCAAGGACTGAACAGTGGCTCTGTGGAGCTTGAACTCACAACCTCCCTTGGACTAGCACAAAGCCTTAAACACTGATCTACCACTGAGCCTAAAGATTTCTGTAAATATCCTTTACTTTTTCCATGGAAAGCCATGCAGATCTTAATCTTGGAAAACTTGCACATTCTCCAAATCCTTGAATCAATGAGCGTCTCACAGATCAGAACATAAGATGCACCCACATACGTGCACATCCGCACACACACACGCTCAGAATTCATCTGGAGGACCCTAGAGAGCACAGTAAGTGGGAAAACGATTTAAAATTGTTTAGTTCTGCACTGAGTGATGAGAAATGGCCATTAATAACCCACAGCTCATCAGACTGAAACAATCACAGACCCAGACTCACAGCAGTGTGTATTTGTGCAACTGCTTGCTGGTGCTTTTCTCAGCCTCTTGGCTGTTGTTCCTCAGCATCTGGAAGTCACACAAACGAAATAGAGTGCTACATGTTCATAAAAACCTAGACAACCTCAGCTGGGTTCCCAGAGGAACCAGAGGCGTCCTGCTCAGCATTAGTGGGGTGGTGTGTGTTGCGTAACTACTAGCATACTGCTAAACTACAGCATGGGGATCAAGACCACTATTGATTTAGCTGAATTTGACTATTATTGATCACTTTGTTTATTAGACATTCCTGTGGTAATTTTCCACGGTTGCTAGATTTCAGAATCAAATGCGTATTTCTCAATGTTATGAGCTTTTTCATTAGTAGTATTTGTGCAAATAAATGCTACCTAAATACAACGTTCTTGTCTTTGTGTGTATGCAGTTTACTTGGATCAAATGGATATCGGATCTGTTGCGTTGTACATATTTTATTGCACAAGCAAGTTTTTCACAAACACTCAACTTGTGTCCTTCTGCAAATTAATGATCTTGAAATGTTTTGCATTATATTATATGTCTACACTCTACATATTAGCTCTATCCTAAGCTATTTAAAATCAATATACACTATATGGCCAAAAGTTTGTGGACACCTGACCATTACACCCATATCTGCTTGTTGAAAATCCCACTCCAGATTTAGTCCCCCTTTGCTGTTATAATAACCTTCACTCTTCTGGGAAGCTTTCCACTAGATTTTGAAGTGTGGCTGTGGGGATTTGTGTCCATTCAGCTACAAAAGCATTAGTGAAGTCAGGCACTGATGTTGGATGAGCACATCTGGGGAACTTATTTGGTGTTCCAGTTCATCCCAAAGGTGATCGGTTGGCTTGAGGTCAAGGTTTTGTGCAGAACACTTGAGGTCTTCCAGACCAACCTTGGCAAACCATGTCTCCATGGAACTTGCTTCATGCACAGGGGCACTGCTATGCTGGAACAGGTTTGGGCCTCTTAGTTTCAGTGAAGGAAAATCTTAACGCTACAGCATATAAAGTCATTCTAGACAATAATGTGCCTCTGATTTTGTGGCAAAAGCTTAGAAAAAGCCCACATATGGGTGCGATGGTCAAGTGTCCATAAACTTTTGTTCATATAGTGTATGTGCAGCAGAAATACATTTCAGAAATCACAATGTTAAATCAAACTGATCTTGACACCTGCATGATTTCAGTCAGCACAGATTGAGGCTGCATCTCAAAAAGCCAAATGCAACATCTCTGCTAGATTATTTTAAGCCAGAAGATAAAGAATAGCCAAATAACTTAGAAGAAACAATTTACAATGCAGGAAAAGACAGTCAATAGCACTAATGCTGCAAACCTGAAAATAAATCTATGGATTATTCCACTCTTATTAGTCTTGTACAATAGTGGCACAAATAATTAAACAATTAATCACAATTATTTCTATGTGGTTATCTTTGACACTCCTGTTCTACAATCCTGCAGTGACAGGGAAATAAATAATGAAATAACAGAGCGCTTTCATCACAACAGTGCTGACAGTTCCAGTTATAAGGTTAACATTAACGCACTCATTCTAATACGTTATAGTTTTTATAGTAACGACTATTTCACAGTGACTTGCAAGGTGGATGCTCTATCTACTGCTGATCTTCTGCTAACAATAAACAGATCACAAAAGCATGTTATTTACCAAAAAAAAAAAAGTGTAACCTTGGATATGTGGAAGGTTTCTGTAAGGAGATGTTTATTTAACATTTATAGAAGGAGTGCGTCAGTGAGTGTCAGTGCTTTGTAATAGTCAGTATGTTTTCCACCATGAGAAAGTCTTCAGCTCTGAGGACTTGCACTCTTGTGTTCTGTCTTATTAACTTAAAGAGAGAGAGGCTGGTGAGTGAATGGCTGATTATAGCTGCTATAACGTAAATCTTGTGGACATTCCATAACAGTAAATGTAACTATAAATGGCTCGATGGTTAAGGATCTGAGTTACTGATCAGAAGGTCAGGTGTTCAAGCCCCAGCACCATCAAGCTGCCACTGTTGGGCCCTTGAGCAAGGCCCTTAACCCTCTCTACTCCAGGGGCGCCGTATCATGGCTGACCCTGTGCTCTGACCCCAGCTTCCTAACAAGCTGGGATATGCAAAGAAACTGTGCTGTAATGTATATGAGACCAAATAAAGGCTTCTTTCTATCATTCATACAGGGTGTCCCAAAAGTCTCCATACACAGGGGAAATTAACACTTTTTAGCTAAATGCCATCCAACATTTTTCATAATAAGTTTATATTTTATATATATATATATATATATATATATATATATATATATATATATATATTTTCACAGATAACCTTTAAGGAAAGAAGAGCATATTGAAATCATTCTTATGGCTGGATCGGTAAGCTGTCGCAAGTTGGGATGGACTTTAACAGGAAACATGGCAAAGCACATCACACACGACACTGTTGCCAAACTTATTAACAAATTCAAAAAGACTGGAAGTGTTGCAGATCAACCGAAAAGTGGACGTCCATGAACATCCACTGACGAAGGCACAACCAACATGGTGCTGGCATGGACACCCTGTACATCACAAATTGTAATTGTTGCCAATTGTGGTATTAGAGGAATAGAACTTCTGGGACATTCAAGTTGTTGGCTGGATGGATGGATGGATGGCTGGATGGCTGGATGGATGGATGGATGGATAGATAGATAGATAGATAGATAGATAGATAGATAGATAGATAGATAGATAGATAGATAGATAGATGAATACTCTAGCACCTACTAAAGTATTACGGCCATGAAAATCCAAACCAAATCACCAAAAAAAACATAATACTGGTTTAAACAATGTAAAGATCAATTTTCCTGGCCAACAATGTTACAATCGAGGTTGTATTTGGGATGAACACAAATAAAACTCAGAACTATAAATTTTCTTTTTAAGATTATCAACACTATTTAACCTTTATTTAACCAGGTAATATCTTACTGAGATTAAAAATCTCTTTTTCAGGAGAGACATAGCCAAGTGGGCCGAATACAAAGTTTCAACCAGCAAACACATAAAAACAAATAGATACAATACAGTTAGCATAACAACATAAAATGATCTGAGAAACAGCAATTGTCTTACAGCAGTATTTATCGATGGAGCAAGCCTCCATATTCTGTAAAAATGTATGTTAATTCTGCCAGTGAAACCAATTCAGTAAGTTTGATGTCCTTTTGTAGTGTTCCATGCTGAAAGGACAGCATACTTTTCTGAAATCTGAATCTGAAATTAAATCTGAATAAATAAATTCCTTGAGATCCAGAGATCAGATGTTATGTAATGAGATAAGAGAGTGACAGAGAGAGAGAGAGAGAGAGAGAGAGAGAGAGAGATATGTTGGAAAGTGTAGGGTATGAAGCAGCTTCAACATGCTGCAGGAGCTCAGATGTAAAAATGGCTGAGTCATACTCCCTGTCTCCATCACTCTCTCTCTCATACACACACACACACACACACACACACACACACACACACACACACACACACAGTCTCTCATTCTCCAGTGCCATATATTTGTGTCTCCTGTGGGAAAATGTCTAAAAATACACTATCATCAAAGCTTTGCACACCTGCTATTTCATGAACCCATTAACACTATGGATATCTGGAATCATGCAATGACCAAGAAAAGTGTTAAACAAATCAAAACTATTTTACTGTTTACATTCTGAACAGTTTCCTGATGACATTTTGTAGAATCTTGGCATCTTCTCAAGCAGCTTCATGAGAAGCTTCACCCAGGAGGCTTTTCTAAAAACTTCCCAAATAGACTGAGCACATGATGGCTGCTTCTCCTAGCTTCTAAATGAAAACTACTAGTTTGGGGGAAAACAATTTAATTTTGACTTGAAACTATGTGTTTAACGTTAAAATCTACTCTCATTCACTTTCAGTACCAGCTTTTTCCTGGTCAGGGTCATGGTGGAGCCGGAGCCTATCCTCAGACGCTGGGTGTGAGGTGGTAATAAGTCTTTTGGAACAGGCTTGGGACAGGCACTGAGCGTGCACTAGCTTGTGCCACCCCAGTGACTGGGTTTGGTGCCCAACATGGGGCTTAACTTGGGATAAAATTTCTAAAACGATAAGTATTTATTACAAAATTAATTTTGCTTCAGAAATAAATGTAACATTGTGGACATTGTAATTACCATAAGCCTTTATTAGCATGACTTCGTTTAATTTTCACTTCATTTACGTGAAATATGTTAATTTTTTTAAATGCAGGACAACAATCTCTGTACTACAGTTTGTGCTTTCTTGGCAAAATCTCAGCAAAATAATATTTTTTACATATAGTGTATCATGAAGATGATGTGTTGTGATATATTTTTGGCCTACTACTGAGTCTTTCCAATGCTGTGTCTTATCTCATACACACACACAGCCTGTATGAGACAATATGACCATAAAATATGGATTTGCTCATAACACACTATCCAGAGTCATCAGTTCTGTTCAGTTCACTCTGTATTGCCCTGAAGTTTTGCTTAGGTGTCAAAAATGAAAGAGAAGCTACATCTGCAATCACACAAACCAGTAATGGCAAAGTAAGCCTGAAAAATTATCTATTCTAATCCTGAGCACTTCAAATAGGAGTCTAAATGAGAGTCAGATACACCCACTGTGGGCAATGACAGGGAGGATCTACAGCTATATTTGTCTAGAATCGATGGGCAAAGCAGCATAAGGAGTGATCTATCCCAGAAAGTGGACACTTATCTCAAATCTTAAAATTCCTTTCTTAATGAAGTACTGTCAACATCTGAACAAAGTAAGTAGCTATTAGTGAAGTAGGACACAGCCCAAAAGGCCCACCCTCGCATTCCAGCCACTCAGGGAAAAAAAACAACAACAAAAAAAACATGCACAGTAGTTTATGGCGCATGTGCTGGATCTCCATTTAGCCAAACAGCTCAGGTCACTCCGGGTCGCTCGTTTAGACGCTGGAATTTGTCGCCTTTGTTGTCTGAGTTGGAACACAGCCCTCGTGCATGTCTGATGCGGTTGCTGCTGCCACAAACAACTGAAAGATGTTTCCTCTTTTCCGCACAAGGCTTGCCAGCAGGATATTTTAATGACATAACAGAGGCCATTCTCATGCCTCTGTGTCCGAATTTACCACTTCCTCATCTTTGCTGTGTTATTAGAGTAGGGCTCCAATTGAGCACATTAGCAGGAACACTGTAGTGAAGCAGACGAGAGCACAGCGGATGTTTTCTTGTGAGAGAGCAGCCGTATTGTTAGTCTGAGAAGGACTGAAAGCTAAGAGGTCTGATATGGAGTTTTCTAACAATCCTGGAACGTGCAAAAACAGATCCACTTTTAAAAATGCAATCAGTCTTAGATGTTATATGTGCCAGATCCAGGGCAGGAGGAAAAGGATGTCTGGTTTAGCTTAGGCTCCGATTGTTTTGGTGCTACTCTGATAAATTATGGCTGAATGAGCCAGGTGACTTCAGTACTGGACAATGTGGGTAAACACATTGACACACAAAACCACGAAAAGAAAAACTGTACAAATATTATGTGTGGAGGGGGACGTTTGCGTCGCACCTCCGGCGTTGGGGGTTCGATTCCCCCCTCCGTCCTGTGTGTGTGGTGTTTGCATGTTCTCTCCGTGCTTCAGAGAGAGGTTTCCTCTGGTTACTCCAATTTCCTCCCCTAGTCCAAAGATATGGACTGTAGGCTGACTGGCATTTTCAAATTGTCCGTAGTGTGTGAATGTGTGTGTGATCATGCCCCGCGATGGGCTGGCACCCCGTGCAGGGTGATCCCCCACAAGTCCAGGCTCCCCCATAACCCTGTGTAGGATAAGTGGTATGGAAATTGGATGGATTATGTGCTGTATGTACACACACTTGCCACTTTATTAGAAATATCAGTACACCTGCACTCATTCATGCAGCCAATCATGTGACAGCAGCGTAATGCATAAAATCTTGCGTACAAGTTCAAGAGCTTCATTTAATGTTCAAACATCAAAATGGGGAAAAACGTGATCTCAGTTTTGCAGCTAGATACTCTTTGTTGATGAGCGAGGTCAGAGGAGAATGGCCAGAGCTGACAGGAAGGCCATGGTAACTGAAAATAACCACTCTTTACAAACGTGGTGAACAGAAAAGCATCTCATAACACATCAATCATAGAGGTGGATGGGCTACAGTAGCAGAAGACCACATCGGGTTCCACTCCTGTCAGCAGTTACTACCAGTTGTTCCTATAGAAATGATAATGTATTAGAACAAGAGCATTAAGTAAGATTTCTTTACTGGCCAATACATAAGGATCTGATTCTGGTATATTCGACTGTACTAGTACAAACAAGCATTAGCATGCACGTAGCACTAACAAGAAACAGGGACCGCGCTGAACGTCCCATCAGGGACAGTGTAGTCTGCAGAGACGGGGTCAGGGTTCAGCACTGGTAGGATGGATGATTAAGAGGCTTGCTTGTCACAGAGCAGATAGCTGCTCTTACTGAAAATGAGCTTAGAAGCTTGGGCCTCGGCCAATGAAAACAGCTCCTGCCTACTGATAATCTCCAAAGCCTTACCTTTGGCACAACAGATGTCTAAAACCAAAAGCGCTGTAGTGCAGGATTCCGGGACAAGGCTGTACAAGATTAAATAAGGAAAGTGCGTTATTCACAAAACTACGGGCTGCTGAGATCAGGAGTGCACTGCAGTTTCTCCTGGTCACAAGAGGATCCCAATCACTTCTACACTATGATAAGCTACGATAAGCTTTTTCATATGTTAAGAATGGGGTCTGGTCTTATTACCATGATTACTTTTTCCTTATAAGGCCAGCTAAATATGAGTAGAGATGGGTAGCACATGCATCAGTGTGCTAAGAGCCTGGCTAGATCACTTAACCAAATTTAACACTACAGAAGGAGCTAAAAATACACTATACACTCTCCATCTACAGCCACTCAGTACATTCAGCCATGACTTAACAATTACATCACGTCTTCTTACGATTTAATGGTTCATTAAGGAATAATGAATTTCTTCAGCCTTTAAATTTGATGTAAATAATAATTTCATAATCACCGTTAATCATTCTTTTAATCCAAGACATTGAACTGTACTAGCACTTGCTTATTTTAAAGCATACTACTAAAAATAGCATAACAGGCATAATAGCTAGCATAATAGCTAGTCGATGCAGTCACATGGCTAATGATTCACTCTGAACTAGTTTCACATTTGGTGTCACTAGCTACCAGCCTGAACTGACCACCGATATAGCCTATTATATGCTACATTCTACCACAGCACTATTAGATTCTCTCTTCCGATTGGCCAGAAGGTGTTGACCTGTATGGCGGATACTCCACATAAACATTTTTTTTTCAAAGATTATAACTTTTTATATGGTGATGTTTTCTCTGAGGAGATGTCCAGAGGGTCATGGTCAGAGGAAACACTGTAAGTTGCCTTTTTTTCTGACAAAAGAAAGGTGTTCCACAATGGTAATTTTTTAACATAATCCACATAGTCCAACTATTCAAATTTAAGCTTATTGTAAATGTTTTCAGTAATGTTTTGGCCATTCAATGGCACTATAGACTATATCTGTTGACCATTTTTTCAGTAGACAGTGTTGCACGCTTAATGAAGACACATCATTTGAATCTGTGCATGTCTTGACAGTGAAAGTAAGCTTTGTTTTTTCCCCCACACTCCTCAGCTGACACACTCACACTGCCACTGTGATATGATCTTTTGGAATAAGTGACGGTGGAGCTGAGCCCATTCTTTTCTATGAGTGGCTCCAGGCCAATACTTGGCAAAGCGGTGAGATTAAATGTAACAATGGGAATTAACCATAAAAGAATATATTGTAGCATTAAATCAACAGCTACTTCATCCAGTGCTGAACATGCAGTGTTCCTTCTGGAGCCACTAACCTCTTCCACACAAATCACAGGTCGCAGGGCTTTACCATGAATTTTATGAAGCTGATCCCGTTAACTACTGTTACGCCATTTTACATGCTAGACTAGGCTTTGTTCCACTGTAACTGAATAATTGATATTGAGGGACTTGTAGTACGAAAGCTGCAATTTAAAAGAGGCCAGAACTTGAGCTGGAGGCTGATGGGAGCATGACTGGAGGTGGCAAGAGAGTTTCTGCTCTACTTTCTGTTTTTAGACATCACTAAAAGCAGAGAAGATAAGTCTGCTTTGAAAGTAATACAGCTCCTGAAATCCAATAAATCCTTTTCTTGCTTTAACCCAAGGTATGAACCAGTAAGGAGGTCCTTAATTAATGGGTTGTATGACCATGACCACCAAAGTTGGAGTGATTCTTAAAAATTGCACATACTAAATACCTGTATTAACAAAAGCTAAAATGTTTCCTCAAACATGTTGACACATGTAGTCTAACTTTCACACCATCGTTGAGTAAGTGAAACAATTCCGACATTACACTGTAAACTATCCCAAAGAGTTCTATGTTTTATTTCCCAAGACCACCAACCATAAACAGCACATTAAGCAGTGAAAATGTGAAAATGTGTTTATTTTGCATTCTTTTATAATTTAATGCAAAAATGTTCATTACAAATTATATTATCAGCAACAATCAGCATGTCCCTTTTCACTTTAAAGACAGCATGCACTGGATTTAGCATGGATTTGTTTAGTTTGTGTAAAATCTGATGATCCATATTAGGTCAAATCCACTGGAGTATAGTCTGAAAATGTTCACACTCCAATGGAACGAATAAGACTTCTATTGAAGCTAAGGTAATGGTAGCTCAGTGATTAAGATGTTGGATTTCTGACTGGAAGGTCATGAGTTCAAATCCCATCACAAATCCTGAGCTGCCACTCCTGGGCCCTTGACCATGGCCCTTAACCCTCAACTGCTCAGTTGTATAAATGAGATACATGTAAGTCATTCTGGATAAGAGCGTCTGCATTTGTCTTGTCATTTCAAGACTGGACTACTGCAACTCACTCCTGGCAGCTCTGCCTCTGAGCGCCATTCGTTCTCTGCAGCTGATTCAGAATGCAGCTGCATGATTGGTTTTCAATCTTCCTAAATTCTCCCACACCACCCCATTGCTGCGCTCCCTCCACTGGCTTCCTGTAGCTGCCNGATAGACTTCAAAGCACTATTGTAAGTCGCTCTGGATAAGGGTGTCTGCCAAATGCCATAAATGTAAATGTAAATGAACCAATGTCACTTCATAGTTTAGGTAATATTTTCCACAACTGTTTAGCAAAATTGTTACAACTCTGATTACCCAACCTGTATTAAATCCTCTATAGCATAAGCTGTGCTACCACCAATGTGGAAATATTTCACAAGTAAGTTTCATGACCCTAGTATGACAATTCAAGTTTATAGAAGTAGTTGAATTTATAAGTGTAGTGATCACTTAGGCACCATGCCTGTAAGTATGCATAGTATGCATAATGAGTATTAAGAGCAATTGAAGACTCAATGCTAACAGACCAGCACCCAAGTAATCGCTTTCTAATGTAAACATTTTCTATAACATGAAAAGCATGACACTGTCACACTTGAATGTCATGTTAACATTGCCCCTAGTCTGGACCAGATTATATATTTTGTTTAAGTTCAGGGACCACCCTTGATTTCAGAGTGCCAACTCTTTGTGGCACATAATTGATAACCTACAAATCAATATACACATAAAACGCTACATGACTATACATAAATGCAGAAAGGACATTCTTCATATCACATTCTCCAGTGTCACCTAAATGAGGCAGGGTTCCCTTTTGAGTCTGGTTCCTCTCAAGTTTTCTTCATCATATCATCTAAGGGAGTTTTTCCTTGCCACAGTCACCTCAGTCGCCTCAGGCTTGCTCACTAGGGATAATTTTGTCTAACATCTAGGACTATTGTATGTTTTGTTTTTTTTGCATGTTTTTTCTGTTTCTTATCTTCTGTAAAGCTGCTTTGAGACAATGTTCATTGTTAAAAGCGCTATACAAATAAAATTGAATTGAATTGAATTAGTCTGTTGCCACAACATGACTCTGTGTACTTAAATATACTAACACTTTTACTAAAATTCCTCTGCTACAGGCCTGATGATGTATTTCCTAATTTCCTAATTTCCTATTTCCATCAAAGGTGTCTAATCCTGTCTATAAACTTTCATATTTCAACATATGCTTTCTTTCCACTGTTGTGTATTGTATTGTAACCTGCCCAGATATGTTTATAGCATATCATGATCTGTTTACATGGTGTCAACCTTGAATGTACCTGTAGGAGGACAATCTGCTAGAAATTTAAGGAGCAAAACTGGATGGACTATGATGGACTAGGGACAAACTTTAACCACCCTGGACTTCTGAACAACTTTGCACTGTGGCTTGAATTTCAAGTATGAGATGAGTATACACCTCATGAGCCATCAAAAGGATTTCACCATCCTTTGTTCACTCTCTGCTCAAAAAGCCACCCAGGATGAACTGTACAAGAGAGAAGCACTCTCTCTGAGGCCTTCTCTCATCTGAGATTGTAATGAGAGAAATGTTCGCCTCTGCCAATGGTATAAAATCAATCAGTGCTGTCCAGTAGCATGTTTTTGTCTTTCTTTTCTCCAAGTTTACTTTCACTTTTAACAATATGCAAAATATCTGCTTTCACTCTATGCTTACTAACATGGTCACTTAGTCAGTGATCGCTGTTCATGTCAAGGGAAAAAAAAGATCCAATTTGGTAACATTATTCCCATTAATGTTACCGTTCTTTGGAACTTATTTTTTTCATTGGAAATATTTTTAGATTTTTTACTGTGGCTATTCACCACGTGCAAGTCTTTAAAGTCCCCGACACATTTCTATTCCCTATCGTTTTCCTTGTTCCATGTACCTTGAGTGGCAGCCACATATCTCAAGTGGTTTGTGGTTACTCATTTTAATAAGCTAATAGAGCACTAAAACAGAGTGCACATCCCACACACAGATACATTCAATTCAATTTATTTTTACTTGTATAGCGCTTTTTTTTACAAAGGTCTTTGTCTCAAAGCAGCTTTGTGTATTCCATAGAAAACAGCTGAAGCGTCTTCGTGGCAGTGTGAAGCATTGCCGGTGGACAGGTCCAGAGTGAAGGGGGGGA
>CM074951.1:6761380-6809817 GCA_037577455.1 Pangasius macronema
TTCAAACGACGTCTAAAGACTTACCTCTTCATAAAGTACTTAAGTTAGCACTTGCACGCACGCACACACACACACACTCACACACACACACAAAAAAACAAAGTTTTGGACTGATGGTATTCCTAGTTTGTGACCTAGTAAGCCAATAGCAGAATGTATTTTTTTTGTATAGACTTCAAAGCACTATTGTAAGTCGCTCTGGATAAGGGCGTCTGCCAAATGCCATAAATGTAAATGTAAATACCATCAAATAAATACTTAAGAAAATCTGACCTTTTGTACAAAGAAGTTAGTATGATCAATATCACAAATTTGCTTACATTTAAACAAGTGACATTTGAAATAATGCACAATCTTGAATATTAAATATTCAAGATACTGAATATTTTCTTTGTTTTCAATTTTTCAAAATGATAAAACCATTTTTTTTTTTTTGCAGTTTAAAATGAAACAAAAAAGATTGACATTGTGGTCTCAGACTTTTGAACCCTACTGTATGTGTGGTGGTTTGGGAAAACCCACTGGATGTTGCTGTGGCTGATTTCTAACAAACACCCAAAAAAGATTTAGTAATAAAGTGGGAGGTTTCCTGCTTATAATGTTTACACCTCAACAAAAGAAACTATGAATAATTACACCAAAATGATGTAGAATTATTATTTATTTTAATTTCCTGCACAGTGGTAGAAAGAGTCTGCCTAAGGATGTTTAAAACCTTGCTGGCTAAATGTGATTTCCTTCCTTTAAATGCTATTTTCTTCCTGTTCACTTTTGGAAGTAACCAGACTTTAAAATGCTAGAACTTTACTTCTAGCTAAGCCACATGCATTCACTTGCATTCAGATTTTTGCCTGCTACTTTATGGATACAGACATGACAAGGTTGATCTAAGTGACCCTGCACATTTCTGAAAGTGATGCTCTAATCTTATGACCTCACCTGCAGGAGGCTACATGGCTGATGGGAGAATCAGTGCAGAGTCATTCTTATTCTTGATCAGTATAATTACCCTAAGTTTTATCACGTGACTGACCAATGGTGGGGTAATTTAGGAGTCACAGATAAAGCCTTGCTTGACAACATCGCAGCCAACCAGTCAACAGAAAGTCATGTTCTCTGATTATCTTTTCATGTTTTCTTTATTCTGTTGCATTATGGGACATGTGAGGGGAAAAATATATGTATATATATTCATGAAGTATAATGGGGAGAACGTGTTACCTTACTTAGAGATGAAGACATTGGGAAATGTAGAGGTGCGTGAGAAATAAAGCTTCACACTGTGTATATTCTTTGGTAATAGTACATTCACAACAAACATGTGGTAGGCCCCTACATGTCCCATCAAACACACTGTAAGCTGATTTTCTGAGATAGGCTTGGTATTGGCAGTGGTAGCTCAGTGGTTAGGATGTTGGGCTACTGACTGGAAGGTCGTGAGTTCAATCCCCAGCACCACCAGGCTGCCACTGGTGGGTCCTTGAGCAAGGCCCTTAACCCTCAGTTGCTCAGTTGTATAAATAAGATAAATGTAAGTCGATCTGGATAAAGGCGTCTGCCAAATGCTATAAATGTAAATGTATTGCTCTGTAGGTCTATATGGTGTGAGTTTTACTTAATACCAGTTTTGCTAAGTAACACGTAATAAGACTAATTATTATATTATTCATTCTTTGTAATGTGTGCAACAGAACAGAACTAATTAAACTGAAATACACGCCGGTGTTACATCCCAGTACAATCTCCAATCCGTGGAGAAAAAAAAAAAGTCAGTCATCAATGATGACAGCTAGTATCTTAAATATTTTTTCTATTTCACTACTAAGAAATTTCTGTATTTAAAATGTTCTTTTTTTCCACAAAACTTTTTTGACAAAAAAAATCATCATTCCTAACTCACTATAGAACTTTCCTCTCTGTGTGAAAAAAAATATGGCTGACTCTTGCATCTGTTTTCTTCTAGTCTTTGTAGCAACATCGATATTTAGATTAACAGTGTAAAAAGTATAGTAGATATGAAATGTTCTCCTATTGCTGTAATTCAGGAGAAGGGATGAGGAGTGTGTCAGTTCCTCAGAATATGACTCAGGTGAGTTGTGTGTGTTGGTTACGTACACAAACACAAAGACGTACAAGATACATGTTCAGACATATTCATGCGAAGATGCATGCACATACCTGCTAGCTCGGGCAAGTTTTTCAACATAACAAAATAACACTGATGGAATGAAAACTGTGGAAGTCCTTGAAAGGCAAAAACATCAGACTTTTACAGCTCTTTTTTTTTTTAAATAATGCTAGATAATGATGGCATGAAACCACATACTACAGCTTGGGCAAAAATGCAAGCTGCAATCTGCAGTGCAAACGTGTTGGGCAGATCTTTAGCTTTAGAAGCTACAAGTTTCAACTAACATGTTTAAAAGGTCTTTGGCAAGTTTTGGATCATTTTTGCAATTTTTTTGCCATTAAATTGAGTGCAAGGAGCTGTGAATTACACAAAACACAAAGTTATTTGTGAGCGTGGAGCAGTAAAGCAAGAGTGCAGAGAAGAACGTGAGAGCACTTCAGTTTGGCGAGTACTGAGCACTGAGACATGCACACTTCCTTTCGCCAGCGTGTTATTCCATGATCACTGATAATGCTTGTTACTCTGCTATCCTCATGCTCTCTTTAAAAAAACTGTTTAAACAGCATAACATGTTAAACATAAATCTCAGCACAATGAGTTCATTGCTAGCAGCCATGATGCCCCTGACCATATAATAATAAGCAGGTTACTCAGTTCACTATCAATAACAATATCGGTATTGATGAGTTCCAGAAAACATGTGCTCAGTCTGAAAAAAGAAACAAAACATGGAATTAGACTGTCTAGCTTGACTCCACAAACATGATACATAGCCTAGCTGACCTATGAGAGGATGACCTGCTGCTGTTACATGAAGGAAGCAAGCACCAGTTAGCAGCAAAGATGGCGGAGGCTAGCAGTAGTGAGCCTGGTCCGACAAGCGAACCTGAGTCTAACGAAACAAGTGAAGCTGACCTTACAGACAAACGAAATTGCACATCAAACATCTGGAAATATTTTGGTTTCAAGAAGACAGACACCCTTGAACAGCAAAAGGTGCGGAAAAACAGTGCAAACCTCTCGTAGTAACACCACCAACTTCTACCAGCATCTTTTTCCTGACTCATGTAACCCTAAGTATAACTATAATGGCCGATTATAAGTAACAGAAATCCAGCTGAAATTCTCACTCATTAGTGATCCACTCATTCTTTAACACCTGTAACGGCTACACACTAGCAGTATTCTTAACCCAACTCATGAACACACACTGTAATGTGCACCTCAGGCTTCACATACTGCAGTATGCAAAACATGGCAGCAATTCCTCACTGAGGTTCCAATTTCTTGGAAATATATTCCAAATATTTTCCAGCACCATTGAATGCGGTTTAATCCTTGCACAACATCATGGCACCACAACAGGTTATCTGCCACAACTCATCCACACACAGTCTTTGCAAAGTGTTGGCGTGTGCCAGGTATCCACATTACACAAGCGCTCTGGCTGCCCGTAATCAGCATTACTATTATAAATCATGTTTTTTTTACACCCAATTTGGTTAATAAGAACAGAATACCATTGTCTTGGTTATTACTAGTTATTAAAAAAAAACCTACCACTGTTATTTGCTATGGAAACGCTGGACTGCTATGTGAGCCTACATGCCCTTAATTCCACAACAAAGAATGCATTTTTTTTTTTTAATAACAAAGTTCAATGTTCTGACAAGACACTACAGCTACCTGCATGACTGGTTTCCAATGTAAAGAGTATCCTCACTGAAAATAATTACACACACACAAAAAAAAAGAACGAATATAACACTCATTAAACTCAAGACAGCAAATCAGAGTATGATTTAAGAGCTCGAATATAAAAAGTGGCACATTTACATAACTCATACTCACTTATGTATCACTTACCTATGGGATGTCTAGGTGCGTTGGGAATAATTCCGGCAGGACCAGAAATGCATTTTAAACACCCATAAGAGAATCTGCATAGATTTAAGTCAACCATGAATCAAGAGCTGCTGATGAGAAACGCAGACGCCAACGTGTGTGGTGGGAGAAGAGAAAGAGAGTGTATGAGAGAGGGAAAGAGAGAGAGAGTGAGAGAGACAGAAAGAGCTCCATAAATAATACAATGCAATAGTGCACAAAGATGGTACAGAGCAGAACGCCGCATTTCACTTTCCGCGTTCCTGTGGCTAAACTGTGACTTTCTTTCTCTTGGTGTCAATTAGCTCAGTCGTTTGTGGTTCTTACTCCTCCATGCTAACGAGTCCTCTGATGAGGCCGACCATATTTAGAAAGCCAATGAGAGGAAGAAGGGTTTATGTAATTGAGCTTTTATATAACAGCTTTCCGAGGTTTGTCATTTCCAGCCTCTGCTCTGTCATACGTTGCATTGTATGTTGCTGGAGAACCACCTACGGCTGCACACACACACACACACCACCTCGCACTGCAGTAAGGTATGGTGTGAAGGTGATCGCAGGAGTGGGACGACGATGCCATTCTTAAAGAAGGCTGTCAATCTTCATCAGCTTTGACACATACTAGGGGTTTCATAGACTAGTCAATTGGTAGATTGATAGGTTCATTAGTCTTGGGGATGTCAACTAGTCAGGGCAGTTGGAAAAAACAGTGGGGAAGACGGTAAGGAGATGCAGGCAGATGGTAACGAAAGCAGCTAAACGTACTTTGTTAGTCCAGACTAGGTGAAGCCAATTCTACAGTCAACTGTACAGAAATCCAGAAAGGACACAAGTTATTTATTTTTTTCCAGTACTGTTATCTTGAGATCACGACTGATCTCAGAAGAACAAAAGCTGTTTTCTCATGATCACAACTTACTTTTCTTCTGATCTCAAAAGAACAAAAGCTGTTTTCTCAAGATCATATTTTATTCTTCTCATGATCTTGCGATAACAAAAGTTATTTTCTGAGATCACATACTAGCATTACATCATTGTAGCCAGTGGCACACTGTCATATATTCAGGGCAAAACTGGAGAAAACATGTATTCAAACTCCACACAGTCACCCTTCTCAAGATCGAACCCAGACCCTTGGATTGTACACTACCATCTCACCAGCTATTTTCTCTAAAGGCCCTGATTAAAGTTAAAGTAAAAATGGATGATGTACATCGTGCATGCCAAATCATGCATTTCAGCATCATGAGATTTTGGGGCCACGGGCTGCACATCATTATCCAATCTTTCTCAGCTAGTTTAGCATCACATGAGAAGCACGTGCCAGGATAAAAAGGTGGATCTGGATTTGTTTTCGGAGGCTACTGAGGCTGGAGTTGACCATGGTGGTAAAACCTCCCATACACTTCTCTAGACTTCATATACTTCACCTAGTATTTTAATAAATGCTACATCCTTAAATAGCATAACATTTATTTATGCACATTTATAGCACCGATTTATTCACTTTCGTCTTTAATAGTGTAGCTGAAAACACATTGTAATGTTTTATTGAAAATGTAATCTGTACTCTGTGTGTATTTAATTTAATTAAATTAAAGTGTGGTATGACACCTAAATAACCATGTCCCGACATATTTGCTTTAACTATGGAAAAGACGACTAGTCGACTCTACTTTTGAAATTACTGGTCAACTAGTAAAACTAGTAGTTGTTGTGCAACCCGTAAAACATACACACACAAAGCCACGTAGTGACTGACCTTAACCGAACAAAGGACCCTAAGAATAACTGCCGTACAGCACATAACGTCATCTGAATGGAGGCACTCAAATACACAGTATTACAGAGAAAGTCCTCCGTACTACACCACTACCACCACCACCACCACCACCACCGTGATGTTCTCAGTGACTGCTCATGCATTACATAAACCCACACTCACAGCTTACTCAGTGTCAGCGCAATTCAAATACTTGCAGTCTGAATAAAGAAGGACTAAGGCACAAGGCAGCTCAGTGAGACGCAATTTGGGGGGCAGTCGTGGCCTAATGGTCTGAGAGTCGGACTTGTAACCCGAAGGTGAACCCGAAGGTCGTGGGTTCGAGTCNTGACCAGCGCTCTCTGCCACCTTCAATACCACGACTGAGGTGAGACCCTTGAGCAAGGCACCGATCCCCCAACTGGTGCCCGGGCGCCGCAGCTAAAATGGCTGCCGACTGCTCCGGGTGTGTGTTCACTACTGTGTGTGTGCACTTAGATGGGTTAAACTCAGAGTACAAATTCCGAGTATGGGTCACCACACTTGGCCACAAAGTCATGTCACATCACGTTACTTCACTAAGCTACACTGAGATACAGCTAAACACTTTTCCTAAATTTATTCCCCAATTCCCACCCACCAGCCAGCTCTTCCCTATCGTACAGGGAGGATGAGGGCTAACACGTGCTTCCTCTGAGACATGTGAAGCAAGCCTCTGCATCTTGCTGCTCATCCTGTGTCACAAGGCAGCGTAACACACTCGGAGGAAAACGCTATCCGCCCTCTTTCACATACAATTCCACGATTGAGCTCTGTGGCATCATCAGGATTCGAACTCGCAATCTCCCAGCAACAGAGTGAGCCAGTGTTGCTTCTCTTAAAGACTTAAAAGGGTGTTTTATTTTAGTACTGTGGCCAAAATAAGTCCATTGTGGCCACATTAATTCGAATTTTAATTATTTGAAACATTTAGTAATTAAATGTATCTATATATTAATAACGTATAATTTTATACCAAGACAGAGACACAGACAGAGCAAAGATCATCTATAGTGCTACACTATACCAAGGATGGACAAATCACTAAAGGAACAAGCAGATTTCATGTCTAGTTTGTTTTTACTCACAGACAAATAAAAAAAATATCTCTGAGTGATTGTATTTTTGTAGAGTATCCAGTGTCATTGCTTTATAAAAGTCAGAGAAATAGGGAATATCATCGGGGGGCATTGCTGTTTCTCACTAACATGACAAGCTACAATTTTCTTGTCTTATTAATGACAAGAAAGAGAAAACTGAGAGCCTGGTGAGGAAACAACTGTTTATAGCTGCTGTGATGCAAGTGACGCAATGCAACGGGAACTAACTTGTTTCACTGACATTCCACAGCATTAAATATAACTGATCCTGCTTTATGTGGTAAGATATTCATTTACCATTTAAACATTTACTTTTTTATTATTATATTTATTATTTAAATTATGTTAGTTTGGGAAAAATTCAGTGCTGTAAAGACTTACCGGAGGAATTTAAGACTAGTTCTACTTCTTTTATCATTCGAACTACACAATCAGTTCGATACAATCCATGCGCTTCAACAAACCTCTACCTCCATCTCCCATTAACACACACACACACACACACACACACACACACACACACACACCATACACGCAGAGATATCAGTCCTTCTAAACACATCTGCACACTGCAAATGGGCAGGTACGCTTTCAAAACACAACATAAAGATCATACTGAGGATTTACTGGGGCTTAGCACGAATGAGCCATCATCTATCAACAGGCAGAAGAGGTGATCTCTTACATGTGTTTGGGACGCTGTGCAGTAGTTCTGTTTAATGCCACAGGGAAAAAAACACGAACTACGATACGAAAAACGAAAACTGTAGGAGGTTAGAAGGATCAATATTACTTATAATTAGCATAAACATTCATTTTCACTTCACATGTAAGTACGTATTCATCAATTTCTCATCTAGATTATCTCACATCTGCTCAGTCAGTATGTAAATGTGCAGTTAGATCTTCATAATAATAATAATAATAATAATAATAATAATGAGACGACAGACACTGATTTGGTAAGTCAGTTTGAATACCTGTATTTCCTTTGGTCCTTATATACCCACAATGGATGGATGGATGGATTGGTGGATGATTAAATAATTGGATGAATATAAAGGTGGATGGGTAGATGAATACATAAATGGGTTTGGTTGGATGGATGGATGGATGGATGGATGGATGGATGGATGGATGGGTTTATGGATATACGGATATATGGTTGGATAGATGGATGGATGGATGGATGGATGAATAAATTGATGGATGAAAGAATGGAAAGGTGGAGTGATTGAGTGGATGAATAGATAAATAATAGATAATCGTTAATAATAAACAATAACTAACATCACAGAAGGAAGTGTGGTACAGTGCGTGTCAGGAAAGCTGTGTGATGAACACATACTGTACGTGTGGGTCGGCAGTTAGCTTTACACTCACAGCATGTTGATTCAAATTTAATTACAGACGTTTATCAGAGTGCCATTCGGAAAAGCCTCCGTGATCAGAGAGTCTTTCTCACGCACTTCACACACGTCACACACACAGAGATCATACATTTCTGAAAGCGTAGCACTGAATCCACAGATGAACTGTCCTCTGTTTCAAGTATTCCTGTACCATGTGGAGATCATTTCTTTATGAAGAAGACGGTCAAAGAAAATGATATGTTCGCCAAAATGGATCTAGGATCAGTGGTGAGTCCATCCACCTTTGAAGGGAAGAACCTTTTGTTCCTTTTGTTTACTGAGGTTAAAGTTAATGTGTAGGAATTTTGGTTAAAAATGAAAACATGAATTCCTGAGTCAGGGCAGAAAAACATACTCTAAAAAATTAAGCTCCTGGGCTACTGTACTATAAGTCTCCTTGGAAATGCTGTAATACTAATTCATTGTAATTCACAAACAGGGTTGTCAGGTTCCAATTGGCAGGAAACACGCACGTGTTATACGGCAGTTTAGACGTTCTACAGGTGCAGCGTTGCCAGTAGGTGGACTGCCTACTCCAAATTGCCCCTAGGTAAAAGTGAATGAGTGTGTGAATGTGTGTACGGTTCCAGTGGCTCCCTGTTACACTTATCCTGGGTGTAACTGACACTGACATGGTAATTCTGCTTGAATACTATTTTTGTGCTTAAATAGCCACAACTAAAATTCCAATTTTTCCTGTGACATTATTTATAATAATAATAGTAATAACATTTTTAAACATACTTATTACTGCTACACTACCAACTATTTTACAGTTTACAGCCCATGTTCTGTATTTTTAGTGTATTTAAGTGAAGTGAAGTGACGCGTGGCCAAGTGTGGTGACCCATACTCAGAATTTGTGCTCTGCATTTAACCCATCTAAGTGCACACACACACACACACACAGCGTGAACACACACCCGGAGCAGTGGGCAGCCTTTTTTGCTGCAGCACCCAGGGAGCAGTTGGGGGTTCGGTGCCTTGCTCAAGGGTCTCACCTCAGTCGTGGTACCTACAATCGCTGCCGGACCTGAGCCTCGAACCCACAACCTTCGTGTTACAAGTCAGACTCTCTAACCATTAGACACATTGCGCATTATGTAGTCTTGCATACTGTTACGTGTTGCACATTGGCCCTGGAGGAACAACATTTCCTTCCAATGCATATAAGCTATATAGATTTGCACTACTGTCACTTTATCACTTTCAAACAGAACTGTGTACTGGTCGGCGTCGTAGTCATGTACTGTCTTGTTNTCTTATGTAGCACCTTGGTCCTGGAGAAACGTTGTTTCGTTTCACTGTGTACTTGTATATGGCTGAAATGACAATAAGCTCCACTTGACTTGACTTGACTTGACTTGACTTGACTTGACTAGAGGAATGACAAAAAAACCCACCTGACTTGACTTGACTAACCAGGAAACATTAGCAAACTAGCTAAAAGACCAGCTCGTTTTAAAAGAGAGATGGTTTACCATTTCACCTGGTACTCAGTAACTCTGACAGTCACACTGACATGTACAACAAAGTTTTTTTTTTTAATTCGTAATTAATTATGGGCTGTGTCCCAAACCACATACACACCAATGGTGGCCAGACTATTGGTAAATCACTACTGAGGTATCCTATTTGGTGCCAACATTGCAGTTTGAAATACATCCCTGAACTCTCCTTGAATTATGTATTACTTGCCTCTTACAGACTTCAGATTATTCCGCACAGTGAAGAAAAATGCAGCACAACCTTAGTGGTTGGAAATACCTGAGAGGAGAGAATTCTAAAATCTTCTATCCTGTAGTGTAAGAATCACATACAACATGTTTGAAAATGTTATTAGAGAACAGAAAACGCACAAAGGCATCTACACTTGTCCAGAAATGCATAATTTATGAATATGCAAATTGGAAGCGGCCCCAACACTACACACCCTGCCCCCTTCTCATATAAGCTGCTGCTGTGTGGTCTTCTTTGCACATCACAATACGATTGGCTCTTTTCATAATGCAGTAACACTTTAAAATAGATTTTCTAATACAATTTTTAGCTTCTTATAAGAACTCAGCAAAACAGTGTGTGTATTTTACAAACAATCTAGACTTCAATCTCAAGCATACAGAATATAAATGGGATGAGCTAAACCCGTCTATTTTTATGGGATGATTTTTACCTACAATATAATTGTAAAATGTACAAATACAACCTGCATATGGATGAGTAGCTAAGAGCATGTCATGAAATGTAGTGAAGTGACCTAAAGTGGGGTCCAAAAGTCTGAGGCCACAGTGAAAAGTTAAGGTTAGTTTTTATTCCAAATTGGAAATAAACAGAAGGTTTTAGCATTTTTAAATATTTAAAACAATGAAAGTAAATGTTCAATATCTTCAATATTTTATATTCAAGATTCTGCACTATTTCTAGGCCCCTACTTAAATGTAAGCGAATATTTTAATAATATATAATATTAAAATAATGTGTGATATGTGCATGTTAACTGCTTTGAAAAAAAGGTCAGATTTTCCTCATGTCTAATCTCTTCTACTGAAGCATGTGTTCAGACGATACTCTGAAGGATTTGATCTAAAATGGATCATAAGGTTTTGCACAAACTTGTGGAGTCAGTGCCAGCTCGAGTGCACGCTTTCATTACGGCAAAAAGGAGCAAATGCTAAGAAACTCTGAAATTCATGTTAACTTTTCAAAGATATTACTTTTCACTCAAGCTGTTGCCCATAATATAATTTGTAATGAAAATTATGTAATGAATTGGAAAAGAATGCTAAATAAAAGCATTTATATAAGCAGTGTGCATTTTTCTGGTGCATCTGGAAGACCTCACTATCCTGCCTCGGACATACGCGAGACCAAGAGCAGTCCGCCAGACACACAAACAAAGACTGACCCTACATACTCTGCACTTGACTGAACTGCTAGGATGTCATACTTAACTGAATACAAGACCTCATTTATGCATGAAAGGAAGTGTGGTGTGAGTGTGTTCTGTGGGGATGAGTGAAAAAGAAGCCATTCACTGGAGGGTTCTCATGATAATATGAGCATTAGGGTCAGGCTTCATAATACATTATCGATAATATGATCAATTATATCACAATACACTTTTCTGACACATCACAGGGGTCATCAGTATTTTTTTTTTTTTATAAAATATAGTAACAAACTCTGGAAGCAGCTGTTTAGATGTTTGTAATTTTTTTGTATGGAATGAAAAATTGTAAAAAGCTAAAATTAGAATGAATTTCTATGACAATAAAGTTCATGACCTAGAGAAAGTGTGACATCATCTTTAGAGTGGACTTCTATGAAAATAAAGTTCAAAACATAAATAAGTGTGTTATTTGAATGGTGTTCTATTAAACGGGGGATTAATTTGGCATATATATATATATATATATATATATATATATATATATATATAAATGCAGTAGGATGGACAGGGTCACATTTTGACAGACAGGTACACTATATGGCCAAAAGAATGTGGACACCTGACCATCATACTCATATTTGGTTCTTCCCCAAACTGTTGCCACAAAGTTGGAAGCACACACTTGTATAGAATGTTTTTGTTTGCTGTACCATTACAATTTTCCTCCACTGGAACTAAGAAGCCCAAACCTGTTCCAGCATGACAATGCCCCTGTGCACAAAGCGAGCTCCATGAAGACATAATGTGCCGAGGTTGGAGTGGAAGAACTCGAGTGGCCTGCACAGAGCCCTGACCTCAACCTCACAGAACAAGTTTGGGATAAACTGGAATGCAGACTTCATTCAAGGCCTTCTTGACCAACATCAGTGTCTGACCTCAGTAATTTTTTTTTTTTTTGGGCTGAATGGACAAATACTCACAGCTCCAAAATCTAGTGGAATGCCTTCCCACAAGGGTAGAGGTTATTATAGCAGCAAGGGGTGGGGTGTGTGTGTGTGGGGGGGGCTAAATCTGGAATGAGATATTCAAAAAGCATATATGCTTTTGTAGCCGTGACGGCACTTTGGCCTAACCACTAGCCCTCCAGAGACCCCGCGGAAAATGGAAGAGTATGTGTCATTGAAAATAACAGAAATTATTTCAGAGTGAGCTGACATTTAGCCTTCCAGGCTTAGATGAAATCTACAATCCTGGTGAACAAGCAAACTCCTACACAGATGTGACTTTGTCCATTCAATGCTATCTTTCTCCCTATATTCTGCAGGAGTCAATCTGGAAAGGACACTTCATTTCAGTAGAAAAGGCTGCTCTTGTTGAGATGTGAGAACAGACACTTTGCATGTGAACATGTCCACAGCCGTCCTCCCAGCAGCACAGTCTTTCATCCTGCTATCACACAGCTCATGGTGAGTGAAGAATTGTGGAGGAGGGAGATGACAGAGAGCAACTTGTAAGCAGCTACAAAAGTCTGCCAAGTGCTCTAATGTTCCTCAGCCCATTAAAAAGTGCTTTTTGGATTTTAGAGATTCCTCTGCAGCACTGGACAGAGAGCAAGTGCAGTAATTCTACCACTGCTTCTCCAAGGCAGCTTCATACATAGAGGTTGGGTTCTTGCGGTTCTAGACCTCCTACTGCATGCTCCATATATTTCTCTAAAATATACAACCTTCTATCCACACACAAGCACAAACCTCAGTAGAGCTGAAGGGAAAAACAGGTTATGGGTTGATCGACCTTGCTCTAAACCAAACTTGTTTAGAGCCAGTGTTACTGGCAACACCACCAACAACAGCCAGATCATCAAAAATCAATAAAGCTGACAGAAGTTCTATCCCTATAATGTAATTTGTCTGCACTGACATGTTAAAAACGCTAGAGGCAAATGTAGGTGGCAGATGGTATTATCTAACCATCTGCAATAGGACATCTCAAGTTCAGTGACAGCCACTGACTCTATGTCACAATCCCAGTGACTTAACACCCCAGATGCATAATTACAAAATGGTGTGTGAGCCATTATCCCATCTGTCCAGAGGCCAATAACTGATGAAACCCTGCACAACACATCATGTTCATCTGTCAAACAACAGAATAAAGCCAACACTGACTATAGCCAACACCATCAGAGAGGAGTCCTGAAGTACTTCATCCAACAATGTTTACATGGTTAACAATAAATTAGCACACAGCTTTAATGATAGTTAACTGCAAACAGCTATCATATTTAATTTGAGGAAAGCTAATTATTTCTAAAGGTATTCCCAATCAATAATTATTACCAACACTACTATTTCAGTTAGAGTGCTGAGAATGCTTACAGGATGATGATAAGTAGGTTCTCCTATGAAATCATCGCCTCAGAGGCGAGGCACACCCGTAGGGCCTTATAAGATTCCAGAAAAGACTGAAAGGTTTCTGGAAACCGAAACTGAATCTGATGGTAAGTTTTTTTTTAAAGTTTCATAGAATTATCACACTGTACTGTAGTAATAGTTTCATTTTTTGTTAAGCTTTTTTTCCTAGAAATGGTTATAATCTTGAAACACACAAAAAAGGAAAATTGTCCAGTTGGCATAAGCAACCTAGGATCCCAAAAGCCACCAACACAATTAGCAAGTGACAGTGAAACCAGTCACATTTTGGTTTCTAGTGGATGGGACCATTTCCAATATGTGGCTAACTGGCACTGACTTAATTTTCCACGCATGCTGTGGCATTGAGAAAGCAGTTCACCGAGCTTAACCATATGCAGAGATAATCATTGCCATTGTTGTTATCAACCTATTGAAGAGTTACTACATGTTTACTTGGTGGTTTGTTGCTTAAACTTGTCACAGTCTTGCTTTATTTATGAATGGCGATCAGCAGTGTTGTTTGCTAATACTAGTACAGTGGCTGACTTCTTGATGGTCAAGTTGAACTGGAGTTGAATTGTTTTCATTGCAGTTCACGATTATGTCGAAGGTCAATGTTCTTTTTTATTTTGGGGCAGCTGTGTGTATGATGTCAACACTGTGAATCATTCAAAAATTGTTTTCTTATCAGCACAAAATGATAAAAAGCCATAAAGGCCTAGACCTAAAACCTATAGTTTTTCACTGCATCACAGGTATCAGACAACATGGCTGCAGTTTACATACTGGACATAACTCTTGTTGATAAGAACCTTCTGTGATGCTCTGTACTGACCTTCCACCATCTAAGACACAAATAACAATGGAACACTTTCTACAGCCCTCTATTCAATTTGTGACTCTGTGTGTGTGGGTGTGTGTCTAACACTTTCCTTAAGAAAACTATGGTAGGCTTTCTTTTTCTGGGTAGGCTTGTGCGATATTAATTTTCTCTACCATTAAAAAAACGTGTAAAAAAAACAATTTAATTATTAAGAACTGATAGCTCAAAAAAAAGACAGAAAAACAAACTTCTGCACCATCTCAGGCTTAGGCAGAGTAGGTAAGGGCATAAAATATTACCAGTTCTTCAGTCAGGACCTGCTTCCTGGAAGAGTCAATCGCAAAACCCTAAAAAATGGTGGATGTTTAGGTGATTTAGGAAGCCTAAAGCTCATAAAAAGCTCATAAAAAGCTACGTTGACCACACTTTAATTGTTAAAGGCCCGAAGAGCTATTGGTTCTGTTCTACTATAGTGAACTTCAAACATTCGTGCAACATTTTGGACTGAAATTAGCAACAAGCTAGCCAGCGAATGTTAGTAATAACTCTAATGTTGATGATTACCTTCTCAAAACAGCAATTAGTATGGTCAGTGTTAGATTTAACCAAGTGCTGTGTCTGTATATTAACTGATCTAAAGCCAATACTGCTATAAACTCATTTGAAAGTATAGAAGGGGTACTTTACACTGTTCAGTCTGAGCGGCCATTTTGATTTGATGTCACTCTGTAAATGGGAAAGGAACTGGTAGTTGCGAAGACTACTCCTGAGCGTTGATTGGTTAGCATTTCCAAAGAGATTTCTCATAATATGGATTGGCAGAAACAAGTAACATGCCTCCGGTGCTTCATAAGTTCCATTGTTTTGCTTTTCATTGTAATGTGAACAACTTTACCTCAAACGCAGCATAAATATCAAAGAGTTCAAAACACCTACAGAGCTGTCAGTCATTCCAGATTAATTTTGCCAGTTGGCTCATCTCTGGAACAAGACTGCTCTTTTGGTATATTTTTGAGTGATAACTCATACTAGCATACTATGTTAATGAACTTAGCTCCAACATAAAATACATAAAAGATGGTCTGCTAATATAATCTAATTGGAGTAAATGCCTCTGGATATCGTGGAAGTGTAAGATCATGTAGAGATGATTAAACTGTTACCTCACACAAGCCTAAACTGAGGTACTAGGAGATCTGCGAGTGAGCATAGTGTACAGACTGTGCAAAGTCTGTACAAACTGAAGGCACTGACGCCATTAAGAGGATAAGATTATCACTATCCCCAACAACATATTAATCACAAGCCCAAAGCTAAGCCTGGGAGCCAAAACATCCATTTAGAGTCATAACACCTAAAAGTAGTCTAAAGTGCTAGAGGAGAGTTGCTCTGGTTTCCAATGTCCCAGTGCCTGTCCTTCTTAGAGACAAACACTTTGCCATTTTATAACAATGTGAGATCTAGAAACAAGGCATCCAGTATTTGCCTGTTTATTTGTGGATGGTTAGCTCATTTCCATTAATACTTCACTTCCAGATTATTATGAACGCACCACAATGTGCTGAGCAGTGCGAACGCGCACACACACGTACACGCACACGCGCACACACACAAGCCTGCAGGCTGTTATGATTGCACCCCTTGTGTTAAGAATAGGGCTTTGAGAGCAGGAAAGGGAGAGGCATGACCTAGAAGAAAAGAATGAAAGCTCACTTTCATATGGAGGAAAAGAGAAAGGAATAAAAGAAGGAGTGAGAATGAAAGAATGGCAAGATTAATGAAGAGAGATCAGCATCTAATTCATGAGGGTTGAATCAACTGTGCAAGTAGCAATGCAGTGTCAAATCAAAGGGGGTCTATTACACACACACACACACACACACACACACACACACACACACACACACACACTCCTGGGGTGCATAAATATGAGCGAAAGTATCACTAATATACAAATATCACATCCCCCTTGTCTCCTTCTCCAGTACCCCACATCACCCCGAAACCTCCAGCAGCCCTGATCGAAAGCATTAAACTGGTTTCGAAGAAGGTCGTGAACTCTTGACTATGTGTGAGTGTGTGGAGTGACTGAAAATAATTCCCTCCACTGATCCACACTCATATTTCATACCCCACACTGTGAGCCCTCATTCAGGAGCATTATGAGACCATGGAGTCCCAGTCTGCTGAGGAAACAATACAGGCTTATTTGAAAAAGGCATCTCATAAAGATAGGCTACAGTGATGAACAGACCGTTCCAGTCAAAAGCAAAGGTTACGTAATCTGTAAAGTAACTGATTACATCTATCAGCTACAGCCCCCCAGTTTGGTTTCTAGGTCAGTGAAATGCACATGATTTTTAATGTAGTGCCCATAGATCTTTGGGATGTTTTCACTAACTGACTAATCGTCATTGTTGAAATGTGCATGTGCACATTTGAGAGGTAGACACCTAAATGCAGACCATTTATCCACTGAGGAACCTAAAGAGGAACAGTAGCAAGGAACTATGTAAATGCGTTTATTGTTTTCTCACCCATATTTTGATTATGTCTCCTGAGCTTTGATTGGCTAGCATTTCCAAAGAGATTTCTCATAATATGGGTTGGGGGAAACAAATAACATGCCTCCGGTGCTTCATAAGTTCCATTGTTTTGCTTTGTGCTGTAATTTGTACAACTTCACAGATGTCCAATGGAAGACTGCAGTCCAGCAAAAAAAAAAAAAAAACGAAAGAAAAAAGTAAAACAGTATGCTTAGTCTTATTTTCATAGCAAATATTGGAGCACTGCTGACGTTCACATAGTGGGCTCTCATTTTTTGCCCACCCACAAGCCCAAACAACTGTCCATTAAGATGGTAGTTAGTGTCTTTGCTTTAATAAAATAAGTGTTTGCTGTTATAAAAAATATATTTATGGGTAGTCCACACCAGCAGGTGTTCCCTAGCATGTTATTGCTTTGTTTGTTTATGCCTACCATCCAGCAGGAGGCCGTGGATTTTGTTACCCCCGCAGGTTTTCTCTATTTTACCCAGTTCTGTGGCAAACCACCAAGCCTGTGTTATACTGTAAGTGTGTGTTTACCAGTAAAAGAGCAAGTGCTTTGCTTTTACGATGCTTTCTGGTAAAACTTCTTCCTTGCCAATGCAACACTGGTGCCAGGAGGTGGAACAACTCCTGAGAAAGATGAACCAGACATTGGCCAACAACAGAGAGAAGAGAAAGTGAAGCCGGCAGAAAGCAGAGGATGGCGGCATGGCCCCATGGGATCTGTGTGCCGAGAGTTAAGCATGCCCAAATCTTCCCAGGCTAGCCAGCCACAATGGCGTCTGCCCACAGAAGAGGCTCGCTGGCAATGGGAAGCCCCCTGCAACATGACAGAGCGGAGCTGGCAGCTGGTGGCAAAGAAGACAAGCGACAAGCACCCTGAGCCAGCCCAGTGATCAACAGGAAGCCACACTCAGCACTCAGGAGGCACAGAGAGAGCATACAAAGAATGTGCCATAATAGCAACAGACCCTGGGAACTCTACGATTCCCAATTGAACGCAGCTGCTAGGTTCTATAGGTGGTTGGCAAAGGCAACTCTGATGCAGCGAAGTCTGGCATTAGAGGGAAAGATGCAGCAGGGACTGCTTTATATCTCTGAAGCGGTACATGGGCAGCTGATCGAACTCAGAACAGCCTTACAGTTGTGCTATGGCCAAGTTCGAACCCCCACAGCCCAGCAAAGCTAAGATAATTGTGCACCGTAGTGAGACAGGTGTACCTGTCCTGAAGAGATACAGCACAACATAGCCTAGTGGACATCATAGTTTTGATTTGCCCCACAGAGAATGTCTCCGTACTTTAAGAAGCCTCAGTCAGTCTTTATTCAGACTTCAGCACTGTGTGGCAACAGACACCAAAGGCAACTAGTGCAAACTAAGCTTAATCTTGTATTCTATTTCCTGTTAATCCAATCCAATTATAGGCTGAGTGCACAAGAACTGCTGGATTGCATAGTCCTTTATATGGAGCTCAACTCAGAAACGCTAGTGCATAATCTTGTCACTAAGACTGGAAGAGAAGTTGCTTTGCTTCCACAGGCACTGTCCCAAAAACCTTGGGGCTGTTCACACACACACACACAAAACTGAAACAAACCAAAGTGTAAGCCTAGACAAAGCCACTGACGCAAAGCAGACACATCAGCAGTGAGAAAGAGCTAAAGAAAGAGACCTTTTCATTTGCATGCTAATGGGCATAATATATGAGACAGAATGCAAGATCAGCAGATGAAAGAAGACTTTAAAGAGATCAGTGGAGACGCATCAGATTTTCTTCCTCATCTGGCTTCCATCCCATTCCATTGAAGGTTCATGGGAAATGATTTTGTTTGTTGGAGTATGGACTGTCACAAGAGTCATCAACAAAAGACAGATGTCTAGAAATAAATAAGATATGAAGAACACACTGGGACAGATGCAAAGCGCCAAACTTAGAGTGCATCTCTGGGGTTTATCCAATGTTCGTCTCTACAACCAGATCAAGGCCATCAATCTGGGTTGAACACTTTTATAGGAGTTCTTAGGGTTTTCAAAACATAGAACATGGTTCTAATAATAGTTGCAGACGTCTAATGCATTTCATTGCTAAATTTCCACAAATCCTGAAAAAAACAACATTATGGCAACAGATAAGAGCTAACCTTTCGCAAATAATAATAATAATAATAAGAAGAAGAAGAAGAAGAATACAGCATTTAAGATGAATCAGAAGTCTTAATTGCATCTTTCTCTGTGGTACTATTTCACAATGTCACTTATACACACCACAGCTTGGCTGAATTTAGATTAATTTTCTATAACAGCACAGCTCTGATATAAGTACTGGCTGTAACATAAATGATGGGTTCATATAAATGCACTAGTTCTGATACGTTATCATTTTTGTAACAGCTCATTCATGGGGATTATAATGGTGGATGCTACATATAATCTAAGCCTTATAATAAGCAGTTTTTTTTAATTTGTGTTGTTAATTAGCAAATTAACAACTTTGGTCAGAACTTTCCTCTGGCCATCCCAAAAACTGGATCTTCTCCTTTTTCAGTCATTCAGTTTTTTCTTGCTGGTGTGCTTGTACTCGTCGTCCTGTTGTATGACCCAGTTCCAGCCAGAATGCACTGATATAAAGAGTTCATGGTCAAATCGATGACTAGAAAGTGCCAAAGTCTTGTGGCTGCAAAGCATACTAAATTCTCTTTTAGTAACTGAAAAGTTCTACTGATTCAAAACTCAGATATAGAATTAAACAGCTGAGAAAGTAGTAAAACATTGATATTATTGATTATTATCTTGGTTAGATCTGGACTAAAAGCATTTGTTTTTGAATATTCAGATAGCTTAATTTTAGGATAAAAATGCATGCATTTTGCATATTGAATGTTTTTATATATAAATGTAGATGCTGACGTTGTTTAAGCCTGCATGGGACATATCGCGCAGCTACCTGATCTGCTTTCCATGCACTTTCATTACAGAACTGTTGATGTTTATTTTAGATGTTGCAAAAGCGAAGTGACTTGTGGCCAAGTATGGTGACCCATACCCGGAATTTTAATCCATCCAAGTGCACACACAGTAGTGAACACACACCCGTATACCTTGCCCACCTACAATCCCTGCCGGACCCAAGACTCGAACCTACAACCTTCAGGTTCACCTTCAGGTTACAAGTCCAACTCTCGAACCATTAGGCCACGACTGCCCCCTTCTAAAGTCATTGTAGCAGGAAAGGAAAGGACTTTCTCCTGGCTACTCTTCCATAAATGCCAGGTTTGTTCAATCGTTTTCTAATAGTAGAGTCGTGAAATTTAACATTTAACATTCTAACGGAGGCCTGAAGATCCATATATGTCCTTCATGGGTATTTCTCTGATCATCAAATGGTCTAAACATGGGGTGAAAGTGCTGGGACCGTAACTCAACTTTTGCAGAACTTTAGGCACTTTGGTGCTCTAGTGCATTCAAGTTTATATTAATAGCATGCCAAGAAGAAAAAACATCAGCCATTATCTCAAAGAAGTGACTGTTGCAGTTAACTGTTTTCAACAATGCTGGAATTTTGGAATTTTATTTGGAAATGTTGCTTCTCTGAGATCACTGATTATATCTTTTCTTCTTGGCATGATGTTAATACAAACTTGAATGCACCAGACCACCAAACTGCTCTGCTTTTATATCAGTGGCCTCCTGATCACCAGCTAATAAAGTACTTCGAATTTGCAGCTTTTGGTTGCAAATTACTGTGTTAATTTTTTTTTTAACTTACATATTTTCACCCACAAGGCTTCTGCATTATGGATGACTTCTTGATAAATAAATAACAAGATGGACATAATCTGTTATGTGGAATAAGATTTCTTTAATGTTATTTGTTTTTTTTTTCTTTTTCATTGAAAGAGGGTATATACATAAGTCAACACTTACATGAGGAGAGACTGAGAGAGTTACAAGCATCTAAAAGTAACTTCTATCCAAACAAAGAGAAATGGCTGATGCTTGTGCTGAAGCGACAGAGTGGAACACAACATAAAACTGGTCCAACCCCACGTTGCTGCAGGATTATGCAATCATGTATAACATTGTGCTTGACGTGAACGAATCAGAACCTGCTGTAAGAAAACACCTTGGAAAAGATGATTCAACTACTCCTCCTAATCTTATGAGAGGTGATAGAGATGTCTCACTTTGTGATGAAGCAAGCAAGCAAAGGAGAAGTGGCCAGGGCATCAAACTGCATTTTAAGCATCTGGAATCTGACAGACTTTGCACATGCATATTATACAAAAAGAAAAAGATGGATGGAAATTATAAGAGAGGCGGCTGAAGGAGGAGGACGCTGTATGAGAAATGACCAGGTACCTGCCAAACAGCTGAGCTTTTCATTTTTACTGTGGGGTGTGTATCTGTGTGTGTGTGTGTGTGTGTGTGTGTGTGTGTGTGTGTGTGTGCGTGTGTGTGTGTGAGAAAGATGAAGAAAGAAAGAGACAGTAGAGGAAGTGTTCAGACACCTGATTTTAGTTCAGATCGAGAGACCATGTGTTTGTGTTTTGTAATTAATGTGTGAGTGATCAGTCTGCATGTGTGTACGTGTTCCTGTGTCTGTCTGCCTGTCTGCCCGCCTGTCCGTCTGTCTGTCTGGGTAAATACCATCTGGGTGGAAACAGTATAGGCCTACTGGGTGCATGTGTGTGCACACCAGTGTGTGTGTGTGTGTGAGAGAGTATCTGCTGTGCCTCTTTCTGAATGGCTCCATTCATGGTGGTGAACACCATTGTTCCTGATAAGGGCTTAGCATAGAACAATCCTGAATCTCAGATCTGTGTGTATGTATGTGTGTGTGTGTGTGTGTGTGTGTGTGTGTGTGTGTGTGTGTGTGTGTGTGTGTGTGTGTACAGGAATTGATGGGTGGGGGACAGCTCTTTGATAGAAACGTCGGGATCGGTAATCTGAAGACAGCCAAGACCTCGTCTTTCTGAACTGAATATAAAACCATGAGAACATTCCTCCAACCAAACACTCATACACACACCCAATCATGAGTTTTAGGATATTTTACAAAGTAAATTTCACAAAGACCTTTTTAGAAAAATGTCAAGGAAATAGATACAGCCATACTCTGAATGGTGTTTAGCTTCGCCAGGCTCAAAAACACGACTAGTTGATTGTCTTAACATCGGCGTCAATAACAAGAAAATTCTACAAACTGTTATGGCTCAATATAACACAGCTGGAGCATAATCAGCTGGAGCTCACACTCCCACACTATACACTGTTTCCACAGGTCTGAAGTAAACCTGGGGGCAGGACCAGGTGTGCTGGGGGCACAGTGGAGTGGGATTTGGGGTAATGCTGGGATGGGTTTGTGTGAGAGAAGTTTTTATATATAAAATACTTTACTAGGTCCATCTGTTTTTTTCTTCTCCTTCTTCTTTTTCTCTTCTTTCTGGTTTCTGTTATTTTACCCTTGATCTCCTTAACACTCTCTCTCTTTCTCTCTCTCCTTACCCTTTGCACCAGTCATTCAGTCATTCATCAGTAACCACTTTATCCTGGTCAGGGTTGCAGTGGATCTGGAACTGATCTTGGCTGGGAGGCAGGAATACACCCTGGATGGGATACCAGTCCATCTCAGGGTACCACGCACACATAGTGAGACACTCATTCACATCTAGGGATCATTAGATCGTTTAGAGTCAATACACCTACTGGCATGCTTTTAGATAGTGTTAGGAACCTCTGTGGAGGAAACAGTGGTGCATTTTGGTGGGCATGGTTGGCTACTAGCACTGTTTTTTTTTTTTAGAAGAGTTGTCAACCCGAGCCTCGACCGATCCGGTATGAAATTCAGAGTACCGATTCGCATGATTAAATTTGGCAACGTTTTACGCCGGATGCCCTTACTGACGCAACCCTCTCTATTTATCCGAGCTTGGGACCGGCACAGAAGTCACTAGACTGTGACCCCCATGGCTAGATTGTTTTTTTTAGAAGAGTAAGACCAAAATATTTCAGCGTCAATATCATTATGTCTTGTATTGATTTTGTTTTAAAGATAAACTTTCACATACTTCATTCAGCATTGTGCTACAGCATTCCCATTTGCTAAACTAACTGCAATACAGAGGAGCCTCCATTGTGTTACTTATGTAAGGTGTTTTCTAGCAGTTTGCTAGCAAGCCATGTGATACAAGACATTTTTGCTAGTCAGGGTCACTGTGGGTTCAGAATGTATCCACAGGGCAGCAAACCTATATATAGTAATACATATCATATATCATAGAAATTTTGTGATAATACTTTTTGTGGTGTTATTTTGTCATATCGCCCAATCCTACTCTGTACATTAGAGATCAGATGGTAGTGTTAGTACTCAGTTCTGCAGGCCATGTGATCCCTGCTCTAGAAGATATAGTACATACTGCGCTGGTTTGTATTTAGGGCCTCTCTCTTAGCTGTGTGTCAGACTCTTCTCATTTTCCAGTCAAATCCAGGGCTATGAGAGAAAAGTGGGTTAGGCAGTCAAGAGCATTAACTGTAGGCAGAGCATGAGAAACAGTGGGAGGATATGCAAGTAAGCCTGTTGATATGTAAGTGTGAAGTGTGTGTAATGTATGTGTGTGTGTGTGTGTGTGTGTGTGTGTGTGTGTGTGTGTGTGGCAGGCATGTAGCCACCAGTATCCCCTGATAAGCAAAAAGAGTCCAGCTCCCAAGAGCCCATCGCTGACCCCAAACACACTTTCAGAAATTTTCAGAGATGGAAAACGTCCTACTTCTGCTCATCATGACCCACTTACAAAATTAGCAAGGGACGGTGGAGTCTGTAACACGGGGCTGAGCGAGTGTACTGAGCTAAATACACCAACAGACTAAAGAAGGTGGATAGCATCGACGCTAACGCCTCTCACTAGCACTACTAACTCATTCTTTACACAAGCATCATCACATACTGTATACATGGTGTGTTCACCGTTTTCCTGCTCAGTTATTTTTTAACTCATTGTTTCATTCATAACCCATCAGCTTATTATTAATAGCTTAACTCCTAACGCCTAAATGTTTTTCGCAACATCCTGACTGCCTCATGTGATTTCAGTCAAAGTATTAGTTCACACACTGTGTTCAGCACAGACTAAAATGTTACATGGCTTCAGATTTCTCAACAGAAAACCTTATCACATTATGGTATGCCTCAGACAGATAAACAAGACTGCTGTTGTTGTGCTGCACTCATAAAAATGAGAGAAAAACAGCTTAGATAGCTAACCCTAGGTATGGGAATTGAGCCATGTAGCATGGCTATGCATTTCTAAACAGTGAAATTGCTAACTGTATTGACAACGTGTAACATTGAATCTGGCTTTTGTATGATAATGATAAATTATTATTATTTATTTCTTGCCTTTAGATTTCATAGGTTTGAGCACAAACAGTAAAATTCCATAGCCTGTTTTTATTTTAACAATGCAATTGTTGGGACTAACAGCATGCCAACCCAGCCATTTTATTATTTTAGGCCTCAGTACATATAATGGAAATCTTACAGTATTAACTGTTTTTCATTTTGTTACGTTGGAGTTGGAATGCATGAATGGGAAAAGTTAAAATACTGGTTCTGCTCAGACCTAACCAAATGATTTTTAAAATTCGGTTTCTGAGCCCCGATCCGCCCATATACAGCCCAGTATAAAACACACTCCAGGGAAGCAAAGAATTAAACCCAGGTGAAAGAGGCCATCTGGACATGCTTTAATATAGCAGATCCTAGAACTAGGAGTCTTCAGTGCAGAGTACCCTGTCCATGTGCTTTTTTAACACTAGCAGGGGTCAAACAATATAGACTAGTTCACCCACTGGTGTTTTATAATGTATCATTCCACTGTCAGACAGAAATACCTACTGGGTTTTTCTAAACTGTGTTTTGACAAAATCATAAATATGTCCTCAGTTCTAAGACACGTATTTAGACAGACACATCCAAGAAGTTCTGTCAAGTGAAGAATGTGTAAACGAGAGTTAATCCTAAAGAGCTGTAAGATGGTCCACTGAAACCACAAGAGTTGTCCAAATTCTCAATTCAGGGACCTGCTTCATGTTTTACAGCACATTCCTGAATGAACTATTAAATTTTGTGCACTTGTATGTAGGGAAATACGTAATTCATCTCTTTACATGTTTCAAATATTAGAAAAAAAAAACACACTCAATCCTGTCCTTTTCTATTAGATCTAACAGACAGCTATGGACAAACACAAATATATACAGATGAACAGTACTGTTTAGCTAAATTCATTAGCTAGGCCTCTGGGCAAAAGTCCAGTCTGCATGGCCATGTTTTGGTTGCCTTGAAGTTTAATTCACTAGGCTAAAAAACAGTAGCTATCATCATGTATGGTTAGGTAGTTGGTAGTTGCGAGTGAGTATAATGCTGCATGGCACGTTGGTGCTTTCGATAAAATAATCGTTGGCTAAAGTTTTGGCTATAAGCTGTGATGTTCTGTCCTCATGTTGCACGTAAAGCATATTATTCAAGTCTGGTTAGTGACTTTATTTTTCTCTAGATATGTTTATCTGCAAAAATGACTGCATGTTGTTCCAGAGGAGAGCTATATGGTGGCTTTGGGTTGGACTTAATTGTGCTAAGTTTCATCAGTGTGCATGCTAAGTCATCTGCCTAGTAAAACATGTTGCACTGTCAGCCAGATCAGACCTCGGCTGATGTGTGTAGTTGGTTTGTTTCGGAAGCAGGGATGCATTGCACCATTGTAAAGTATATTACTTTTACACATCACTATATACCAAATGAAAACCTTTATTTTGTTAAAGTTATTAAAAAGTGGTTTTCCTTTATCTGTCTGTTGAACGTACTTGTCCAACAGGGAACTACAAATTAAAACCCAATAGCTCTGAAATCTGAAATCTGCTTGTCCCAGACGCCTGAGCTACTGATTTATCCCTGAAGGAAAATTATGGCAGGCAATGCAGTGTAGAGACAAGTGGAGAAAATTCCAGTCTTGATTTCCAAAACAAGCCCAGGGGAGGCCTCTGTACCCACCAGTGAAACTTTCACCACCTTCCCAATCACTCACAAACTCCCACTCCCACACCATCACCACCTCACAACCTACAATCCCTGAGCTAATCAGCTGTTTATCGTTGACCAGAGCCTGATTAGACAAGTCTTCAATTATGCCATGCAATGGCTCAATGGCAAAAGAACATGCTTAGATATTTTTGTAGATCGTGTGTCAGTGAGATGACTGCAACCGGTTTTATCTTCAACAGTTTTAAACTATAGTTTGAACTGCAGTTGTTATGTGCAGAGAGATCCATCCAAGCATACATGAACAAGTGAGCTTGCACGAACATCATGCGCCAATTAAAAGTATTCCTAATAATCAAAACACTCGCCAAGCACTGTGCACTGAGCTGTGGTGCAATGGGAGCAAACAAGCAGATGTAAATCCTAAACAGGCTTGAAGTTTGTCTCTCCAAACTAATCCAGCCTGATCAAGTGCTTCTTCCAAAGGTTGTTCAGTCTTTCCATGACCTACAACAATCAACTCTGAGTTAAACAACGATATAGAGATGGCCCTGTGATTGGAATTCATAACCTTGTGGTTCCTAGCACCGAACCTTAAAGCTCAGTTCCAAGTTTCACAATAATCTCTTGAAACAACTTAGTCTTATGTTGTGTTTGAGGCGAGGTTGCAACTGCTAATTCCCCACCTACAACCAGTAAAGCCACAGAAAACACCCCCTCAACTTGAAATTTCTTCTCTTTACCTAGAGGTAGTCTTATCAAATACCACTTCCTTCCCTTGTTTACAGAGCGACATCAAATTACCATGGCCATGCATACTATGAACGGTGTAAAATCCCCTTTCTCTGCTTTTAAATTAGTTTATATCAGTATTGGCTTTGGGTTAAATCTATAACACTGACCATGCTAATCACTGCTTTGAGAAGGTAATCGTCAACGGTAGAGTTAAAACTCTTATAACTAAAAATAGCTGGATAACTTGTTGCTAAGCTACTTGCTACTGTCCACTCTTGTTACTGTACTGCAATTTCACTACAAAATGTTGCATAGATGTTTGAAGTTCACTATAGTAGAACATTACCAATAGCCACTCAGACCCGTAACTATAAAAGTGTGGTTAAACTAGCTTTTTATGAGCTTTACATGCTCTGACAGACCAAACAGAAGACACGCTTTCATGGAGACATCATTGCACCTTACATATTATTGCTTACAAGCCACCACGAACGTGGCATTGCTTCACTGTTTCAGTGTTTCAGCTCATTACATTGTTTGTCTAATATGGAAGAGTAAAAATATACTCGGGTATAATAGCACAAGAGATTCCAAAACAGGATCTTATTAAAAAAGAAATAAAAAGTTTTCCTTAGCAAACACACATGCACACAATGAACAACCCAAGACTGGATTAACAACAGGAGAGACACTGTGCAGGTTTTAGTAATAATAATGCAAGTCAAAACACAGATTCATGCCCATAACAGAGAACTCATAATTCACTCTCTTGGAGAATACTCCAAGGTAAAATGAACAAATTCTAATCTTACTGCTGAGACAAAACATTATTTTATTTACAAATGCTTTTGAAATCTTTGTTTTAAATGTAGAATTCTTCTGTTTTGTAATATTCGTGGAGCTGGAATGGGGAAGGCTAAAATCTGGGTTAACACTCAATAAATTTTCCACCCGATTTTACTGTCGCACATCATAAAAGAATTCTTTGGTCATGAGTCAAGATCCATGGTCTTAGGACACATAATATGACGTGCTCACCAGTGGCCGATTTAGCATCATTCCGCCCAAAGACGGCAGTGTGAGCGCTGCTATGACGCTCGTCCAAAGGCCACCAAAAGGAGGGCGGCATAGGATTACAGGAAACTCTTGGAACAGCTACAGATATGGTACTGACAGTGGTGAAACAAACAAAACATGCGAATGGACAGAAAAATAGCCTTATTAGACCACATTCACTTTTAAGAATGTTTCTGTTTATGTAACCCTGTTTTCTGCATGAGCTCAGATCGCACTGAACGATAAAGTAAGCACAACATAGTCATTTTCTTTAATCACAGCAGAAGGCTCTTCATCATACAATCTGACACAGAGAACGTCATTGCACAGCCTGCTATAGAATTCAGCATATTTTTATTGAGATCATCTCATACAGTGTGACAAGTAATAATCTTAATAAACCCCTAAAATCACACAGTGTAAGAAAAAAAAATGGCTTAACACACTCTTCCTTCATGACTCAAGCTGCTAATTATCCATATAACAGCTCAACATGCTCAGAGGAGACCCTCACTGTGCAATAAAACACCATCAGTTAAGCTCTCTATCAACAAAGATAACAGTCCAAATAGTCTCATGAACTCTCAGCCACAAATACCCTGTGGCTACTCAGACTCAGGTCATGACAACATTTCTTTAAGCTGGCAAAGATACTCCTGGTTAATATGGTCAGTTCAAATTACTCAGAGATGCTTCAAATGTAAATTATCCAGCTTAGGACTCCAGCTGAATGTGGCTAATATGAATTTATACCATAACACTGCTGAACTGTTGATTTTGGTTGATCAGAAGGTGTGGATTAAGTTGAAATAATAGCAGCTCTGATAGTTTTTCCAGCTGCAAGACGTAAATTAATGTGTTGATTCCAATGTTATCATTTCTATAGTAACTTTTATGGCAGATTTTCCACATAAACACATTTAAAAATATGTAATTGTTGCTATGGTGACGTTTTCTGTGAAGAGATTTAGCATTTTTGGAAGGAGTGTCCAATGTCACTGTTTGTGCTTTGAAACAAACAGTAAGAGATAATAATAATAATAATAATAATAATAATAATAATAATTTTATTTTATATAGCGCCTTTCTCAGACCCAAGGTCACTTTACACAATAAAATATTCCAAGCATAAAACAACACAAAGAAAACAAATGTAATACAATATAAAGAAACACAAGAAATTAATAGCTATAACAGCCAGTCCAAAGGAAAACAGGACAACTTGAAAATAGGACTAATAGAAAATATATATTCATAAATGAAAGAGGGATTGAGGCAAAGCATTCCAGACTGTGGGAGCAGCAGATGAAATAAAATGAATTAAAATTAAAATTCACCGATGAGTCCAAGATAATGCCAAGGTTACGAACGATGTCCGTGCCATCAATGATCAGACAGAGGTCATTAACTTTACATAGAGGGACCTTACCTAGAGCAGCAGGTATGTAACAGAGGTAAAGCTGTAACTTGCAGACACAAGAACTTCAAGAGAGAGAAAAACAGGAGGGTGTGGGAACGACTATGTCTCGCTGTAAATAACGTGATTACAGGAAGTCGCTTATTTCATAAACATTCCACAACATTAAATGTTATCATAAGTGGATTAAAAATGCAATGTCTTGCTGTTTAATAAATAAAACATCATTCCTTGCTTAAACCACATCAGATGTTGTTTTTATTTGCCTGTAATCCAAAGAAAACCTTTTAAGCTCAAGCTTCATTTTGCTCCTTTGGATTTCCTAACTGCAAAACAGTTTTGCCCAGGGCCATGTGACATGTGCTGGCATCAAAAACAGATCCTGTGAAAGTTTTTGAAGCCTTTAAGTGAGAGAATGACTGTGTTTAATCTCAGAATGAGGAATGCTACAATTACCCTCATAAAAGCGTAACTTCTGCAGAAGTAAGCTGTGATCATAGGCTAGAGTTTCTGTTTATACACGTTTGCACGATTGCAGAGACAGTAAACAAACAGAGGCGTACAACTCCTCCCATCAGTGTAAAATCATCCCAAGTTCATGCCAAAACCACAACACAATGAACACAGAAGCCACTGGCTTTGTAACACTAAGCTACCCAATGCAAAAACCTTAAACCTGGCCTCAAAATGAGGCCTCAGTAAACAGTTGTTCCAGGCATTTGGCATCGAATGGCTAACCGAATTCATCAAGTTTATGAAGGTAGCAAAAGACCTGGCAAACATGCGACACTGCTAGAACACAGAGTCCATATAAATGCAGATGTATAACCGATTGAGACAGAAGGAGTAGAGTAAAAGATGGCAAGGTATCAGTAACATCAAGAGAGTGAAATTATAGTCATTATAGTCAGCTCTAGGTTGACAGAATTCGAGCAGTTGGGTTCGGGCCTTCGGGACATTTTTTTTTTTTTTTGAGTTCCCTAGCCTTTTGGTCATTATTCAGAATAATGAGGTCACCTCAAATCCTGTATCAGTCAACTTACAGAAGAAACTTCTTATGAGTAATTAAACTTCTTATGGCTATCTAGGCATAATCAAACATTTCACATTCACATTTATCAAGCTGCCCATTAACATCTCACCTGTCTTCTGCAAAAAAAATAGCCATGTGGCAAAGTATCTCACAGTAAAGAGGTTATTGGTGTAGGACAGTTGCACAGGTTGAGCTGATCAAGGAATGTTTCTAAATGACCACTAGTAATGATACACTATATGGCCAAAAGTATGTAGACACCTGACCATCACATCCATATGTGATTTTCGAATATCCCATTTCAGATTTAGTCCCTCCTTTGCTCTTATAATAACCACCACTCTTCTGGGAGGGCTTTACACTAAATTTGGGACATGGATGTGAGGATTTGTGACCATTCAGCTACAAGAGCATTAGTGAAGTCAGGCACTGATGTAGAGCGAGGAGGCCTGCGGCTCAATCAGCGTTCCAGTTCATCCCAAAGTTGTTCAGTGAGGTTGAGGTCAGTGTTGAGTGCATTCCACTCAAGTTCGTCCACTCCAGCCTTGGCAAACCATGTCTTCATTGGAGCTCGCTTTGTGCACAGGGGCACTGTCATGCTGGAACATGTTTGGACCTCTTAGTTCCAGTGATGACAAGTGTTACTGCTATAAATAAAGAGTCATTCTAGACAATGATGTGCTTCCAATTTTGTGGCCACAGTTTGGGGAAGAACCACATATGAGTGTTATGGTTTTAAGAAAGTAACAACAGTAAGGATTACAGAAATTAGAAAATCTCAATCATCCACTGATCAATATATTCATGTATTATGAAGCTGGAAACTAACTTATCAGCTGGCAAAGATGGTCTACCGGCTTGATCAGCTCAGCTTGTGTTTTGTGTTTTGGTGTAGAACCACATACGGGTGTGACGGTCAGACGTCCACATACTTTTTAGCCATATAGTGTACATCGCAGATAAGTAACTTTTAAGAAAGTAACACAACACTAAGGCAATTAGGATTAATCAATATATTCATGTAATAAGAATGCTGGATACTAACTTATCAGCTGATCTACCAGCTTGATCAGCTCAGTTTTGGAAGATGGATGTCCACTTCCTGATACTACTCAAGTGACATGCATTTCATCTTAAACCTCACTTTAGTACCTTGTTTTAAAGAACATGAAAGCCTCAAGTGCCACTAAATGAAAAGTGTTCATTAACAAACAAATGGTGTCAAACATATTCCACAGGATCTTTCATCTTTCATCCCAGGGACTGTTTAAGATACCTTGTTGTCTATTGTTTCAGCAGGTGACTAGTAAAAACCTCGCTATAATTCCCTTAACTGTAATTCGGATGTAATGATACAGCCAGTATTAACTCAGCGCCTGGTCTGTAAACAAACCCTAAACACACACACACACACACACACACACACACACACACACACACACACACACACACACTGGTGTTAAGTGAAACCAGCATGACTGGGATAACCTGAAACACCGCAGCCTTCTGTGACGTCGCAACGTAAACAGAACGTACCTCTATCCATTTCCGGGCCTCGCGCACGGCCGGTTCGGGGGCGGCCTCGCTGTGCGGATGTTGCGGATGGAGCTGCCGTCTAGCATCCGAACCAGGGCTGGCCATTTAGTGTACAAGTGAGCGTTCAACTCAGGCGTGGATAAGAGAGGAGAGGCGAGAGAGCCGGTCCCGTTGTGCCACAGCTGGCCACTGCTCCGTGAAATAAAAGTTTTGTGGGTTTTGTTTTGTTTTTTGTTTTTTATTTTTTTTGCCTCGTGAGTTGACGCCCCCTTCGTTCCTGCGCTCGTGCCGCAGACCCGCACTGCACTTGCAGATGAGCGTTCTCAGCAAGCCCCGCCCACCTGCCCGCGCTACTGTGCCAATCCGACACGGAGGAGCGCGTCAGACAGCCAATCACAGGCTCGCTTGTGGTCGAAGCCCCGCCCTGCTCCACACACCCACTGCATGAGTTCAGAAAGCGGTTTGCAGAAGGGGCACTGCTCTGTCTGCCTTTTAAAGATTTGGGTTAGACATAGTGGACAAAAAAAAATCACCAGCTCACTTCTTATGAGTACAGACTTTGAGATTGCGGATACAAAAGAGAGAGAGAGAGAGAGAGAGAGAGAGAGAAGAGGACCAATCCAAGTGGAATATGAATATTCATACATATTACATAATACCACTATAAACAGTAATATGTAATAATAACAATAATCTCCACCCCTTAGTATTCCACCCCTTTGCAACCCCAGGTGGTACCTCAAGACTTTATTATTATTATTATTATTATTATTATTATTATTATTAGGAGAGTTGTTCCTAAAAATTTCTAGGTCAGGTATAGCAAAGCATGACCAAAAGTATAAACCAGCAGGTTAAAGACAACAGTAAACACAACTAAACTCTTCAACAGTCATTAATGACTTTTAAAAAAAATCATAATTAATTTCATCAAGATGATGTTAACTGCTGTTAAATCTTTCAAGATCACTTTGTGTCTTTCTCTACAGAAGAATAGAAGAAGAAATATAAGACCTGTATATTAGAGGCTGCAGTAAAGAGGGAAAGCCATGCCACACAACACTCAGGGTTCCTGAGACTCTTACAGCATAAACTGATTTTAATTCAAAGGACAAAGACCTATACCAAAAATCTAAGAGTAAAGTTAGGGCTAGGATACAAGTCTTAAAATCTGCATCTGCATTGAAACCTATTTCTGCACTGGTTATTATAACTAATATTTCTGCATTGATGTGGATATTATAATTAATATTTCTGCAGTCGTCATTATATCTAATATTTCTGAAGTGGTTATTATATCTAAATTTTCTTCAGTGGTTATTATAACTAATATTTCTGCAGTGGATATTATATCTAAAATTTATTCAGTGGTTATTATATCTAATATTTCTGAAGTGGTTATTATAACTATTACTTCTTTAGTGGTTATCATATCTAATATTTCTGCAGTGGTTATTATAACTAATATTTCTGCAGTGGTTATTATATCTAATATTTCTGCAGTGGTTATTAGAGGTAAGTGAATTAAGCGCATTTGACTGCCCTCTAGTGGTGAATATTGACACTTCTCTTTGCATGTCTTTGCCTACTTGTCATTGCTCACAATACCTGACTGTTCTGTGCTACGCTGTACCTTTAAGGTTGCCATGGGAACCGTTTACATGCACTTTAGCACTTCCTGGGTTTGTTAAGAAGCGTCCATGTGCTTTTAGTGTTTCATGCCGCATTTAAGCCAAACAATTACAGTGGTCTAAAACAGGTGACGTATACCTAACAGATGGACCTGGCAACTCAGGCTTCTGTCAAACCATTTTACACACACACACACACACACACACACACACACACACACACACACACACACACACACACACACTACCAACTGTATATATAGTCACTGAGACACATACACACACTAACAGTAACAACTGTATATAGTCACTGATACAGACACACACACACACACACACACACACACTGGTCCTTTCTGTTCTTTTGCCTGGTAAGTTTTGATTTAATGTCTCAAGAAGAAAGTATTATTTAGCATTTTTAAAAATAAGTGTTTGTTTTTATATTTATATTGATTATTATATTTATTAAGTTGTTAATTAATTTATTTACGTGTCGTTTTATTTTGTTTGTTTGTTCATTTGTGTTGTGCAAACTTGAGTGTTAGAAAAGCACTATATACATGTCATGCAGTGGCAGTAGTAGTGTGTAGTAGTGTACAGTAAATTATTTCGCTTATCTTATTTGTCTTTCTTTTAGTAGTTGGCGCTATGCAGCACTAAAGAAAAGGCAATGGCAAATGCTTTTTTGGTTGCTGTAAACAAAATTAAGCATGAAATGTTATTAAAGCTAATATGCACTACATTCTGCAGTTAACACTTCAACTTTTTTCATCTTTTCTGTATGTTTTGCATGGTACGGGACAGCTGATATTGTTAGGCTAGCTGATCCTGCAGGGCCACAAATACCATTTTCTTAACAATATATCATTATCCCTAAACTATTTAAAAAAAATCCTATTTTACTGGCTTTCTCTAATCATTCTGTAGTCACGGAAAGATCACAAATGCACTTCCTGTATATGTGTGTGTGTGTGTGTGTGTGTGTGTGTGTGTGTGTGTGTGTGTGTGTGTGTCTGTGTCTATACTGTAAATGAGCATTAATATCCCATTTTTGACATACTACCTGCATGGCACCAAATGTCCAGAGTAGCCACTTCCACATTAAATCTTTACTGGTATGATGAAATTTAAGTTTCTAATGGCTGTTTCACAATTTTCTATCAGGTCTTAAAATCATGATGTCCCTGCTCCTGCTGTCCCTACCTCTGTTCCCTGTGGTCATCACACTTTGCTATTCACCACTGCGGGCCCTTTATCGCTGTGTGTGTGAGAGAGTGCTGAAGGTCCTGCGTGGGACAGTATGTGTCAGACACACACATGCCTACGTCTTCTCTGAGTGTACCCACGGCCAGGCTGAAAGTGTGCTGGCCACGTTCGACCTTTACATCAAAACACACGCGTCTTTCAGCATCGGGCCAGAAAAAGGTTACAGATGCAGTCACCCCGTGTGTGTGTGTGTGTGTGTGTGTGTGTATGTGTGTGTGTGTGTGTGTGTCACCACTAACTTGATCTTTAGATACTACATTTTACACAATACTCTTACAATGACACTTTGTGTCTCTAAACTCTCTATATCCTGCATTATAGTTCAATTCAATTCAATTCAATTTTATTTGTATAGCATTTTTTACAAAGTTCATTGTCTCAAAGCAGCTTTACACAATTATACACTTTATAGTAAGAATTTTGGTCAGTGACTGAACTCCCAACACGCGTGTTCTCCTGGACAGGTATGTTCCTGGATGAGGTGGTGCGACGTGAGGCTCCTCACAGGGTGCTGGAGTTGGGCATGCACTGTGGCTACACCTCGGTCCGTATACTGCGTCTGCTCCCCACCTCCGGCAAACTGCTCACGGTAGAGGTGGACCCGCTTACTGCCGAGAAAGGCGAGGAGATCCTACTTGTTGCGGGTTTCAAAAATTCACAGGTGCATGGATCCAAAAATGTGTTATTAAGGCGATATTTGTCCAGCCTTGCATTGCATTGCTACTTTTAATGCATCCTCTTTGACATCCGCTTGGGTCACATGTCACCATCTGCATAAGGTTTTATTTTTGGCATCCACATCAGCTTATTTGTTAGCAAATGTCTTAAGATGGATTTTGAATTATGTGAAATTCTGACTGCAGCTGCCTATTTGTCTTATGCGTGTTGAGTAGTTTGCCACATATCGTTCTTATTATGCCATCGATGAGACCTTGTGATCTAATGCGTTGCACAACCTTAATTTCATTATTGAGCGATAGATTTTATATTTTAGCCCCCTATCTAATATCATAACCATAACCTTTTAATTACTTTAACATTATTACATAATTTTCTTTAACGTAATCTTTAATGCATCCAAGTCCAAAACATCACATGGAACATTACTATTTAAATCAATTCCATTATAATTAACATTTGTTCTACCTATTTGTCTAGTTCCAAGTGCTACCCTGCTCCTCAGATGAAGCCATCTCCAGGTTAGCATCTCACCTCGGTGAGGACCGTTTGGACCTCGTGGTGATGGATCATGACCCTGAGCAGTATCTCCCAGACCTTCTGGCCCTTCAGAGAGAGAATCTGCTGTCTAAGAGCAGGTCAGTTACTGGAACTGGGCTCGTGTCTGGTGTCAAACATGTCAGCTATCTGCAGACAGTGTGCCCTGGCAATGTTATATGATTCATAAATAAATACATATACGCTTCTGAACATTGTTTTTCTTTTGCTAGTGTCCTCGTATTAAACAGAGTTGTGGAAGCTGATGCTCAGGTCATGCTGGAGTACATCGCCACCAAGCCACACGATTACACCGTGTGCCAGCAGCTTGAAGACATGCTGGAGATCCGCTGTCATATGGACACTCATCTACACAGAGAAGAATGTTAACACAATACAGACTGTGATTTCAGGTCTGACGCATACAGTCAGCTCAACACTTCATGAAAATAAGCAAAACATTAATGTAAGATGATTAACATGTGCAACGGGTGAGATGTTGAGTTCAGACAAATGGGAATTCTGTGTAGTTTTAAACATGACATTTTGTAAAAGATAAAAATGTCCTTAAACCTTCTCATTGTTCAAGTCCTCGCTGAACAAAACTCTGTTTTCAATATCATGACCCTAATAATTAATATTTGGCAAAGCCTTTTTCCGGAGAAAATAACATCACTGAGCCTCTTCCTGTAATGTCTTAAAAGATTGGAAACACTGGGAGAGGGATCTTGAATCATTCCTCCATGTAAAACATTTCAAGCTTTTTAATATTCGTAGCTTTGCTCATGTGGACGGATCGTAGCATGTGGACGGATATCTTCAATTTAGACCACAGGCTTATAAAATAAAGCCAGAGCCACAGAAATCCAATGTGTAATAGAATAACAAATTTATTTTCTTAGTCAATGAGTTTACCCTAATTTATTTGTACATGGAAAGTTTGTAATTGTGATTACTCCATTAGTTTAATAGTTATTAATAAGCATTTCAAATTGAACTGGAAGTGACATTTAATTCAACTGTTAACTCTTTAGCGTTGTTCTAAGGGGTTATCTATCATAATTGAGAGAAAACATTCCACCTGAATTTTATTATCTTCATCTCTACCTAAAGAGAGCAATGTAGCAGCACTTACAGCTGGCACAGGCTCACCGAAACTGGGCAGTCGAAGATTGGACCAGGTGACATTTTTCCAATTTTTCCAACCATCAACTGTCCAGTTTTAGTGAGCCTGTTCCTACTGTAGCCTCAGATTCCTGTTCTTGGCTGACAGCAGTGGAACCTCTGCTGGTGTAGCTCATCTGCCTCAGTTATTAACCATGTTGTGTGTTCTGGGATGCTTTTCTGCTCACCTTGGTTGTAAAGAGTGCTTATTCGTGTTAGTGTGTGTGTGTGTGTGTGTGTGTGTGTTTTTGTTTTCTGGTTTTGCACCATTCCGTGTAAACTCTAGAGGCTGTTGTGGGAGAAACCGAAGCTCGTGACCACTATCTGTATCACTTTATGCGTTTTGGTGCTGCCACATGATTGGCAGATTGGATACTTGCATGAATGAGCAGGTGTACAGGTGTTCCTAATAAAGTGATCTCCAAAGGTGATACCAAAAATCTGACTGCTCCTTGTGTCAGTGACATAATCAACATAGGATATAATCAAGTTTTTTCACTCGTGTTTCCTCTCACCTCACACAAACATGCTGATGCATTGGCTACTGTACATTACACCTAAATATCAATGAGTGCGTGAGTGTGTGTATGTGTGATGCCCTCTGAACGAATGAATTAATGAGTGAATGAATTAATTAACATTTCTGTTGCACGAGTTCCAGTTATTTCACATTTGTTGCTCTTTATGAGTGTAATTTGTTATGGTTAGAAGCATTTCAATATGTATAATAATTGTGAATAATCAAATCATTTCCAACAAGCCTTTGCTGTCTTGCTAGTTTCCTCTTCAGATTAAGTACAATTTTTCTGGCCTGAAAATGAATCCCCTCCAGCTGGGACAGAGCTACTCATGTCTGATTAATAGCCAACCCATGAGACTTGTGAATAAACCCAAATAAAAGGTTGGATTTCAATGTTTTCATTGCAAATACAGTTCACCTTGCAGGCAGCTGAAGGTTGTTCAGAGTTCAAACTTGAAACCCAGTGATCTACACATTACAAACTAGTTGTTCATTGCTTAAATGAAAGACGACAAGTGAGGCATCAAAGATGAATAGTTATATTGTTTATTTGTCCAAATTCATATTAACTCTAACAACAGGCAATATGTAAAAAGAATGACTGTATGAACTTGGAGGAATGTAAGAATTCCATCCATCCATCCATCCATCCATCCTCTGTACCACTTATCCTACACAGGGTCAAGGGGGAGCCTGGAGCCTATCCCAGGGGACTTGGGGCACAAGGCAGGAGGACACCCTGGCCATGGTGCCAACCCATTGCAGGGCACAATCGCACACTACGGACAATTTAGAGATGCCAATCAGCCTACAACACATGTTTTTGGACTAGGGGAGGAAACCGGAGTTGATGAAGTCAGATGAAGTCTTCTCTCCAGAACACTGGTATAGACTTCCTGGCCAGCTGAGGAGTCTCCCTTTTTAAAAATAGGGACCACACTCCCAGTTTGCCAGTCCAAGGGCACTGCTCCAGAGCTCCATGCAATGCTGAAGAGGCATGTTAACCACACAGACCCACCCTTGTCCAAGTGGCTTCAACATCTCTATCCACCCCTCTTGAATCTCTTCCACCCCTGCAGCCTTGCCTCGCAGAAGGTCCTTCCATCGCACAACAATATTCCCAGTATATCCTCCTTCCACGCCCGAAATTCTGCTTTTGCTGCAGCTCTTCTGTCTGTCCTATACTTCCAAAATGAATCAACAGAACCCACCGTGAACATTACCCTGAGCCACTCAAATCTCTCTCATTTTTTCTCTTCTTTCTCTCATTCTGGGAGTGGCTGGCAGTCCTAGATGATTGGCTGTGCTCTCAGTGTGCTCTCCACCCTGTCAATCACAGCAACACTAGCCAATCTTGGGTGCGCAGGATTTTGACATGTGACAAACAGCTGTCCACCAGTGTCCATCAGTCTCCAAATCAAAGCATGTGAGCCCTGAACACAGCATATTAACTCAACAGATGACCAAATGATTGCAATAAGTCTTTTATTTCTTTAAATGCCTCAAAAATGACAGTAATATAAAGATCCCAAAGTAATTAAGTCTTCTGATATAATAAGCTAGACTGTATAGCATTTTTTTAAAACAAACACCACTGCAGTATACAAAAAATAGATTATTACATCAATAGCAACTACCAAACTACCACACTGGACATCTTTGCTATCAAGATAAGGTTATATATCGATCACCAGGAGACATTTTAGTAATGAAAGAAATTCTATGCTTTTTCCTTTTCCATTGCCTCTGACACTCGATATTTATCAGGTTATAAACATTAATAGCATCTAGAGCTATTTTTTTTTCTTGTGAAAAATTTGTCCATCTGCCCGCACCCTCCAGGTCACTGTGGTGTTCTCCAGCATGCCATTTTCATCCAGCTTCTGCTTGACCTACAGAACAGGAACAGGATTTTTAAGCTTGTTTTGTTATCTTTATTAATAGCCTAATATTCCTACATGCTATCATCATGATGTGAGGGCTAATGACTATGGATCTACTATACAACAACTAGGAAACTCTAGTACTGGCTTTAATGTGTGTTTGGAAAACTGTTCCCATGATCACATAGAGCCATTTTAACCTGTAAGCTGTTTCCGGCTTTTGAATTGGGCCTTTTTTGACAAAGGGGGTGTTCTGCTCCATTGAGCCAATGTCAACACTTCTCAAGTGCAAACAGCTCCCTTCATAATTTCTTTCCATGTGTGTGAGTTTCTTTGAGAAATATGGTATGGGTTATATCTCAGCTGAGGTGCCTTGGTCTAGGAAGTGTATACCCCCACCCCTACTTCAGAAGCGCCAACCTCTACTATGAATGGTAAACTTGGCTCTGGGTCTTAGAATAGGTGAGGTGAAAGCTTGCTTAAAGCGCTTAATGCTGGTTGTTCCAGTGTTTCTTTGAATCTTCCTTAACACTGCATTCACACTAGCAAGTAAGAAACTGACAAACAACCAGCATTGTAATTTCAGTGACAGCAGCAAGCAACAAAGCAACAGCATGACATGGATATTGGAAGTAAGATTTTCTCAATTCTGTGCATATTGGGTATGCAGTAAAGCAACAAACCCAAACAAATAATTACTTAGACCAATTTGTGTCATGTGTGGGGCAACAGTTCTTCAGTTCCCCACTCACAACTACAGTTTTCAGTTTACACTCTGACGTGCAAATGAAAGAAAAACTTGTAACTGTGGTCTTGTCTTAACCTGGCATATACATATCCCTGACCACTTTATTAGGAACAGCTGTTCCTAGCCAATCATGTAGCAGCAGCAGTGCAATGCATGAAATCGTGCAGATACAAGAAATTGCAAGAGCTTGATATCGATTCCAGGGTGTTTGATCAGAATTCCATCCGGAATGGGAATAAAAACAGTCCCATGGACGGCTCTATTGCCGACTACTATCTTTATGCAAGGTGTTGAACTTTACAAACACATAATCTAAAAACTAAGTTATTAAAAATATTTCAGCATATACAGTACAAACAACAACTGAAAGCCTTTTTTAGAAAGGTACACATCCCATCAATACTTTGTAGCCAAAATGGCATAAACATGTACTAATATTTACAGCTCATTTAATAACATGTGAGCAACTACATGAACTGTCATTCATAAACATTTGTTAACTTTCAAATTTGGAATAGGTTTTGTTCATATTTGTTAATCATCCAAAACAATACTGTACAGTATATACACACAAAAGTCTGAATGAAGTGTCACTTATAAACATTTATTAATGTTAACATACTAACATTTATTAAAATTTAAATAATGTTTAATGATTTTTGATTACCTAATGATTTGTTTATCACTAACAAATGATTAGTTGATAGTGTATAGTATACATCTGAGCAAATACATGAAGTGTCATTTATAAACTTCTGCTGTTGTTTAAATTCTGGTTAGTTAATGATTTGCTCATTACTATTAAATGATTAGTTAATAGTGTATGCATACATTAACAATAACATGAACTGCCATTCATAAACTTGTGTTATGAATAACACATTTTTTATCATTTGTGTATAATATGTATTAATGAAATTTATTATATTGTTCTACGAATTCTTGTTGTCAAACATGTAAAGCTGTTGGCCTAAGGTTTGCTAGTGATGCTGGAATATTTCTAACATTTAACATGCCCGATTGTGGAGACATTGTGTGACTCACCAGCTCTAAAATGCCTGACTGCACATCAGAATCAAATGTGCTCAGGTCAGTCTTCACTTGCAGTCTTATTATTTGCATTTCCCTCATTGGATGAGCTATGGAGCCCAAGTACACAGAGACAAACACACCAAGAAAGAGTTATGAGTGAAAAAAAAAAAGTGTCACCCCTCCTACTACCACAAGTCATTATAAAACTAATGTTAGAATTTATGGATTAGTTGGTACAATGTTTCCCAAACTGGGTTGGCGTTTTTTTATCATTTCATTACTGTACTTGACGAACTATTTATGAGGTTAAATAATTAGCAAAGTTGAGAGGAAATAGACTGTTGTAGAAATCATTTCACACACGTACTTCTTATTCCAAAGTGTATTCTGATTTTTAAAAACACATGAAACAAATAACTCACTGATGTGACAGATGAAATAGTGGAGAGTGTTGCATTTTATGTCCTTCAACATTCCATTATCAAGCACAGCGCAGTTTTCATCTTGATAATAATTATCAGGCTGTCCAGAAAGCCAAGGGAGGCTTGATGGGTTTGTCCCATCTGACCACTTCCAGCTGTCCCTGTATAGGCCACTCCAAGATCCACCCTGAACGTATGCTATTCTCTGCATGGCTTTGTTATCTTCTTCAGTGCTCACAGTACCCAAATCTGTATGAAACCCTCGGCAGTAAGCCTGAGCTTCCTTCCAGCTCAATTTAGAAGTGATACCAACAAATCTGGTAGCATAACTGTTATTGGCTGTGAAATAACAATAACCATGATTAGTATAGTAGAAATATTCTCTCAGAAATAAGGTTTCCACTTTTACTTGTTGTATGGAGTGATACCATCAAGCATGCATGGTTTGTAGCTTTATGTAACTTTTATCCAGGAAAGTGCATGTACTATGCCTTTAACTTCCTTTTAGATTATTGGTCCTTAAGGTCCAGTTATGTACCTTATATTATTTTAAAATGTTTCTCAATAAAATATACATACTAAAGATACAAAACATGTTTCCTTGAGGTTCCACCACCAAAACAAAGGACAAATACAGTTACAACACCAGCATGAATACCACCTCGTATGAGAATAGTAATTCCTTTCAGCAACATTTGTGGGGGAAAATATTGGTACTCATAAAGAATATGAAAATAAATACAAATTTTATCCTTTCAACAAATTACATTCAAAGTGTTTGTAAGGGTAGTGCATAGAAACCTAAAATAATGTTCTAAAATAATGGGGAATGGGGAAAAGCCCTCAAACTCACTGCAGAAATGCTGTTCACTGAGGCAGTTTTGTGGCTGGTGATCTAAGGGATCCTGAGAAGATGGAAGGTATAATGAATTCTGCTAAGTACCAGGATTTTTCAGCCCAAAACCTGGTTGCCTCTGCCAGGAGGCTAAGACATGGCCATAGGTAGAGAATTCAGCAAGATGATGGCTCAAATACACATCCAAATCAACACATAAATGGTTAAAGAAACACAACTTGAACACAACTTGAACTACATGAGCAACCTGAAAATATAAACTTGAAATGTATTGTATGAATAAGTGGTCCAGGATCCTCCTCAAGTGTTTTCTGACCTTGCTAGATATTACAGGAAGAGGCTGTTATTCTCACTAGCAACCACTCTTTTGGAGAAAAAAAAATACTATTTTGGAAAACCTGGTGTTAGGGGAAAAGTGTGTAAGTAGAATTATACAGCATCCCTATATACTTGAGCTTTTATATCTGTTTATTTCTATATATTCATTTTCATGACAGGTGCCAATAATTCTGTATATAGAGTGCACTGTATATACACACAGTATAGAGCATCCATGTACAATAGAAGAGAGCAGGGCATAATGTCACAGTCAGTCTTAGTCACATACTGTATGTTTTTTGTTATTATTTATTACATCTTGGGGCGTTTGTGTGTTGGTGTGTGGACATACAGTATACTTCCTCACACACTAATGTGTGAATAATGTGAATCAACACAGTGGTTTCCCAATTATTTCAATAACATTTACATACACTTTGTTAGTATTTGGTGGTGTTGCTTAACTTCACAATCAAATTCTTGGGGAAGCCTTGCACAAGCATCTCACAGTACTCTTTCAATTCAGTTCACAAATTTTCTATGGAACTCAAGTCAGGGCTTTGTGATGGTCACTCCAATACTTTCTATTTGTTGTCTTTAAGCCATTTTTCACAACTTTGCAGAAATGCCTAGTATCATTGTCCCACTGGAAGACCAATTTCTGACCAAGTTTTAACTTTCTGGCTGAAAGTCACCTTGGTGTATGTAAACGTTTAACCTACTGGAATTCTGATAAAGAAAGTTAAAGCTGAAATAAGTCTGTCTCTAATCGGTTGCTTTAAAATGATCTCTGATGTAAACAAAGTAGATGATATAACTGACTTACCAAAAGAAATGTACAGTAATATGAATTGTGTAGAGTTGTGAAAAATGAGATTCAATATTTTTAGCCTAGGTGTATGTACACTTTTGGCCTTAACTGTAGTCATTTAATGTTGTAACAAGTTAGTTCCTGTTATTACATTATAGCTTACATTATAGCAATGATAAACAGTCATTCCCTCTTTTCCACCCAGTATAAAAATACAATTTTGAACAATCATACCTAACACATAACACATTTTATTACATAAAATGTGAAATGTCTTTTTTTGTACTTTTGAAGGTCACCGCAGCTAAGATTTTGAACATACATAAACTTTGAACATATGTGAACAGGAGACTTCAGAACATAAAGTCACACAAATCAGCCCTTCAGTTTTTAATGCGACTTACCCCATTCTCCCCTATATTTAGGTTATCTGTTAACATAAATTTTCCTAACATTAAAATTGCAGAAACAAGCCTTCAATATCAGCATTAATTGAGTGGTAGGAACAGTCTTTTTTAAAAGTCTGCTAAACCAGCTAGCAAATAGAAATAAAGCCAAAAAACAACAACTTTTAACTCACCATTGTAGCATATAAAGGGATACAGGTTTGTGCAAGGGTGATCCCACCAGTATCCAAATGGGCCTATTTGACCACATGATTGTTGCCCATAATTATTATCAGGCTGGGTACCGGCCCAAAGTTGAAAAGAATCTTTCAGCGGGACATCATTAAAGGACCAGCGCCAACTGTCGATATCATTGTACAAGCCGACCCAGACAACATCTGTCAGACCTTCCTTTGCTATTTCTGTTTTTAGCTTTAACCAGTCAAGGCCACTTTCAACAGTAGCCAGGTCAGCATATTTTTCCCTGCAGTAATTTTGTGCAACTGGCCATGTCATCTTTGTCATGATCAGATAGTACTTGTGACCAATGGGTAGCAGAAGAGATATGGTGGCTGGGACAGCACCTGCAGAAAATAATTTCTTTTATGATTCACACAGTTATTAAATTTTAAGGCAAAGATAACATCAAATAACAGCAACAAAGATAACAGCTGTGCTCTCTGAGTGGTAGGGAGGGCATGACATTTACAATTGCAGCATTTAGTAGACACCCTTATCCAGAGTGATGGTCAATCAAGACTATTCATGCTACAGGCTCAAATGGAGTGTAGTGTAGAATGGGGTGTGATAAGCTCCTTAAGGTAGGTAGGCTCCGGTCCATTCTTGGCTTTATAGGAAAGCATTAGAGTTTTAAATCTGATGCACACAGCTACAGGAAGTCAGTGGAGGAAATGCAGCAATAAGGTGGTATGGGAGAACTTGAAGAGGTTGAAAAGTCTTGCATTTACAAATGCTGGATGGTGTGCAGAGGCATTGTTGCCATAGTCCAATCTGAAGATGGCTGAGGACTGAACAAACACCTGAGAGGCCTTTGTGGACAGGAAAAGCTAGATCCTCATGATGTTGTAAATGAACACATCATCAACACATGACCAAATCAGGCTAGCAATGTAAGGCAAGAAGGATCATTAGTTGCCCAAAACTATCCTGAGGCTACATGCATTGTCAGATGGTGTGATCTAAATAGAAATCACCAGATCTTGGCATGGATCTCCAGGGATTTACAGCAGCTCAGTATTGCTGGAATTTAGTTTCAGCAAGTGAGCTACCATCAATGACGACCAGACATGCTGAGATGTGGGCAGAAACATGAGTGTCTGAGGGTGTAAAGGATTGGATGAGGTGAGGGTCATCATCATAGTAGTGGTATAAAAACCCATGTAGGAAATGACCTCATTGAGAGAGCATATAGAGAGGGGGAACAGTAGAGGACCCAGAACCATAATAATTAATTATTATCAGCTGTGCAGTTGAGAACTATGACAATCGCAAAAACTGAATGGTGAATTTTTAACTGATTCCACAGATATACTCAATAAACAATAAAACACATAACAGCTCATTTCTATATAAGTCTTTTACAAATCAGCTCTCTAAAGTTCACATGACATACGCCTCACATCACCTTTTAATTATCAGTAGCATTAAAATTATTTGTAAAGTGATAATTTTACAATTAATTTTAATTGCAAAATAAATAAAGATAATTTTAAATTTTGGTGGCATTCCTAAAAAAATATACACTTTATGGCCTATATAAATTTGTGAACATCTGACCATCACAATCATATGTAGGCCCTCCCCAAACTGTTGCCACAAAGTAGGAAGCGTACAATTGTATAGAATGTGTTTTTATGCAGGTAGCATAATGATTTCCTTTCACTGAAACTAAGGGGCCTGTGCACAAAGCAAGGTCCATAAAGACATGGTTTGCCAAAGTTGGAGTGAAAGTACTCAAGTGGCCTGCACAGAGACCAGTGAACACTTTTGGGATGAACTGGGAAGCGGACTGTGCACCAAGCCTTCCCACCTGATATCATTGCCTGACCTCACTATTGCTCTTGTAGCTGAAGGAGCACAAATCCGCACCGGCACGCTCCAAAATCTAGTGGGAAGCCTTCCCAGGAGAGTGGAGATTATTATAAGGGCAATGAAATTGGGCTAAGGGGATGGGGCTGATCTTCTTCTTCTTCTTCTGACTTCTTCCTCCAGGTCATGGTAGGAGGCTCAAGGGAGCCTCCATTTTCAGAGAGCTCAGGGCCAGAGCATGCCACTGTCTTTCTGGCACTGTGGAGTAATTTCCATTTTTTGGGGGGTGTTTATCCCTTCACAATGATGGTTCCTGGTGGTCCTGCGCTCTCACTGCCATGACCCAGGTTCGATTCCCAGGCAAGGAACCAGCCCAGCTACTGGGAGTGTACTCTCAGTGCCGGTCATAAGCCCGAATAAAATGGGAGGGTTTAGTAAGGAAGGGTATTCGGCGTAAAACCTGTGCTAAATTAAACATGGGGACCAATGAGCCACTGTGGTGACCCCTAATGGGAGCAGCTGAAAGAACAACAACAACAACAACAACAACAACAAAATCCCTTCACAATGATGAGTCATTGTGAGTGCAGACAGTGCTGCTGAATGGGTGCCATTTATTCCTGTCAGTTTTACTACCACAGACAAAAACAAAAGAAATACATATAAGCAGGTTAGCGGACTAAAGTGCACTTCACTATAAATCTCTTTCATTTCTAATATTAGCATACATGTTTTTGCAGATCAGAATGCATAATGATTGGCAAGTCTGTTAATATAATATAAAATACAAAATACTTTCCTCTAAGACAAGTAAAAACAGCATCTAATCAGATGGCTTCAATCTGATTGTCATACAGCAATCAGACAGCTGTCTAGCTGGCAATCCGGCTGGCAAATGTAAATTCATGTCGTTCAAATTTTATCAAGATACAATTCCAATACAAGGCACTTTAAGTGTTTTTGGAAGTCTACACTGTTTTTTGCAAGTGGACCCTGTCTGTATGTAATCCTAATACTGCGAGTATACAAAAGTGTCTTTTTTTTCTTAACAAGCTGCTCTTGTCAGTTTCCATTGTGTTACTGATGATGGATGGAAGAATATGATCAATTACACTGAAAATGCTGAATTCAATTTAATTCATTGGATTGGATGGATTGGATTGGATCCATTCAAATAATTTAATGGATTCTTGAGGACATTATACTTTGTCTAGGCAAGTTTTTAACCTGACATGTTTGTTCTTTATGAATTGGTCAACCCTGTTTTAAAAATCCCGTAGTCATATTTCAACTTTCCTAATCACATCATACTATCATATCAATATATGGTGAGATCCGTAAGTCAAAATGAATTTATAAACTATTAGCTATTTTGCTATTAGTTATAACTTTACTATAGCTTTACTAACAGTTTAATAAAAAAAAAAAGAAATGCGATAATAGTATTGTTTAACATAATTTTTATAGACATTATTAACAAATAATTTGTGAGGCAAAACATTTAAAAATACACACTCACCTATGAAACATAGGAGAAAGAAATATGCCTTCATAATGAACTAGAAGCTAGGGAATGTAAAAATCTAATCTAAAAACGTAAAGTCCGCTGTTGCAGTAGCTCTGTGTTTCTTCACTGCCAGCATCTGAGTCTCTAAAAAGGAGACCAAACCCTTGGAGACCAAACCCTGAAGATACTAAATCTCTTATGTAAATCAGTCTCAAGCATCTGTAAAGAAAAAAAAACAGTTTACAACAACAACAAAAACATCCACAGAGGCTAATTTACATTTTTAATTTCCATACGATGCAAGTCTGCTTATCTATTCAAAAGCAAAGATTTTGTCACTGAGCATCATCTCTTAGCAGAGAAAGGAGGTGAGAGAATGGACTTGTTTTACTAGTGTAGAATTTCTGTTGAATATTACAGAGCCACTGCATTATAGCAATACTATAGAGAGAGATTGAGAACTGTGGCTCAGGCTAAATATGAGCTAGAACTAAATTCACACATGGAGACTAAGATTATGCATTATAGTGAGATTGTTTTGTGTGACAGTTTGTAATATATTAGCGTTCAGTTGTCTTACCTGCTGTCTGGAATACAGTACTTCAGGGAATATCTTATTCATACAACTTGAGTTCACTGAACACTTAAATGTCCTGTAGACAGATCTTTAGACAGTAGGTGATTGTGTCTGTGCATGTGTGTGCATTTCACTTTTAGAATTATACTAATATAGACAGTGGCACTGAGGAAGAGGCAGGAGTCAGAGCTAGAGGTAGCAGAGCTGAAGATGTTGAGGTTCTCTTTGGGA
>CM074951.1:6809917-6819940 GCA_037577455.1 Pangasius macronema
TATATATATATATATATATATATATAGAAAGAGAGAGAGAGAGAGAGAGAGAGAGAGAGAGAGAATATGACTTGTAGAACTTGTAAAAAAATAAAAGTAAAAAAACAGCAAACGTTCAAGTCAAAATGAATTACTGGAAACATTTTTATTTTAATTCTGCTAATCAGTAGTCCCTATAAAGGAAATTCAAAGAATCCATAATAACAAAAGATCTATGAGACACAAACAGATCTGAGCTGCTTTCGTACATGGCTTGACATTGGAGTAGGATTAACAGAGAGATTCAAACTATTTGAATAGTTGATTTTCTTAGTAAACAAAGCAAACAACTATTGGTTGGGATTATACAGGTTCAAGATCAAGTTCAAGTTCAAGTTAGCTTTACTGTCTTATGTATGCAGGGTATACAAAAACAATGGAATACTTATGCTATAATAGTGTGCTCCTAAAGCTAAAATGACGTGCATGCAAAAAAATATACGAAGGCAACATACAAGACAACAACATAACGAGATCAGTTTTACCTGAAGTAAAACCTAAAGAGGAAGAAAATTCCGCCAAAAACCAGCATTCAGTGTAAACAGTTAAAATGGCAAACTCCACAACGATGATGTTATTACATGACCTTGGGCTACACAGAGACGAAACTATACAAATCTTAATGTAAATGCATTAAAATGCTAAACTTGACAAACTGTGAAACAAAACAATAAAGACATCTCGCACATGGTTTAAAAAGACAAGTTAAAAAAGATATATCATTATATTTAATGCACATCACTGCCACGATTGTTGTAAAAGAAGAGTGTGAAAAAAGTCTCATTAATACAAAAAATACACACTTTTAGTGATAACAAATTATACATACTTTAATACATATTTATTACCGTGGAACAACTTAGGAAATGATATTTAAATTGTAATTAACCTGTGTTTAAATATATCTTACATGACATGCATTTACTTGCACATAAGTAGAGTTTATCGTGTGATTTAGAGACGTTACACTTGTCGTGCGTTAGAAATATACTCTTGGTGTACTGACACACATATACATATTCTTCAGTGCCACTTAGTTGGCCGCTTAGTGAAAACTAACTTAGACTTAAATTATATTTCAGGATCATGAATCTGAATATGATATCTGAATAAATTTAATAAAAATCTAAGAATTTGTGTAAGTCTACTTAAAATACATACATAGACTGTAAAATAGGTCTGTGTAATTTACAGTGAAATACTGGGAAATAACAACAGTAATAAATAAATAAATAAATAAATAAATAAATAAATTTTTTTAAAAACTTTACTGTAACAATTTATTTTGTAAATTTAAATATATTTAAAAATAAATTTTGCTGAATAAAATACTGTCTAACTTCAAAAATAACAGTGAAATACCATCGAGTGATAAATAGATTTTACCAAATTTCATGGACATTTCATGAATAAACACCATACAGTACAAAACACCTAAATATCACAGAAGACAGATTTGTTAGTTACATAATAATACATTACAGCAGAATGTTTTCGAGTGAGCCTTTATATTTTCCGTGTTGCCCACCTTAAAACGTTTTCCTATGTGAACAAAAAAATTGATTTTATTTCATAATGTCTTTTCATTTTTTGATCATTTTTAAAAGTTAGTGATTGGTGCACCATGGCCCTGTATGTGCGTATGTGTGTTGATTCCACCTTTAATCCGCTGATCTTGTGTTTCAAGGGACTATCACAATCATAACAGCTACATAAACTGATAAATTTTTTTTGGATCCTGTGATCCAGCAATGACCAGTTCCTGGTGACAGAAGATTATCTACCTGTTGTGGGAGAAAACCTTGTAAGTACCTGAGGTCATCCACCCTCTCTATCTATATCCAGATCTTTCTTTCACTATTTTTATGGTGATTTTTTTCTTGCCTGATAAAATATATATTTATGATCTATACACTTTGGCTACACCAGTTACTTCCATTTTGTCTCATATGCTCCAACGCTGTTGCAGGTGTGTGTATAACCCTTATTGTACGTACCTGTCGGCTACATGGCGCTATGTGGCGTTGAATAGATGGAGTGTGTCTCTATGCCTGCTCCTTCTCTCAGACTGTTGAGACTGATGTTTAGGTTATTGGACAACTCTCACATCTACCATAAAATCAGCATAGATTTTCTCCCACTCTCAGCTCTTTATTAGTCCAGAGGCAAGTACATTGTCAATTTCATCTTGATTACATTGTTTGCATACTGGTTGTGTTTTCTACAAGATTGGTGCTGTTCTGTTATGAACTGTTTTACCACTTCTTATCTACTCTTTCATAGCTACTGGCACTCTCACCGCTGTGACCCAGACTCGATTCCCATGCAGGGAGCCAACCCTAACCGATTGTCTAATATTGCGTATGTCCCCTTTGTGCACCAAAACCACTCTGACCTGTCGGGGCATGGACTCCACCAGACCTCTGAAGGTGTGCTGTGGTATCTGGCACCAAGATGTTAGCAGCAGATCCTTTAAGTCCTGTAAGTGCAAGGTGGGGCCTCCATGGATTGGACTTGTTTGCCCACACATCCCACAGATGTTTGATCAGATTGAGATCTGGGGAATTTGGAGGCCAAGTCAACACCTTGAACACTTTGTTATGTTCCTCAAACCATTCATGAACAATTTTTGCAGTGTGGCTGGGCACATTATGCTGCTGAAATAGGCCACTGCTTTTAGGGAATGCCGTTGCCATGAAGGGGTGTACTTGGTCTGCAACAATGTTTAGGTAGGTGGTACATGTCAAATTAACATCCACATGAATGCCAGGACCCAAGGTTTCTCAGCAAAACATTGCCCAGAGCATCACACTGCCTCCGCTGGCTTGCCTTCATTCCATAGTGCATGCCGATTCCATCTCTTCCCCTTATGCACACACACCCGGCTGTCCACATGATGTAAATGAAAACGTGTTTCATCAGACCGGGCCACCTTCTTCCATTGCTCCATGGTCCAGTTCTGATGCTCACGTGCCCATTGTTGGCCCTTTCGGGGTGGACAGGGGTCTGCGTGGGCACTCTGACCAGTCTGAGCCCACTCTTTGGTGCCCATGACTGTGTTGGCAGTTCACCGGTTGTTGGTAGGTACTTACCACTGCATAGTGGAAACACCCCACAAGACCTGCTGTTTTGGAGATGCTCTGACCCAGTCGTCTAGCCATCAGATCCTTGCTCAGATCCTTACGCTTGCCCATTTTTCCTGCTTCCAACACATCAACTGACTGTTCACTTGCTGCCTAATATATCCCACCCCTTGACAGGTGCCATGGTAATGAGATAATCAATGCTAAAAAAGTATAAAATACATATGCAATTAAAGAAACAACTAAGCCCAAATCACAAGCAGATCAGATCAGTACGCCAAAGCCTTGGTAAACCTACCTTGCAATGTGGAGGTGTACAATTTGTCTTCCATCCTATCACTGGAAAGAAACTGCTGACCAGATACACAGTGTTTAATAACACCAATGACTCTGCTGTGCCTGAATCACTCATATAAGCACAAATCATTCAGTTACCTGAATAGTTAGAAGTAAATACAAGGCTGTAGTGCATAATGTTCAAGCACTCACTGCCTCTGCAACAGTGTTTACAATCAAGTTGTATTTTACCTGATGTAAAACTTAAGAAAAAGAAGTGCCTCCAGTATTCAGAGTGAACAATTAAAATGGCAAACTCCGGATTGATGACGTTATTATATGACCTTGGGCTACACAGAGATGGAACTATGCAAATCTTAATGTAAATGCATTTAAATGCTAAACTAGACAGACCGTGTAACAAAACAATAAAGACATCTCACACATGGTTTAAAAAGACAAAGTGCATCAAAAAAAAAATTTAAAAGTGCATCATTGTATTGGATGCACATCACTGCCACTATCATCATAAAAGAAAAGTCTCTGTCTCTGTCTTTCTCTCACTCACACACACACACACACACACACACACACACACAGTGGGTGTGTGCATACTGTATGTGTATAAACAAGAGCATGCAAATCCGAAACACAGAGCAGCTGGAAAGCAGTAAAAGTGCTTTATTCTTTCTTTTTCCTTTAATTCCCTTTTGAGCCATGCTGCAGCAAAAGCCTAAATAAAGCTTACGTGTGATCTCACCCTGAGTCTGCTGTGTCCCTCAGTAGAGTCAGTCATTGTTGCAGTCATACAGAGATTATAAGGGTGGACTGTCCTATATCATTTAAACCACAGGTTTTCAAATCCATAGACTGATATGATCATTGAGGATGCTGATTTTGTGTTCCTGCAACCACTTGCGCATTGAATTGGATGTTTCTTTGGGGTCATTATTTTATTAAAATATGTAGTTATGGGGAAGTCTTAACCTCCTGGCAGATGTTCTGCACTAAAATATGCTCATTCAGACTTCATGATGCCATCAACTGCCAACTGTGAAACAGCCTCAATGCGTAAATGATCCATCTCCACATTTAGAGTAGGGATCGGGTGCTTTTTCCAACCCATTCTCACAAAAAAAAAACGTTCGCATACAGTGCATTTGCAGCACCTTCTGCATGATGAATATTAACATTCTGGCATAGAATTGCATCAAACTTGTACTTAAATGCTCTGTAAGAGACATTCTGAACCAATGTAGTGTAACCAAGCTACCCTCTACCACCAAACTCATCAAACTTCTCTGCAAACACAAACAGGCTTGCAGGTCACATGCTAATGTGCCATAGTAACGTGGGTATCTTCAAAATTGTGATAATTTTTACCCTGTAAATTCTTTAGGATGCTGAGAATACAGAGACTTTCTGTGAACCAACATTGTTCCACCCTAATCATAGGTTCAAATATCAGATGGAGTCTTCTCTCCAGAACACTGGTATAGACTTCCTGGGCAGTAAGGAGTCTCTCTTTTTAAAAATAGGAACCAGTTTGCCAGTCCTAGGACACTGCCCCAGAGCCCCATGCAATGTTGAAGAGGCATGTTAACCACACAGACCCACCCTTGTCCAGTGCCTTCAAAAGCTCTGGCTGAATCTTATCCACCCCTGCACCCTTGCCTCTCTGAATTTTTCTAACTGCCATAGTAATCTCAGCCACAGAGATGGACTCCAAAACACCAGTGAATTCTGGCACTGCCTCCAGAAGAGAGGGCATGTCCACTGGGTTAAGGAGTTCCTCAAAGTGCTCCTTCCAACAATATTCCAGTACAGGTCAACACGCCCTCACACTTGCTCAGCAAATCTTGTGCACAGCCTTGTATCCCCCTCCTTAGGCACCAAACAGTTTGCAACCCCCAAAAGCCTTTTTCAATGGCCTCTGCTTGAGCTTTTGCTTCTGCAGCTGCTGTTGCCACAGCCCTTCAGGCTCTTCTATACCTCTCAAATAAATCAGGAGAGCCCTCTATGAACATTACTCAGAAGGCCTGCTTCTTCAACTTACTGCCACTTTTCTCTCTCTCTCTTTTTCTTCTTTCCCCATTTTCTAACCTTCAAGTGCCCCCAAGAAGCCCAACTAATTCCCACTTTTAAACAGGTCAGATCTATCAAACCAAAGAACACTATATAGAAGTATTATAAAAGTATTTAGACACCTGTCCATCACACACATAGTATGTGCCCATTCCAAAAACAAGGAGCTGGTCCCCGCTTTGCTGTTACAACAACCTCCTCTCTGCTGGGAAGGCTTTCCATTAGATCTTGGAGTGTTGCTGTGGGGATTTGTGTTCATTCAGGTACAAGAGCATTAGTGAGGCCAGGCACTGATGTCAGATGAGGAAGCCTGGGGTGCAGTCAGGATTGTAGTTCATCTCAAAGTGGTCACTGGGGCTGAGTTCAGGGCTCTGTGCAGGCCACTCAAGTTCTTCCACTCCAACCTTGGCAAAGTACGTCTTTATGGACCTTGATTTTATGCATTGTTATGCTGGAAAATGTTTGGCTCCCTTACTTCCAGAGAAGGGCTACAGTGTACAAAGACAATCCTAGACAATTTTGTGCTTTGTTTGTGGCAACAATTTGGGGAAAACCAACATATAGGTGTGATGGTCAGGCATCTATCTCCATCCATCATTGTCATTCACTGATTATAAGGACAAGTAAAATTTTAAAAAGATGTAATGTAAATTTGGATGTCAGAGTCCTGTAGGTATGTTTTCTGTAAACACAGAGCTCAATAAACAGGTCTAAAATGTGTAATACATAGATGTGGCAGAGACCTAAGGATATTCAGTTTATTCACAGCAGTTTCTAAAGAGTTGATGTTTATCCAAAACCTATTTTGTAAAAAAAATATTATTTATTTATTTTTAATTTTGTTAATTTTTTTTTTTAAATCATGTCTCAGTGCTGTTAGGCTCTTGAATTTGCCATAGACATTAATTTTTATCAGTTGTCAGTTGTTCTTGTTAGTTTTGAATAGTTAAAGTTTGACAGTGGGGGAAACAGAGCGTGACAGTGGGGTTAGGAGCTGCAGCATTAGGTACAGCTTCATTCAGACAAAGTACAATTAAATCACTTAAAAGTAGGAGTTTGACTCTGGGCCAAATTCAATTTAATACATTAAATAATGATTCAAATCAGCGAGTTTTATTAGGAATATTATAATGCATTAAAAGTGCCTTTTCCTTTATATTTATTCATGACTCATGTCATTCTCAGTTAGTGTAACTTTCGGTTCCCCTTAGTGATTTCTTTGACATTAAATTTGCTACTTTTGCTGACTGTTACAAAAAAAATGCTCCTATGGAGACAGCGTGGAGGAAAATGGAACCAGTGAGGAGCAGTAGTTCAACTATGCCGCGGTCCAAGAGGTGAAGGAAATGTGACTTTCTTATTACTGAAAGTCTTTGGATGCCTGTGGTATGTCTGTTAAAGTTTAGCTTACTGTCCACTGTGATGCCCAGATATTTTGTGGATTCTACCACTTCAGCCTCTTCTCTTCTGAGGGTTATGGAAATGTGGCAGTGGTCTGATTTGGTTGAGGTGCAAATGAGAAATTCTTTATGAAACAAACAAAATATTCCAAGGCACTCACATGGTTAAGCGTAAAAGGTCTTTATTAAATTGGGCTAAAACATTAAAAAATCGTCGATCAGCGCATTTCAGCTTAACTCAACCTTCCTCAGGATACACATCCATTATCCACAAAGCACTCTTTTAACTATTTGCAATCAGTAGAACATCAACACAGCTGGTTAACAAGTAAGAGTAGCATTGTAACAAAAAGACCCAATCATAATTACTACAAAAATGGTAAAAAATCAACTTCCTCTTAACACCAGGTAATTTCATACCCTTAAGTCTATAAATCTAAAAAGTCCCACATTGTAAAAGACGTTTTAATCTATTCCCATCTCGTATAGTACATGGAACATTCAATTCCAATCACTTTAAGGGAGCTGTCACTACCATGACCCACCTCATTATAATGCCTTGCCACTGGATACACCAAATTATTAGTGCGAATAGCATATTTATGTTCAAGTTCTCTTCTTCTTCTTCTTTCGGCTTTTCCCCTCAGGGGTTGCCACAGTGAATCATCACTCTCCACCTATCCCTATCTTCTGCATCCTCAACACTTGCACCCACTAGCTTCATNCTATTTAAAAATGCCCGCATTCACAATCAATTTACAAATTACATAAGAAGAATTGCAATTAATGAAAGACTCAATTGGATAGACTTTACCAGAAAACACATCAGTGAAAGTTTTTACTTTTTTAACATATCCTCACAAGGCTTACACCCTCCACATCTAAAATTACTCACGAAAGAACCAAGCCATGTTTTATTTTCAGGAGCAGGAAGAGAACTACGCACTGCCTTGTTTCGTGTAGTAGGTGCATGTCATAGTTGGAACAGCATAACTGATACCCCTTTATAATTCAGTGCAGACCACCAGTGTGGTTTCTGAAGAACACCTCAAACATTTTAATGTTTATTTGCTCATCCTTGTGTGTACATAATCATACAGAAACAGGATTAACCGGAGACTAGATAAACTCAATAGAAGCTGAAATTATTAATGTAGCACACAGTCCTGACTCACACATGACTGCCAAATATAGTGTAAATAATTTGTGGCTTTTTTCAGGTTGCTCCAGAGCATTTCTTCAGAATAACAAAGCGCAGTACGCCATATCTGCACATGCATCAAAAGAATCTGATGCATCGTAACCAACAAGGTAATTAACTGTTTTTACTTTAGGGACTTATGTAAATCAGCCGCCGAGCTGAGAGTTACAGGCTGCCTTAGCTTGCCTACAGATGATCACTGACGAAACTACCACAGGTAGAGGATTTGACGCCTTGGTGCTGTGCTCAAAGTTCAGACAAATTCATAGAAATTTATAGAAAACATTTTAAAGGAGCAACAATATAAGTTGAGCCCTTATAGATGACAAAGCAAAGACATATGCTTTCTCCCATCTTGTCCAAAAGATAAACAAAACCACACATTTTTTTTTTCGCTTGTGATTGATTCATGTTGGATTTAGAAGCATGCAGAATGGGCTAGCTCTATGAATGCTCTATATTTTTAAATGTGTCTTGATGATGTTACTGTTTCAACTTTCATTTGTACAGCGAGCCTAATCTTAAGCAGTGGCCTGTCTCAATTTAAACTTAAACTTAAACTTAAACTTCTCTTAAATCTTACCTTTTCCATTAAAACCCATATATGGCATACTAGATCAAACTAGATCAATTTCAAAATCAACTATTATTATATATATTTTTAATTATTAACACAAACTCTGATGATATGTGCCATTGCTTGTCACTTTTTTTCTAAAAATTGTAGATGGGAGCAAAGGAAGTGCTCCTTGAGACTGTGATGGATGCATTCTCAAAGGTTCCTCTGGTTTTTTAAGTGTTTATTAGTGTTTATAATTAAGGATTCGAACCTTCCAAAAATGGATTTCACTTCGAACCCTTTCTGATAGGGAAACACTGTTGCACTGGGTTCTCTTTTACCAAAGGGTTCAAGCAGAAACCCTTTAGCTAGCTTAATAACACTTAGGACTGCATTTAATAACTCTGGAAAACAAGCTACTCTAGACATTGCCTCTGTTGATTGATTAGAATGGTGATTTCTAAATGTAGTAATAGTGATGGAAATCACAACCCAACATTATCAGGGGTATTATATTTACTGTTCAGTTTTTTTATAGTCATTTGCCTGTTTGACTGATCACATGAATTGAATGGGTTTATTAATCCGAACCTCAATAGCTTAACAAGTTGCCCTGTAAATAATGGCTACTTGGACCCTATTGTCTCTTTTGAGTGGACATTTCAGGAATAAAGAGCTCTCAAAGAACTTGACAAATACCAAATACACAGCCTAATGTTTTAATAAGTTAAAGGTGTCCTGAGTTTTAACACAAAAAATAAACGTTTGTGTCCTCATTAGGACACTTCTTGATGCCTCATAAATACAGTATATGTGAGTGAATTAGGAAACCTGAAAAATTGCTTTTGTAAATTTTTACATTTACATCATTTAACCTAAAGCAGAAGCTTACAGAAGTGCTTTACAGTGTCCATCAAACACACATCCTCATGCTAGTATAAGTAAGTACCAGTCTAAGAATACTATCAAGCTAAAGCTTTGTTAGAAACGAACAAGAAACAACAAGAACGACAACAAGAAAAACGTACAAATTATTTTAATTAATATAATGTAAATGTATTTTAATTAGTGCACAATTAGAATATTTCATTGGTATAAATTTGTTTTTCTGTCTCATTTACTTTAGTGTGTTTAACGAGCTCTTTCATCTGTAATATTGGTTAATTTTGCCATTTTCCTGTGTGCATTTTAAAGTGGTGTTTTCTGTTTGCTGTTCCTGGTTTTATACTTTTGCTTTTATGCTTTGGTTTTGATTTTGATTAGGCTTCATTTCTCTGTTCCGATTCTGACTATGACCGTTCCAGGGCAGTCGTGGCCTAATGGTCTGAGAGTCGGACTTGTAACCCGAAGGTGAACTTGAAGGTCGTGGGTTCGAGTCTC
>CM074951.1:6820512-6854031 GCA_037577455.1 Pangasius macronema
CGCTTCTTCACCTCTTTCCCACACTCACCATTACTCTGGACTGTTGACCCCAAGTACTTAAACTCCTGTATCTTCTTCACTTCTTCACCCTGTCATCTTACTGTTCCACTTCCCTCCCTTTCATTCACATTATGTTCAAGTTCTCTGTTTTGGATAAATTCTTTATTCTTGGAAATGTTGAGTTCGTCTTTGGAAGTATCATCTTTGCCCCACAAGTAAGTCTCCCATTTGTCTTTGCATTTTAGTTTTGCCATTTTTATTTCTGTTTTTGGCACAGATAATGGTTTTCATAGGAGGCAAATCCTTGGTGATAGACATCCATCTTTTGTTCCATTAGCTTTTTTTCCTTCCTTTTAGCTGTGGGGAGTAATCCATGGCTTTGTGTTTGGGTATTTTTTATTAGTTTATAAGTTCTGTTTGCGAACAAGGTGCTTTTACTGTAGTGGATGTGGTCAGTGATGATGGAAACAAGTTTGTCCAGGATGTCTTCAAACATCCAGTCAGTGCAGGCAAAACTAGTAGATTTGCATTGGCTTCCTCTGACCACTAGATGGGGAGGTTGGTTTGTGTCTTCAGTGTCTGTCTGTATCGCAGTATTATCTGAGAGACCCAGCAGTGGAAAAACAGTGGCATTGTATGTAATAGTGGTATTGATATAGTATCAACACCACTTTTATCATTTAAAATTCCTCATTAAGAAGACAGGGGCGTCAGGGCATTTCAACTCCATGCGCTGAGAATTCTATCCTGCTAGCTCATCTGTTATGTACTAATGGTTAACAGCTCATTTAGTAAGGAAAGTGAATATATTGGAAGACCGGGGGAAAATGCAATGTAAAACACTGTAATGATGAGCACACACACAAGCAGCTACATGAACTGCCTTTTTGCCTTTGATACCCTGGGAAAACCTAAGCAACTCGGCTAAGACCCCAGAAAAAAAATATTGTGGCCCTCCACACGTTCCTCCTTAGGAGCAATTTCCAAATAATTGAAGGTACCACAAGTATCTATACTTAACAATTGTATGCAAATATTAAAAATATAAAAATATAAACATGTCTTCCTTGTCAATGTGATTTTGAGAGCTGTGAAACCTAAAACTGTTATTTTACATTTTTGTGATTTAATTTTATGAATCGCTATTGAAATGTATCTGAATGGCCTTGAATGTTCAAAAGAAATCTGATATGAAAGAGTATTAAACATTTTATATTTGGCACCCATGTGCACATTTATGCCCTGGTTGGCTTGTGTTGTATTACTTTTAGAATTTCACACTGACATTTACATCAAGTATTTAGTTTTTTTAAATTGGCAGAGATCCTGCTTTTCTTAAGAATAGAACACCAAATATTTTTCCCCAGGAAGAGCAAATCTCAGTGCAGAAGATTTGCTGGAAATATTTTTATTTTAATTCTGAAAACTGTAAAAAAAAATAAATAATAATAATAATAATAATAATTAATAATAATAATTAATAATAATAATAATAATAATAATAATAATGATAATAATAATAATAATAATAATAATAATAATAATAAAAAATGTAAAAAAAAAAAAAGAGCTATAAAGAATAATTAAAAATATATAAGATTTATGAGATATAACGTCTCCAGGTTACGCATGTAACCATGGTTCCCGAGACGCTGCGTCGAAACGCTATGGGAACGCCTTCAGCGTGACCGCGCTCTGAATCACGTGTGTAATCAGTCCAAATGAGGGGTGAGACGTCACAGACGGGGTGACGAGCGACCCGGAAGCATAAAAGCCCAAGCGGCATGCGCCACGCTAGCTTCTGGAAAATGAGGCAAGCACGGCAGGGATGCTGGAAGTGTGGCACTGAGACGCAGCGTCTCGTTCCCTCGGGAAACCATGGTTACCTGCGTAACCTGGAGACATTCCCCTTCAGGAACTCAAGCTGCGTCGAAATGCTATGGGAACGAGAATGCCCACGCCAGACTTACGAATCCCTGCCCAGTGTGGAAGAGGCACAGCTAGGGCAACAGGACGGAAGAGACTGGAGTGGCTCGCACATCCTGGCCATAAAACCTGGCAAAAGTGAGGGGCGTGGACCAACCCGCCGCATTGCAGATGTCCTGTATGGGGACACCTGTGAGAAAGGCCTTAGAGGCCGCCACACCTCGGGTCGAGTGCGCCCTGACTCCCAAGGGCGAGGGGAGACCAGAGGAGTCGTAAGCCAGGGAAATTACCTGCACAATCCACCAGCTGAGGGTTTGCCTGGTAGCAGGGAAACCCCTCTTAGGGGGACCAAAGCACACAAATAGCTGGTCCACCCCTCCTCCACAGGGCAGTTCTGTGGACGTACGGTTAGGCTTCCGCTGGTCGGGCTCCCGAAAGTGTGGAAGACAGAAGGCCTGCAGCACGACCGGCCGTTATTAATCAAATTCAAACTATTTGAATAGATTTTCAACAAGCATCCATGGTCTCTGTAACTATGTATAAAATTGAGTCATGATTTACTTGAAGTCAAACATGAAGAAAAAGAAAGTGCCTTCCAAAAGCCAGCATACAATGTGAACAGTTGAAATGGCAAAATGTAGAACGATGATCTTGTTACACAACTAAGAGCTACACAGAGATTGAGCTATGTAAATCATAATGTCAGTGTATTAAACTAGATAAATAATAAAACAAGGTAATTCTGATGTTTGACTTATTACTATTCTCAGCAAGGTTGATTGTGTCCTTATAACAGACACATTGTCTATAGTTTGTGTCTCTGTGTAGCAGTTTTGGTGCTGCACATACAGAGCAACTAATTTCATAAATTCATAACTTGTGAATTATTACTTTGTCAACCCTTTATATTTCAAAGCTGTTTGTTCTGTCCAGTCACTGATAGAGTTGGATGATGGACAGTGATCAAAGCTTGAATTGTTTGGAACCAGAGCATCTCGAACAAGCACTTACAGAGCTTTGCTCTAACTATAGCATAATTCCGATGGCAATGCATGAAGCTCACAGGCTATGTGAATACTCTGATGCTGTGTGGTGGCAGTAGGGAGCGAAGTAAATAGAAGACACAGCTTCAGAGAGCACTAGGAAGAAAAAGGTAAGCTCCTTTGCTGCACTGTTGTGACAGGAAGAGAAACAGGCAGAAGGCATAGCTGCTCAGCCCCCTGGATAAGCTGGAATGCATAGCAGATTATTATTACTTATTGGCAAATCACACTATTTCAAAAATCACAACAGTGGATGAGTGGAGTTACATAGGCTAGAGTGGCCAGGTTAGTGCTCTTATGCAAATGCAGAGTGCTAAAACGTTTAAGTGCCTTATCAGGGTGTGACCAAGCTTCCAGGGCAGGATTAACATGAAAAGTGCACAAAGCCAGAACACTAGCAAATGAGCAGTACATCAGTATATAGAGCCTAACCACAGTCTTTCTGTTTACAGTCACCACCAAATTTGTAGACATACTGAAGCTGGAGGCTGTTTTATACAGTACTTTACTGACTTGCTTCTCATGAAGGAGGAACAGTGATGTAGTGGGTAGTTGGCAGTGGTAGCTCAGTGGTTAAGACGTTGGGTTACTGATTGGAAGGTTTTGAGTTCGATCCTCAGCACTGCCAAGCTGCCACTGCTGGGCCCTTGAGCAAGGCCCTTAACTCTCCACATTTATAAGTACCACATTATAGTCGCTCTGGATAAGGGTGTCTGCCAAATGCTATGAATGTAAATGGGTAGCATTGTTGCCTCACAGCTGCAGGGTCCCTGGTTTGATCCTGAGCTTGGGTTACTGTCTGTTTGGAGTCTCACATGTCCATGTGGCTTCCTCCCAAAAACATGCCAGTAGGTGGACTGACTACTCAAAATTGCCCCTAGGTTTTTATGTATGTATGCATAGTGCCCTATGGATTGGTGACCCATCCACAGTGCATTGATCCAGCCTGAGTTCTCACCACTTGGAAGCCAGTCGCCGCTGCTGAGGATAGCCCCATATGGACAGTCTAAGATACATGAGATTACTGAGGATGGTACAACTTGAAAACCATGAAGATGGCTTTGGACTGCAATCAATACAAACAATTTTGCTACGATGGCTTAGGACTACAATTGTTACGATAGCTTTAGGACTGAATTTGCCATAAACAGTTTTGCATTCAAGTCTCCATCAGTGAACACTTGATAACTGCAACAAAATAGACTCCATGGGAACACTATAATGAATTTCCTGGTTACACAATAGCACCTTTTGACCATGTCGTACACAGTTATAGAGGGGATTTATTTATAATCGCACTATCCATTGTCACCCAGATAAGGATGGGTTCCCTTCTGAGTCTGGTTCCGCTCAAGGTTTCTTCCTCATATTATCTCATGGAGATTTTCCTGGCCACCATCGCCTCTGGCTTGCTCAGTAGGGATAATTTTCTAAATTTAATATATTATATTAACTATTATTCTGAATTTATATATTTCTCTAAAGATGCTTTGTGACAATGTCCACTGTTAAAAGCTCTATACAAATAAAATTGAATTGAATTGAATTATTCTCTCTTTGTGTCCAGTGTTCCTGTAATACAGTTTGTCAGTCTCATGAGCACAAGGTATTTGAAAGACTTTTAAGAAATGTTTCAGAAATGTTTATTTCATTCATATTGTTTACAAAAAATGTTATATACAAAGTGCTCTCAGTTACTCACATGTAAAAAAAATACATATGTAATTCCTAATAATGTGTATGGGAACAAAATCTATATCTAATGTTTCATCGTCACTAACTTACAATACCTTTCCCATTGAGGTCTCACAAAGATCGTGTGCAAGGCTTTGTGTCTCTGACAGTTTGTTTCTTTTAGTTTTACTTTATTATTTTTGAAACAATAAAATGTGTAGGATCACTGCGGGTCACTGACTCACCATAAATCATTGAATCACTGCTATAGCAGCTAGATGCCTTTTGTGTTTGAAATAGTAAATCACTGATTTAGGTGAAAAATAATGACATTAACTCTGCCTGACATCTATTATTTACAGTCCTCAAGAATGCAAATACTGAATTTTTGTTTAGCATATTATTTACAAAAGAGAAGCAGGAAACAATAATCAGGAGTCTGGTAATGGCAGAGGAAGCAAGGCTGCTTATAGTCCATTGTGGTAGAAAATTTCACACATTCCTCCTCAGAGACAGGATTTGTTCTGTTGGTGTTTAGTCTTTAAAGAAGACAAAGAGCCATTTCCTTCTCTAAACCCATACAAAGCCATAGGTCTCATAAACTACTTAGTGAGAAAAGCACCATTGTAGAGTAATTTGGGTTACAGCCTGAAGCAGAGGGAAAACTGCCTCCTTGTCTCCTTATCACAGTTTCACTCTGTTACAAAAGAGTACATAAGGTTTATTCCAGGAAATATGAAAGAGATCTTTGTATGTTGCCTTAGCTGGCCTGTACCAGACAGACCTCCCCGAGAGACAGATGATGATATGGCAAAGTTGCTTAAAACCAACATCAGTTTGAGACAGAACTGCAACGGTAAAGGAGATTTGATGACGACGGAAGGGAATGGTAAGTGTTTGCATTGCTGTTGAAAATCATTAACGGTTTGGAGTGGCACAGCGTATAATAGGAGATTTTTCATTTGGCCCTTGGTGGCCATCGAGGCCGAGGGAGCGGCGATAAGCTGCAGAAAGTCTGTAGAGGATGTCTGACCGAGGCTGAGCGTCAGCCTTCTGCGTCATAAGCATCTCAAACAATGTGCTTACTTCCGAAAGCAGAGTTTCACCTCCTAAAGACCCAGTCTTCTCTGGGGCCTTACCGAAGGTGGAGAAGGAGGCAGAGTCATTTGGGCCACTTAAAGTAGAGCTCTGATCTTCTGAGGGTGGTAGCCCATCAGGGACATAAAGGTTGTCATGATAGTCGCTGGTCAGAGGAAGGGACAGCCGAGCCATCCATGCTGGGTCAGGGATGTCCGAGAACACATCATCTAGAGAAGGGAGAGAAACTGGTTTAGGCTTTTCATTGAACAATGCTGAAATGTCAGACCTGTTTTTTGCTGTGGTTTACCACTCATTTCTGAGGTTTAAACTGAATCATTATTTTGTTGAGTGTGGAAAAGGGTGTGGGATGTGTGCACTTCCACTCAAAGCCTATATGAGGATTAGGAAACTTTTTAAAGCAGCAGATACAATGGATACAATATTCATGGTCTTCCCCCTAGAAAAACAAGTGAGTAAACATGAAGGAAAAACAGGATGGGAGGAAATGGTGAAGGGGGCGGCATTTATCTTTATTTAGTTAGCCACTGATTCCCTTGCTTAAGTGCATCCATTCTGAGAGGATGTTCACAGTTGTGACTTAATTTCTTATCCCACACAAAAGCTGCAATAAAATAATTCCTGCACCTCTATTAACATATCTAGATTTTATCCTTATTTGTCAGATAACGCATAAAGCCCCTGCTAGCAAGACACAAACTGCAGGGGTCCTCATGTTGGCCAACTGAGCTCTAATTGTTCAGTAAATTATTTTAATAAACAAACACAAAAGCGACTCAGGTTATTTTCAGCAAGCCGTGTTTTGACCTTGGCCTCAGAAAAAGCAGCTGGATTTTGCTAGTCTGTTTCCTCTCTGCTGGACTAATGAGGACCATGGCCTAAGGACACCTACAGCCTTAAAACTGAGCTAAAATAATCACTGCCAGGTTTTTCAAGCAACTCTGTCTCTCTCTCTCACACACACACACACACACAAGTCAGAGAATGTATAAGCTAAACAGCCTCAAATACCTCTGTGTGTATTTCCTGTTCATTCCAGACTGCATCAACAAACATTCCCAAAGCATCCTGTACATGCTTCACATTACATGAACGAAGCAAGCGAAATGTCTTTAAGCTTGCCATAGCCTGTTTATTTTAAATTTCACTGCTGTCATGCGTTTTTGAATAGGAGGAAGAGTGAGGTTCCTGCGGTCATCAACCAAACGTGAATCATCAAATGGCCAATCAGCAAAGCATCCAGCTGCCGTGAATCTCAAACAACCAGCTTTCATGTTCTGCTCTTTTTTTTAAATATATATTTACTTATGTTTCCCCTAGATGGACCTCAAAAATGAGAGCAGTGTCAGAAGCTTCCAGATTAAAGCAAGTTGAGAAACAAAGGAAACACGCTTGACTTTACAAAAGAACTGCTGCTGATGGTGTGGTGTGTTTGTGTGTATAACTGCTCAGACATGGTATGATCAAACAAACCCACATGGACCACATCAATGCACAAGCCCGCAACCTCTAACCACACGCACTCACTCACATCAGTCGAGGCGAAGCAGCTCTCGTCTTCTGCTTTGTTCTTTCTCACTTATTAACACACACACATGGACTCAAACTCTGCTGCTCGTTCCCTAAATCCTCATCTCTCCTTCTTATCTATTTATAAACAAACATCTAATACTCTCTCTCAATCTCTCTTTCTCTGCTTGTTAAAAATAATTACAGGGGAAAACCGTGGGGATCTCATTAATCTCTCAAAACACAATTATGCTCTGATTAAAAGCAGACACTGCTCTTAAATCACCTACAAAGCCTGACCGCAGCCAAACGGCCACTGCACCAGGAGGCTTCCAGTTCCAGGAGTCTGTGTAACAGGGGCTTACAATCAAACTCACATGTTAACTTACCAACAAGCAGCAGCGGCTCAGGCTCATAGATTCTGGTGGTGCAAGACATCATGAATAATAACCCAGCCTCAAACACAATGAAGTTGAAAGGCTATCACACTTGACTTATGCTATAGGCTACTATCTAGTGAATTTTAGAGTAACCCCATAATAGGCCGTTAAGAGTCGACAAGACTTGAATGAACTTGAACAAACTAACTATATACATCAATTTTCAACAAGAGAACAGAAGAAAAACAGCCTAAGAAAAATGAACTGATATAAAATTGCCACTTCACTGTTCAATTTGAGTCATTTGTAAAGCATTTTAGCTCATCAGTCTTTTAGTGCACAAATTTTTCAATTGCAGGTTTATCAGTTTATGATGATATAATTTTATAAGCAATTAGTCCAATTACCATCATTCTGGTTGCTGATAATTGCACTCTAAAGACACCTTAACAACCTAGCTAGGTACGTAGCTGGCTAGAAAAACAGTCTAGATTAAAATTGCTAAACACTATGCGCTAAGAAAATGACAATGTTTGTTCAAATGGATTTTTACAAAGACCGGGATTGATGCAGCAGGTGACAGTGTCATAGTGTGTGAGATACAGAAAAGGTAATATTAACTGTCCTGTCTTCTACCACTCCCCAACTCACACACAAAACATTCACACAGTGAGCATGGGGCAGAGTGATTCCTGTGCCAATAGGTTTCTATAAGCGCTCATTGCAGTTCCCATTTTGACCACTAGGTGCAATAATAACCCTATAGCTCTAAATGGGGCAGAAGAACACACTCATGATTGCTCAACATCTAGAGAGGTAAGTGGTTTATATCTGTCAAATAGCAACATTTAAAAATCACTCAAAAGAGGTAATTAGATTTTCAACACAATTCAAAATGTATGGAGTTTAGAATGAGTACTGATATACTGTATATCTTTGGGCTCTGCCCCACATGCCCCTATGGATGAGCCGCCACTGCGTTATTCATTCACCTTAATCAAGATGTAACAAGGAATATATAGCACTGCATTTACAAGAATCCATGATAAGATTGAGTCATGTCTCAAATCACATGCTATGACCTAATACTTAAAAGTATGTTCTATGTGCTAGTCCAGAAGGATGGGTTCATACTTGATAGGTTGGATAAATCCTATTTAAGTCTTTACACTATACAGACCAGTTTCACTGAGGGTATATAATTCATATTGATCCTGAATGAATAAGGAATAAACCATGGTGGGAACATGTCCTGAAGTGTTTTATTCCTCCTATACCACAACAATTTCTTTTGCCTTTCTTAATTACTAAAAAAAAATTACACATCATTTATTTAATCCATTTATAGCTACATTTAATATTGTGGAGCATCTACCAAACAAGGTATTTCCTGTTATAACAGCTATAAACAGTCATTCCCTCTTTTTGTCTCTGTCTTGTTAATAATAAGACAGAAAAACACAGCATTTCATGTTACAGTGAAACCGCAAAACACTCCATCCTGAAGATTTTCAGCTTTACCCCTGATTTATACAAAGCTCTGATATTTGAGCCTTGACACTCCTTCCATAAATGCTAAATAAATATTTCCTTACAGAAAGCTTCGCCATATCAGTGATTAGATCATATCGTATACACCATTTCAACCTGTGATATCTCAGAAAAGTCTATTTTATATCATTCTATCACCCAGCTCACCTTTTTAGTGTGAAAGAGAGTGAGGAATGAAGAGCTTGAGGGGAGATAGAGACACCACAGACTGTGTGTTCAAAGCGATGTGAAACAGACACTTGCGTTCTCACACACACGGATGCTCGCGCACACACACACACACACACACACACATATATATATATATATATATATATATATATATATATATATATATATATATAGTCACACACACGGTGCCCTTTTGCTCCCTGTGCCATTGTGCGTGCATGTGTAATAAGAACTCTAAGTATAAGAGTAGCCTTAGGACAAAGAACCTATGACTTCTGAGCGCACTACACTAAACATTCTTTAAAGACGAGAGTCACTGTCACTGTTAATCATCATGAGTAAACCCTGTTAACAGATGATACCCTTGAGCAAGTCTGACTCAACTCTGCTCCACAAACACACGCACACACACATACTCACCTTTCTGAGACTACAGTACCTATAACCATCAGACAGCTTCCAAAAAGCTTCAGCCTAAAGATAAGGACCTCTTTCCCCAACCTAAAGGCATTTAAAGTCTGGCAAGTGAAAAAACAAGCCATGAGCCTTTGATTTGAAGGAACTGAGGCAGTAGGATAGTCAGAAGGTGACGAAATTCAGAACAATACATGGAAGGAAACCCATACCAGCATTTACTAACATTTGACTATACAAAGGCTGAAAACAAACAGTCCACCCACTGCTTACATTATATATGTATACATAATACACACAAAAATGTATTTATTTAACACAGAAATGGTATGAGAATGTTAGGAGACGGGTTTTTAGACGGATATATACTGTACATATACCATTCTATACATATCCTTTATGGCAAAAGATTCTTACAGGTGTTGTAAAATAGAGACCTTCTAATAAAGTACCATAAAGCCTTAAAGTAACAAGATGTTAGAGATCTGGATAAATTTTCCATTTTAAAATGTATTAAGTATCAGTATTAAGTCAAGAATTTATCAAACCTACAGTACAGTTAAATCTGAAATGTCATGAGAAACCTATATGAAGGTTTCTAACTGATGTAATATCATGTTTCCTGTTTGCGATGTTTGCTGACAGTGTGAGCTGATTATAAATTCTTATATTAATCCACAGTGGCATTTGTATACATGATAATGTGCACTTAAAACCAAATGAGTGTTTTGTTTCATCAGGTTCAACCTGACATTTCTGGAAACTAAGCTGAAATCTAGCTGGTTTCAGTTTTCAGTTCGGGTATTGTGCCTTTGGGAGTGAACCTTCTTAGAAACCACGCTGTCAGGTTGGAAAATTACGGGGTTCTAGTTGAAGTATAGCTCTACGATAAGTAACCACAAATGAGTTAGGCAGGCAAAACAGAAAAAAATAAAATAAAATACTGCAGTGCACAAAAATCCAAGCATTGATTGAGAACCACAGCTATATCACTGATGAATAAAAACAGTGTGAAATTTCATTCCCTTAAATGTTAGTCATGTGTAAATAAAATGTCATGCCAATAACTCCATTTTGGCTAATGCCATTATTGTCATGACATGTCTGTGGAGTATGTGGAGTAATGTGTCAGTCTGAACTTTACGCAGTTCAAAAGTCATGTAATCGCACACCATACCAAATGAATAGCATATGGCAGAAATTAGGATTTCAGGGAATCCATGGTTTAGCCTGACCCTAACCCTCATATTTATTCAGCGTGCAATGACAAATTTGACTGAAACAAAAGTTGACCCTGACATGTTATGTTAACTCTCAGTATAAAGCATGAAAGACTCTAACCGTGGTTGCTGAGCAGGTTGGTTAGGCCCTCCTCCAATAAGGGGTCAACGGGGGAGTCTCTGCCTGCCTCCCAGTCCACGTCTCCAGGCTCACTTTCCCCGTGTCCACTGTCTTTATTACTCAGCCAATCAGCATCCTGTGCTCCAGACCTTGAGTCCAGCAAAAGAGGATAGAGCAAAACAAAGGGTGGTTAGTCCAAGTAGCACAGAGATTTGGGGCTAGTATTTACTTTTGCACTAAAAAATATCCAGTTATTAAAAAAAAAAAAAGACAAAATTTCTCATTTTCATCCCCATGGGATTACTGGATTACTGTTGCTATTTTTTTTAACCAGGAGAAGATGTCAGGAGTTAATAAAATATAAGATTTGCATTTATAATCTCCGTGAAATGTCCTAATATTTAATCACACTATATCCCAATAATCAGCATATTACATTAGTATGCTAGCTAGCTAGCTTTCATTCTACACCTGCCGAGATAAGATAACTTTAGTTTTATTCTCCTTGTGAAATTGTTTTTAAAGCATTTCAAGAGCAATTCATGAGAAATGCTAATCTTGCTAATCTAGCTAAAAGTAAGTACCCCAACCCCCTTTCTCACTTAATGCATTATCCCCTGAGATCTAAAGACCCCAACCACACACATACACATTTAGCACAAAGAATAACCCACACATACACTGGGCACATGAAAGAAAATATGTAATCCTACACTTTTTTTGAACTGTGAACACACTGTAGATAAAAATGAAGCTATAATATTCTTTGATATAAAGTCTTAAACGTAATCCTAAACTAAAAATGATCTGCATGCTAAGATGTGATCCATAATGCTTACATCTTAAGTCATGTGTCATCAGTGTCACTGTTGTTCTCCTAAACTGTATGTAACTATACAAGCTCGTATTATGATGGTGTGGTCTTTGGTCTAGTCAAGTCCTGCCTGCTGAGTTTCCTTTTTGAGGTAACATTTGTTGGATTCACTGTAGTGGAGTCAAATAAAAGCCACAAACTGGCTGTGGGATGAATGGTGAGGTGTTTGTATGTTTTACTGACACCGATGTCTTAGTCATATGCGTGAGACATTCACTGTGTCCTGCTCTAGCATGCTTTTTGTATCACTCTGGTGCCAAGGTGGCTATTGAGGGCTATGAGACACCACTTTCTGGAATTCACTGCATGGTACCTTGTTTACGAGTTAACTACCTGCTCCATTGTTCCCCAGTTCCATGCTTCAGAAAAAAAAGTTAAATGTTTATGCTGTCTTTTTTGTACGTGTATGTTTCTATCTTCCACTGCCAAGATTATAATCAATAGAGAAATAAATATATATTAAACAGAAATGAGAGGGCTTACCGGCCACCTCTGTGGGAATATTTGTTGCCACGGAAATTTGGTCGAGGCTGAAACCGGCCCTGATGCAGCAGAGACAACAGCTGAGACACCTGCTGTGGAATAAGAAGAACAAAATCTTACTATTATGAATGTAGTGTGGTTAATTATTACTGAATTAATTCTGAATTGACATTTCTATCTTATTAAAAGTCAAATTTTAGTGTATAAAGTATTACTACACCTGACACCTGCTACTGAAATATAAACATACCATGCAGTTTCATGCTATTTCACATTTCAGTAAAACCTGATTAATATTTCTTTGTTAGGGGCGGATGCAGCCCAAGATGAAGAAGAGAGAGGAAACACCAGGTTACTGAGTAAGAAAAAAAGTCAGATGGAGGGCAGAGAGAAATGAGGCCGGGTAAGTGAGACAGGAAACTATGCCTACGCAGGGCCTATTCTTCTTCAAGCTGCATCCTGCCAGGATACACCTTAGGAACCCGCTCTCTGCCACAGGGTCATAGACCCTGCAGTGTTTCAGCTCCATTTCCTCTGCTTAAGTCTCTCCTTAAGTCAAACTTCCAACTAGGCCAAGTAGGTGAAGAAGTTGGATAGAGAGGAAAAGACGGATAGGGGTGGGGGATCTTGCTTTGCTGTTCATTTGAGGGCTCTGACACATGCCCGACCCTTTTGTTCTGTTAAATGTATGAGATGCATCTGGATGAACAGCACAGCATTTATGAAACAACTACTGAGTTTCTTTTTCTTTTCTTTTAGATGCAAGTTCAAAAGTATCAGATTTTATCAACTGCCTGAAGCCTGTGTTTTTTTTTTCAAAAGCATCAAAGCAGGACTGTATTATGTATATTTTATTAGGCAGACATACAGTATCTGGGTTTAGAGGAAGTACATTTTCCTGCTCAGCAGACAGACCTTGAGTTAATCTGTGTTTTTCTTTAATTCAAAAAGTTTGTTATGTGATATTGATGGTTGTTAAATTTCTCCTGAGGCACAAGGGTGTAGGTTACAGTGTCTGAGACATGCTTGAATAAACTCAGTGCCTTAGTATCAATATCATCTGTCAGCTGTCCCCTCAGGCCACCAATACATACACCAATATGGGCCCCATTCACAGACACAGCTCATTTGTGTGATAAAACACATGAAGCGACTCTCTTTGATATCCATGAAACTCAAATAAATTGAAATAAAATAAATGCCAAAAAGTTTGATTTTGTTTTATATGTTAAATTTTTACAACACTCTCTTACCTGCACCTCAGGTGAAGCTGAAGACAGCTCAAGTGAGTTTTCTCCGAAAGCAGCCATGGATAAGCGCACCAAATTTCTCAGTATTTGTCTGTGGTCTTGTTCCTCAAGCCTTCCATTTCTTTCAGAGTTTTTTGTCCTTCTCAATGTTGCCTGTGTGAAAGGACCAGAGGCCACAGCTTGGGAGTCAGTAGGTGCATTTACTTCTTCAGGCTTGTGGCGTCTCAGAGTGTTGGTCTGTGAGTGCAAGGATGAAGACGAGGAAGGGTTTCGTGCCTTGCGCAGGGTTCGGTAGGGTGTTGTAGGGGTATGTGGGCATTCTATGCTCCCAGGTTTCCTGAGTGTCTTGCTCTGTGTGAATGGAAGTGTACCATTATTTTCGGCATAAGCTTGACTTTGTACCAGGTGAGCAAGTGTTGGTGAAAGATTGAACTGGCCTTCTTGGTGAGGTTCTTCTGGCTGAGGAGAACCAGATGAGAGTGGCTGGGACTCCTCTTCAGGCGGGTCATCTTTTCGACCCCTTAGGACAGGAACCAGCTGTATATCTGTTTTCTGAATATGTTTCTGTGGTCTTCGAGGGTGACTAGTGTAGGTAGATTCAGCTTGTCTGCAGTTGTAAGCACGAGTATCTCGTTTTTCTGGGCGACAGAATGTGGTAACCAAAGCAACAGCTAGCAGCAAAAGCAAGCAGGTTCCTCCAATGCAGACAGCTAAAAGCATTGTGAAACTGAACTGAGCCTGTTGTCCAGGAGCAGAGTTCTTAAGGTGGTCACGAAGATTGATGAATGTTACCTCCAGTGTTGTCTGTGTGACAAGTGGGGGTGTTCCCATGTCTGACACTGCAATGACCACTTTAAAAGCTTTGCCAATCAATTCTGTAGCATTGGTGGTGTTCACATATAACTGACCTGTGGTTTCATCTAACCAGAACAGCCTGGAGGGGTTCCCTTCTAATATTTTAAATTGGAGTTTTCCATTGAGACCAGAATCAGAGTCACTTGCTAAAATGGTTGTGGCCAAAAAACCTTCAAGCCTATATTGGGAAGAATGATTGCCCAATGGATGTATGGTTCCATGAACTTTGTCCTTAAGTTCTGTCACAATCTCCCCTTTTTCTGCATTAACAGGAACACTCACTACTGCAATACCTTTCTTGGGAAGTGGTTCTCTGATGATGGGATAGTTGTCATTAACATCCTCAATCATAATAAGCACAGTAGCACTGCTGGTCATTGGAGGATAGCCATGATCTACTGCTTCCACAATAAAGGAGTATGTTGGTGATACCTCATAGTCTAATGACTGCTGCACAATAACAGCCCCACTGGTTGGGTGGACTGAGAAGGAAGCAGTTGGTGTCCCAAGTTCATTTGACTCTCTAATTGAGTATGACACCCGTCCACTAAGGTCTAAATCAACATCATGGGCTTCCAAAGTCAAGACATGAAATCCAGGTGCATTATTCTCATTGAAAACACCATTGTAGAGAGTGTTGGAAAATACTGGTGCATTGTCATTTTCATCCAGGACATGAACCGTCAAATGCCTGACACAAGACAGAGAAGGAACACCACTGTCCTGAGCAAGAAGTGTAATATTATACTCCATTTGTCGCTCCCGATCTAAGCTTCCATTAGTAACAATTATGTAGTTGTCTCCATGGATTTGCTTGAGGCGGAATGGGCCTGATCCTTGCTGTATCTGGGCTTGCACTTCTCCATTTGGACCTGAATCAGCATCAGACACCATCACAAGAGCCAGAAAGGTCTCATTTGATGCCCCTTCTGACACAGCTGCCACAGGGGAATCTGGGGGAGTCCATGTAATGTGTATCCGAGGTGCGTTGTCATTGACATCTTGAACTCTTACTTGCATCTTGCAGTGGGATGGGATAGCATTGTGACCAAGATCCTTTGCTTGTATGTCTACCTCATAGGATCTTTTTTCCTCAAAGTCTAAGAGACCTTTTAAGAATACAGCACCTGTTTGAGGATCAACACTAAAAAGTCTCTGCACATCTAATGGGGCATGTTTACTGAGTGAGTACACAACCTCTCCATTAGCACCCTGGTCAGGATCTGTAGCATGAAGGTTTATAACTACTGTGCCTCGTACCGTGTCTTCAGGAAGGTCAACTGTTGGAGCATTCTCCTCAAACATGGGACTGTTGTCATTGGAGTCCAAGACTATGACTTTGACTTTGGTGCTGCCAGACCTGGGTGGGTTCCCTTTATCCAAAGCCAATAATGTTAATTCAAAGGATGATTCCATCTCCCGGTCCAATTCTTTAATAACCACCAATTCTGGCTGTTTGGCACCTCCAGAGGGACGGACATCCAGAGCAAAGTGATGGCTTGGAGAAAGAGTGTAGGTCTGCAGGCCATTGGAACCTGCATCTGGATCCTCAGCACGGTCCAATGGGATACGCATCCTCAGACCTACCGTTTCTGAGATCTCCACTTCCTGCACTGGGTTAGGGAAGATAGGACTGTGGTCATTCAGGTCCATCACCTCCACTCTGACACGCAGGAAGTGCACCGCTCCACCTTTCCTATAGAGAACACTAAAGGCCAGTTCACACTGGACAGCTCCACGGCACAACTCCTCCCGGTCCAGCTGGCCCAGTGTTGACACCACCCCATCTCTTTTGGCCACTGTGAATGGTATGGCCTGACCATGCTCCACGATCCGGAAGTCCTCCAGTGATCCAGTCTCTCCTTTCTGACGTAAGCTGTCCAACAGGCGGCCCACCCTTGTGCCTGCTGGCTGTTCCTCCCAGACATTATACTGGATAATGATGGGAGCATTATCGAGATACTGACACTCACAGAAATTTAAACTGGCCAAAAACAGAAGCCAAAACTGAAGCATGGCTGTGTGAGAGCTTTGTAATTGCTAGTTCTTAGATAAGCATTCCAATATGCAAAAAAATTCAGCTTAACAGTACCTATAAGCCACTGTCAACTGTATGTTTTACAGCTTTATACAGTATGTGTTATCTATCTTGGACTGTCTGATTAGTTCTCTAGGTCTAGATCTTAACATATAAAGATAAATGATTACATTAAATCTAACATAAGCTAGACATTAAACATAAAACAATCTAAAAATATTAAAATATATGATCAATTATAGCATTTCTGATCACTGATCATAGCAAGTGTCTAAAAAAATTTAAAAACCAATTTCCTCTCCATTTCTATCATTCTTTAAAAGAAATGAATAATTGTAAAAGAAATATATTGTTCAAGTATTATGTCAATATCTACATGAAAAATTCAGATACAGTCCATTAGATTAAAAAAAAAACTATCAGCTATCTCACAGCTTCTCTCTGTTAAGCAGCGCTATCCAACAGCATTACTCACTCACACACAGATCCCGATTCCATGCTTCACAACCTTTGCTCAGTGTGGAAGTGTAGAACTCAGAGGCTGGTATGTTAATTTGAGGGGGTATCCAGTGGGCCAATCAAAAGAAGTCAGGGTGAGAACTCCACCCCTTAAGGAGAATGTGGGCCCTGCAGTGTGATTTTAAAGTAATATGATCCCATTTCTCTTGTTCACTGCCTGCAGCTCTTCATGCCTTTTCTCCTTTTTATCCCTGTCTAAATAAACACATTAAGACCAGCCGTCTGTGGCTCCTGTCATCAGTAATCAGAGCAGTACCCAAAGTAGAACCTGGAGGGATTCCTGAGAACTGTAACAGGAGCCTGCTCCAAACTTTTATCCACTATAAGTACTGATGCTATCTCCAACTTAGATAACTAGGACTACCCGAAAGGGTAACTGGTGACATGCTAATCTCAGATTTACACAGAAATATTAGATGTGTTTGTGTTAAAGAAGGATTATCTCACCTGAGCTGTCTGTTTTATTAGTGAGATTGAGTTAGATAATTACAACCTAGTTAAAGATTTAAAACCATTTAATGATTTAACTGCCTAATAGCATACATATAGGTCAGATAACTTTAAAAGTAAAGTTAAAATGTCCAATATTACTTTGAATACTTTGACTCACAAGACTCTATATGCCATTCAACTTCAAACCCTGATTTCTTTGATATACATCCCCTGGAGTGTAGACTGGAGTATTCACCAGATAATCTGATTCTTGTTATTTTGTATTGCTGTTTTACTGCTGAAAGTCAAGGGCAGTGGTTAAGGCAATGGGGTACTGATTAGAAGGTTGTGAGTTCAAATCTCAGCATCGCCCAAACTGCCACTGTTGAGCCATTAATGCCTAAACTGCTTAACTATAAGTTGCTTTGGATAAACACATCAATGAGTAAAATATAATGTAAAATTGAATACAGAAACTAACTGATTAAACAAGTGATAGAAGATGTGTCTCCTGGTTGGCTATAGTGAAAACCTGTAGAAAACAGTATTGTTTATACTTTCATGTTAAGATTTGTGTGTGTGTGTGTGTGTGTGTGTGTGTGTGTGTGTGTGTGTGCGTGCGTGTGTGTGTGTGTGTGTGTGTGTGTGTGTGTAGATGTGCAATGCCAAAAGCAATCAGAATCAGAAAATCAGAATGGATTACTGCTTCAATTGAAATTGAAATTGTTGCTACTTTGCTACATTCTCATACTTACAGGAAACAAGAGATTAAGCAGACCAGTCATTAAAGCTGGTATAATCGATTTTTTTTAAACCAATTTGACTAAACCATCATGACATCATGACAGCTATCACAAAAATAAATGCTCTGAGAAAAAAACGTCCTTGTGACCATCCTAGGTTCTGTAATGTGCAGCAAAACGTTTCAAAGTGGTTCAGCTGTAGTTATAAATCAGGCAGTTCATTCTAAAGGAGGCTTCAGTTTTCACTTTCAGGATGTCAAACAACCCAGAAATTCTAACATGCTTTAAACACAACTCACAACAGAAGTGCCTTAAACAACAGAGAGATATTAAATATCCATGGAATGAGAATACTTTAACACTTAGATGGTGTACCTAACCCAATAGTGTCTATAAATATGAAAAGCAAATGCATACCAATCCTGTAATATTGATCATTTCCACTCATATGAATAGGGGTTCGGTCTTGTTTGTACAGTAATTGCCCAAAGTCACAAGCAATATGGTGTTAGAGCGGGAGATGCTTCTCTTCAGTTTACACTACCAATGAAAATGTAGCTGAGTAGTAACAATATCAGATTAAATTTCAGTATAAACTACTCACTACTCCTGAAGTGAGCGTGAATCCCAGTGATACCATGGCCATCCATGGTCGGGAGTCAAGACAGCATATTTGGCCATGGTCTCAGGGTTGGGATGGCATTACTCTCCCTGCCCTGTCAATCACAGCAACACTAGCCAACTCCAGGTATCTGTGAGCTTATGTATGCAGAAGAGGACAGATACAGGGCTCGAGTGTGTTATGGCACACCGTTACGCAGCAATTTGAAAATAAACTACTTTGATTAGTTTTGAGAATCTGAGAGCAAGGAGAATGAAGTAAGCAAAGGTGTGTGTCAGTAAAGCAGATTAGTGTAAGAGAAGGAAAACATTGCGTGTGCACATTTATGTTTGTACAAGAGTACAATAAATCTGTGAAGACAGAAGGATTACACTGCTGTGCACTTGGATTTTGGCATTAAAATAGCACCATGTATCTTGGCTGACTGAAGCAGTTTTAATAGATATAAGTTATTAGCAATAGTTATTTAAGGTCCATTACCTAAAGAATGTGATGGAGAGGTGAAAGCCAGCAGGCTTAACTACACTACAAATCCAAAAGCCAATAAATGCTTTGCAGCCTGATAACACTGAGAAGACATAAAGACAGTGATAGCCCGGTTTTATTATTCTTTTGCTTTCTGTGTATCAGTCATATGCGTTAAGGAGTCTGTGTGTGTGTGTGTGTGTGTGTGTGTGTGTGTGTGTGTGTGTGTGTGTGTGTGTGTGTGTGTGTGCGTGTTTCAGAGTGCAGAGGTCTATCCATGTGATCAGGTTTTATCTCCAAAACAAACACAGGATCCTTTTCTCACAAATCCTCCCTTGAATTAATTCCATTTGTGAAGAGCTTTAGGAGTCAGTCACTTGCATTCTCTGGTTCCACCTCTCCCTCTCTCTCTCACTCTCTTTATCTTTTCCCTCTTCTTGTCTTCCTCCCACTGTCCCTATATCCACCTTACTGATTGACAAAACATTGCTGATTTCAACTTTGTTACTACATCGTGTATAAAAGAAAAGATGATGAAGGAAAAACGTGAACTTTAAAAATGGACCGTTAAACTGGATTCAGAACCAGTGCTTGCCCTCAGCTGCATCACTAGCCGAACTGCAGTAAAGTCACCTTTAAATTTTACATCATAACCGTTTTCAACACGGTTCTGTATTAACTTACTCCATCTAATGCACAAAGTCCTGACCTAGTATACACACTGTGCCTCATATAAGTCAAGTAAACCAGTTAAAGTTAACTGCAACTACACTGAACTCTTTATTCTCCTACAAGCTATTCCCTCTGTCTGGTTTTTTTTGTTGTTGTTGTTTCCCCAGAGCTCCAGAGTCTGCTTGCCACATTTCCTAGCTTGCCTTTAAAACTACATATGTGCCTTAAACTGCACCACAGTTCAGACACAATGTGTGTGATTAGCTTTTCATCTACATCCCCAAATCCCACAGCCTTCTTCCACCCTCACATCCCTCACCCCATTAACCCCCCTCCTTCCCCTACAATCACTTCCATCCTCTCTTTTTCCAAGTGGGCCGAGTTACAAGACCTAAACTTCATTGTGTTGCTTAAACAATGCCAAAAAAAAAAAAAAAAACAGGGAAGTGTGTTTGACTTATGGGTGAATTTTGCTATTTTGGAACCTGTTTACTGTTGTCACTGTCAGAGATGCAGGATGCAGAGATGCACGTAAACAGCGCTTTCACTTGCAGCCGGTGGATTTGTCTTGTAGCATGAAGCCACTGGCAAAAAGCACACAATACATTCCTCACAGACTCGCCAGCACTTATCTCTGAACAGATACTCACCCAAACTATGCACATCTGATAAACAAGGCTCTCTATCTGCAGATACAACAAAGGAATATCGAGATGTTTCCTCACTGCATGAGATTGTGAGATTACAACATGTGTATATAATAAACTACTATATTTATATCCCAGTGCTGCAGAATTCTCAAGTTTGTCTGATGAGAAAGTGTTGATTACTTTTCTATAACAGCAGCTCTGACAGCGGTTCCAGCTGCAGTTCAAATCACAGGTTTATATTAATGCACTTATTTTCATTTAAGTTGTTGGTTCTATGGTCACCGCTAATTCACAGGAACTTGTACGGTGAACGAATTAAAAATGTATTTAATAGCTGATATGAAGATTTCTGTGACACATTTATTTAGCATTCTTGGAAGGAGTCTCCAGTGTCAGCAGTTTGTAGCAGAGGAAAACTACATTTTCCACCATGGAAAAGTCTTCAAGATATTTTCCCATTTCTCTGTAATGACATGCTGTCATTTTTGTTTGTTTGTTTGTTTATTTGTTTGTTTGTTTATTTTGTCTTATTATATTCAGTAGAGAGAAAAGGAGTCTAGATCTGTTATGATGTAAGGAATTAAGTTCTGTTGTGGATGTTCCACAACATTAAATGTAACTATAAGTGGTTAAAAAAGTATGATCTGTCATTCATTAATAAATAAAAAAAAAAATGTAATGGCTGGTAAATTGCTGTGGTATAAGAGGAATAAAAGGGATGTGATGTTATGAGGGACATGATGTTATTGGAAAATAATCAACTCTGGTGTGGTAGCAGTAAGTTCACTTCACATCCGGCCACATCACACCACCTCATCATTGATTAATTTCCTGTAAAAGCATGCCCCAAAGAGTTGTGTTCCTTACTAAATAACAAATAAAGTTTGAACGTTGCCTAAAAGAGTGATCATTCAGAAGAAAAAAAAACAGGAGACAGACAGGAATGACTCTGAGAATTCAGGAGATAAGGACAGAAAAGATTTTTAGAAAGTAGAAATAGAACAAAGACCCTAAATGAGACCAAATGCTCATATCTGTGTGTGTTTGTTCCCTATGGCATGTGATTGTGCCTCTGCGCCATCCAAAGGTGGAGTGATTTCTGGCAGTAATGTTTTAGTTAGGGCCAGGAATTCACTTTAGCAGCTGGGCAGGATAGGTAACACACACACACACACACACACACACACACACACACACACACACACACACACACACACCCTGCTCTTTTCCTGAGGATGAACTCTTTTGCTCTCCAGATTCAAATGTACTTACAGCCCCTTGATATGGGATAGGACAACAAACATGCTGTGATGAACAAGCCTTATCTTTCTTATAGCTGATAAAAAAAAGAAATGAAATGGGGGAATGAGAAATAAATACATTCTATTACAGTCTACAATAATTTCTCATAGAAATCCATTTGGTGTCATCCAATATCTTTATATTCCTTATACTCCTCATATTAATAGTTATTAATTAGGAATAGTTCAGGGGGAAAAAAATCAAATCTATAGAATCCAGTGTTTTATTTTACCCCATTTTTACCCCAGTTATTTTTTACCCCAAAACGTAGTTAATCAAAAGTCAGACATGTTTGTTGTCTGACTATTGCTTCTTTAAATTTGCCCTTGAGCTATGAGACTAATGTAGGTAGGAAGCAATAGAAGTCTGTCTCACCCATAAATATCTGCCTCAACCCGCAGCCGGCTCTTCAGTGATGTCACCCAGACTTGCTGATATGGTTTAGGCCACTGTTTCTCTTTCCTGGTCCTGGAGTGTCCATCCCTTCACACGAACACAAGCAGAACAATAGTTTTAATGTTTAAGTGAGAGTAAATAAGTGCAAACGTTCACTTTATTGGCTGTCCACACTCCTGAACACACGTGAGGGTGCCAATATTTTAACCTTTAATGAAAATACAGAGTGCAAATTTAAAGAAGCAGACATCAGACAACAAATACTGTATGTCTTACATTATACATTTTATATTTTGCTGAACTATTGCTTTAAGCTGAAATATTGCTCTGCTTAAATGGTAAAAAGGCTCTTTTTTTTGGCTGAAGTGAGACTGAAGAGCCTCTCTCTCTCTCTCTCTCTCTCTCTCTCTCTCTCTCTCTCTCTCTCACACACACACACCCACACACACACGCACACACATCAACAATTCTTTTGTGTGCTCAGGAACCCTAACTCTGAGGACACTAGCAAGATCTCTTTAAAACATCTCAGTGTGTGTGTGTGTGTGTGTGTGTGTGTGATTAACCCTGTGGTGAAAACATGAATAGGCCCTCTCAAAGCCATCTTCTCCTCATTGACAAGACCAGCTCATTGTGTGAGCCTGCAATGAGTAACCTCTAAACACCAACAGACGTGAATAAGCCGAGGGGTGAATGGACACTACAGGCTGTATTGTGTACACAATATGTGTATGATTGCCATAGTGAGTGTGTATTGTGTAGAAGGAAACCAGTGATTACTGAGACCAGTGTGTGTGTGTGTGTTCAGGATATGGCTGGAGCAGTGACCTGTCTGCTAATTGCAGGATAAAGATCAAGGCTGTTACAGGATGACTGATCACAAAAGAAGTGGGGAAAGGGGTGGTGGTTTGGGTTATGGGGTGAGGACATATGGGACGGTACGGGGGTAACAGGCATACACACACTGATCCAATTTTCCAAGTTATCTTCAAGCCATTTGTTTGTTTCAGTCAGCGGTGTCCCTATAATCAGTCTGAAGGCATGCGCAACGTTAATGGAACACACACCAGAAACACATTGAGAGAGCACTGATCCGGAATCTCACATGGCTTGGTAGAAACCTGTCTAGAAGCAAAATTCATCTACCACCATAATGTTTCCTTACAAAAGCTAATGAAAAGCATGAAGTGGGATCATTCTGCATGTGATAAGAATTATGTAGAACGGAGCATCATGTTATCTGACTTTAATCACTCAGCTCATAAAGTACAGCACACTGAACAATTCCATACCTTGCAGATTTCATTTGTAAGATGCCTGCATACAAATAGGCATACAAATGATGCAAATGAAGCCGTTAAAGGAATACTCCAGTGTTTTTCCACCTAATCTACTGCATCTGTACTATACATGCACAGGATCTGGACATTTCCCTGTTACTGTTTACTCGAAAATCACTTCTCATGAAGCCTAAGAGCAGCTGTTTAAATGTGTCAATAAAACACTTATGCAAAACATGAAAACTTTCATGAATTCTTTAGTCAGAGTACTTGTGCATTTAATGTAGAATCTGTACGTTTCGTTATTTTGATTCATCCTAGTTTCAAGAATTTGCTGTGAATGGTTACCAGCGTGGGTTTGACCACAAAACCGTCAGAAAATTCGAAGTTACCTCAATTATATTTATCATATTGTATTGTATTGTATGGTTGAAAACTGGATAAAACTGCACAAGAAGAGATTTGGTAAGACTTTCACTCATGTCTGTCTCATCCTAAGGCCTTTAATTTTAAATTTGCATTAGACTGTCGTATAAAGAAAATCCTGTTGCATATTTAACTTGATTTCGAGATTTCGAGTTTGATCGCCTTGAAATATTTCCAAATGCTTATTTCTGAGTGTTTACGTAACACATAAAGATGATTATATTTGTGTCAAATAACACTGTTTTGCACCGTAACTGCACTTTAATAACGTCGATCACGTACATGTCACTTACTTGGTTTAAAAGTGAGAAACAGGATTAGCAGATCAGGATCATGCATTTTTCCCATTTTCCATTGAAAGATATTAGTCAGCTATCTACGCTATAATCATAAGGATGTCAAAGTACGGGTTTACTAGAAGACAAGAAAATGTCATTTCCCCCATTACCAGCATCTTATTTGAATTACTTTCAGTGGAACTGTCATAAAAGTATTTTATTTCCTACACATATTAATGATTGCAGCACACATCAATGTAATTCTACAGATCGCACAGTGATCTTATTTGATCTTATTTAGCACATTTCCTCACCTCCTCCTTCAGAAATCAATTCCTGAATGCAGCACTGTTTATAATGTAAATTTGATGACTAATTTTCAACTTCCAGCATATGAGTTAAACAAGTTTTGCATTCTTTCATCAGTACAGGGAAGTTTTGCATTCTTTCCTCAGTACATGTCCAATCTACTGTTCACAGTAATCACACATACACCACAGATTAGTTGAGCTTAGCTTGAAAAGTGCTGAAGTATCCCTTTAATGGAACCGAAAGTGACACAAATGCAGACACCATACCAGAGCTATCAACACCTAAAAAAAAAAAACATAATTCCAACCCCATTTTAGGTGGAACGCTAAAACACCAGTGTTACCTGAGTCACACAAGAGTAACTGATGTTGTCTAAAGCCCTAATGATGCATTAGTCGCCTCTGCATTAGCGTCTGCCAACACTGACTTTATAGCAGCTTAACAAGAGGTGATGATAGTCTGAGGTTTACAGCCAACAACAGCTAGTGTGTATGTGTGTGTGTGAGAGAGAGCGAGAGAGACAGGCTGACCTTATTAGCCCCCCTTGCATTGTCTTTGAGTTTTCATTGACTTAGTCTCCATAAAGCCAAACACACACACTCTCAAACAAAATCTCACTCCTACACCACCACCTTCTGCATCCTTGAACGAGTTTCCTGCAGCAGGAAGAGAAAATTCCCATATGGTATTTCTTTAGGGGCAGCAAAAAAATGACTTCCTGTCCAGTGCAGGACAGTGTTGAAATCAATGTCAAGCGTTAGTGAGTGAGTGAGTGAGTGAGTGAGTGAGTGAGTGAGTGAGTGAGCGAGCAGGACAATGGAATCCATGTCTTTCTATTCATATTACTCTCCTGGAGATCTGAGCTGTTTGACTCCCGCTGGGCAGCATAAAGCCCCATCATTTCAGCGGATATCAGTATGACAAAAAAAATAAATACAGTATACATTTACAATATGCTGCCAAATATGATGGTTTAAAGAGTCACTGTATTAGCACAAAAACAGCCTTTCATTGCATATCACCACATGGTAATATAGGGAACAGTGATTCAGCTCAGGTTAAGTTAAATGTACTACTTTTTAAACATCTCAATTAAGGATCATCTGTGTAAAATAATGACGTAGTTTATTTTTTATTTTGCTGGGAGCATCTCTATGCCTTTCCCCTCTTTAAAAGTGTCAGAATCTATGAAACAATTTGGAAATGTCCAATGTTCTCGTACAATTACAAATAGCTAGCCAGCTAGTTAACAAATACAATGCCTCTAGCTTGCGTTTGTCAAAGCGGTATTTCTTTATTGTATTCTCAATTTGAATTGTCATATTCTCAGTAATTTATTTAACGGTAATTTGCCATAACGATCATTTGTTCATCACAATCGTTAGCCAAGGTAGCTAACTAGATTTGCATATAGTAGGTTCTATAGATTAGAGTTCTTGTACATGACTGGTCCAAATCTGTGAAATCATGGTCTGAGTTTATACATAACATTCCCTGGATCATTAAAAAAATGTGACTTTAGCACTGTGGTAAATTCTACCCAAACAGCAGTTCAGCAGACTCAGCCATTTAAAAGAGGATAATGATTTAAAAAATAATGTGTTTGAGTTCATGGGGACAAAAATGGGACAACGCAGGACCCAACAAAAAAGTTGTTGGAGCAGGAGATCAGACATGAAGCTTGCAGAAAAAAAAATAAGAAAAAAAAACACACACACACAGTTAACATAGCGGGTATTGTTTACAGTAATGCCCGAGTATAGCGGGCATTACTGTAAACAATGTGTTTACAGTATTTATTCATTCATCCTTAGTATTAGATTTATCCCAGGTAGCGTTGCTGTGGATTTTGGGAAGCAGAACCTGTGAACAGAAAGTTCATTACAAAATATTACAAGTTTGGTACAAACTTAAATAATAACTACAAGAGAGGGAGTGGGATTGGTCAGATTACCTCTGAGATCAGGATTTGAAAAATCTTCCTGCCTCGTCCATTGCATGATATATCAAAAAACAGACCCCCAAACCATTTTACAGTGCCTACGCAAAAAAGTCAACCACCATAAAATCCTGAAATCTATGGAAATCTATGATAATGCAACTTAGCATTTAATACAATTTAATACCTGAGGCATTAGATTGCTGGGTGAAGTACACACTGTATATTATATACACCTTCAGAGTTAGTTTTCTGTCACTATATAATAATTCACTCTGCAGTTCACAGTTATGAGAGGAAGGGACATCTTTCAGCATCACCAAGTGGTGACACACCACCTTTTACTGCTGCTCACTGCATCCTGCCACTGCCAGAAGCCAAAAACAACATTTAACACATACACACCAGAGACACACACACACACACACATACACACACCATTCTGACACCATCATATGACACACACGCAAACAGACACACTCATTACAATGTCCCTGCACAAACTAGAACAGTGTGTAATGACAGTGACAGTGAGAGAATGACAACAGAGAGAAAGAGGAACGAGAGAGCGATAGAACAGTATGTGAGAGTGAGAGGAAGAGGACACAGGGAGTCAGCAAAATGTCTATTGTTTCATCACCCATTTTGTTATTGATCATTATTTTCTTTGCTGACGATGTGAATTTTCAGTGGCACAAAGGCACAGGACAGTGATGTGCATGTGTATTGAGTGGAGCAAAGGGATTTAGATAAACATTGAGTGATTCGCAGCAGCAGCTTGTGTAATTAATAATGACATAGCCTTAAACAAAATTAAGTCAAGAGGCTATCAAACTTGACTTATGCTATATGCTACTTTTTTTTAGAGTATCCTTTTAACAGGCAGTTGAGATTCGACAACATACAATTAGCCAGCGTACACTCTAGCAGCTTGTTTTGAGTGGTTTTCATATACAGTATATGGCCAAAGGTATGGGGACACCTGACCATCACACCCATATGTGGTTCTTCCCCCAAACTGTTCCCACAAAGTTGGAAGCACACAATTGTATGCAATGTCTTTGTATGCTGTAGCATTACAACTTCCCTTCACTGGAATTAAGAGGCCCAAACTTGTTCCAGCATGACAATGCCTCTGTGCACAAAGCGAGCTCCGTGAAGACGTGATTTGCCAAGGTTGGTGTGGAAGAACTCAAGTGACCTGCATTGAGTCCTCACTTCAACCTCACTGAACACTTTTGGGATGAATTGGAACACCGACTGCACCCCATGCCTCCTCACCCCAACATCAGTGCCTGACCTCACTAATACTGTTGTAGCTGAATGATCACAAATTCCTACATCCATGCTCCAAAATCTAGAGGAAAGCCTTCCCAGAAGAGTGGGGGTTATACTAACAGCAAAGGGGTGACAAAATCTGAACTGGCATGATCAAAAAGCAAATATGGATGTGATGGTCAGGTGTCCACAAACTCTTGGCCATATGGTGTATCATTCTTCAATGGTGTTCAATACAGCAGGTGTGTTCCCAATGCCATTAACAAGAGTTGCGTGGTTTCAACAAACATAAAAACATGAAAATAGCCCAAACATTTGTCCACTGGAAAAGGGAGACACATTTCCCTGTGGCCACTGTGGTGCACCTAAATTATAATTTCCTTTTCCCTCTCCCAATCTTTGTAATATATCATACAATAGAAACAGTTCTGCACATGGTCTGAACTTAAACTTTGTCTTTGTTTGCAGTCTTTGTTTCCTTCCCCAATGGTCCTCTATTAGCAATTGGTATTAGCAGCTCCCATTTTTGTTAAATCATTGGCCACTCAAAAGAAGTAATTGGTATTTTAATGGAATTTAAAATGTTTTAAAAAATGTATTGTGAATGAAGAACTTTATGAAGATTAACATTTGTTGAATTTCTGGTAGAGTAAATGGAGTAAGTAGAGCCATCAGGGGTTAGTAGACTTATTTCAATAAAATAAAACTCAAATCTTCTAAAGTTTTGAAACGTTTTGGAGCTTAAAAAGTGCTGATGTTCTTTTGATGCACAGCTGGGCTGTCGTTTATGCTCTAACATTATACTGAGTTAAACATCAGGTTCACTTTCACTCTGAGAGATAATCATCTCCATCTAGAGGTAAACAAGCTGCAAGCTTACAAACATCTTATTATCTGACTGGCATGGAGTCCATCTTATACAGAGATCTCCACACCACTGGCCTTAGCACGTTCCTCCCCAACCTTACACACATGAGCTGTTCAAACAAAATACAGGAAAATAAAAATCCTTGGCCCTGAGGGTCAGTGGATACAAGACACCCTTAAATAGTAACCTAGATATGGCATGGCCTAGATAGTGAATAAACAACGCTTGCAGTGGTTTACTCAAGAGGAAGCACAGACTTCCTCCAAGCTTTTCCTTTCTTCCGGGAATCTTCGGAAAGCAGAGGCTGATCTGTAGATTAGCCAGGAGAGACAAACTCGAATATAGACAGTGTACGTGAAGACTTGCACGATGTAATAAATAGTAAAGATTTATCCCTGAAGGCTAACCTGTATCTGTTGTTATACACAACACCCTACATCCAAAACCACACCCTATTCACTACCTAGTGCACTATTCGGGTTGGGGTGAGCCCAGTAGGGAAGTGTTCAAATTCTGTACTATAGCAGGCACAGAATACCCTTATTTTGGTGAGATCGAGGAAATTGTATTACTTTAGTGTCACAAATTAGCATCCTTCTCCAAAGAAATCCTTCTCTTTTGCTCCAGGTTTCATTTCTCAGGATGTGGAATGGCATGGTTTAGTCAATCTAAGCCGTAGCATTTTAAGATCCCCATCTAGGGTGATCATCTGGACCATTGTGTCTACAGATGTATTTATCAGGATGTCCATGCACAGCTTCAGCAGCCTGTTCTCCTCCTCCTCCAGATCCTGTCTCCTTCTGTTTAGCTCCTCAAGCTGCAAACTTAACCAGAACTCCTGGGGGAGCTCAGGGATCTCCCATTGGCCATTTCTCAAGGTCATCTTATGACCTCCAAGCTTGAGGGTTGGAGATTCATTGTGAAAGCCAAGCACTATGGAACAGGTGTGGTTATCAGTTTATAAAGGGAGGAAAGGGTGGAGTTCTGGTGCATTGGGGATTTCTTGGGGTCCCAGACATCACAGACCAGGTTACGAACAGCTCTACACAACTCTTGAAGAAATGGCATTTTCCGAGATGTTAAGATACAAGATCCTGCAGCTGAAAAGTGACACTTTCCTAGCAACTTTATGTTGCCAAGTGCTTCAGAACTCACATGATTCCTGTTCAGCAGCTCCATTTAAGTCCAATGCAAATGTGTTCCCTTTCATCTACCATGACAGGAGGCAGAAATTTGGAAGCTAAATGAATCAGTTATTTTTAAATAAATTAACAGTATATGTACACAAATCAATTCAAAAACAGACAAGGTACTTGACTGCTACTGATTCCTAAAACATAAACATTCAGTCATGATAATTATGTCTAATTCTTAGGAAAATGTAACCTAGTGTTTCCTAGCCTAACCTATAGTCCCGAATTTAAGGCTTTATTCCTCTTAGCTTTATACCTACTTTATTCCTATAAGATGTTACTCCATTTCTTTATATCTAAGTATTATGTTACCACAGTAATAAAGTTCATTCCAGGACACATATCCATTCTTTCCACCAAAATAAACCTGCAAAGGATGACACTTTTTTCCCTTTTGTTAGATAAGATTTTGTTAGACACAAAGGTCAACAAAGTCAAAGATATGGAGTTCTTGCTCTCCTTTCATCCCATCTGGAAGCCCTTATTTCCCTCTAGATCCTCTTAAAAAGAGTCATTCCACCACCATTCTCTATCCTTGTTTTGTTTTTTTTTTTCATCCAAAACCCTAAATAAAGCACATACGTGAACAAGATGTGGCTCCTTCAGAACCAGAAAGAGCCATTGAGAACGATGCACAGTGATAGATTAAATAGTCTTGGCAAATGTTTATTTAAAAAATAAAAAATAAAAAGACTGTTTTTAGACTGTTTAAGTCTATCACTCCAAAAATTAAACATTATACATACAACTTCCACACTGTTCTCCTTTTTTATTCATAAAACACTGATATGTCCTAAAAGGGTTTGTTGTTTGATGCTTAATGCAACTGAACACCCAAAAGATATTCATTTCAGGCTTTCTGTGGATATCATCGCACCATATGCATTTTAAATTTTACCCCAATCCACAAAATAAAAATGTAATTAAATTCAAATAAAAAAAAAGACACAAATGAAGGATGTCATATACATGGCGGAACTAGATGCCGTGGCTTTTTTGCAAAGCTCGTTGGTGCCCTCCAGTGGTGAAATACAGAATTACCCAATTAAATATATTATATAGTAAGCTCGTTCATTCAGAGACAGCAGCACATATATTGTAAGGTATTCATTCGGTAGTCGCATTTATCCAAAGAAAATTTTGCACAATTTTCCTATTAACTAAAACATTGTCAGCCAAGTCGTGTTTAGGAATCAAAGTTTGCTTCTTTAAATTTGCACTACGACCAACGTTAACGATTAACGTTATTGACAAGTAAGGGAAAATTTTGCTAGCAGTTTAGCATTGTGCAAACTGCGTGACAAAAATACCACTCCTGCCTTAAAAACTCAATATCATTATCATTCAATATCATCTGTACCTAAAAAAGTTTAAAGGTGCACTTAAAAGCTTCAAATACAAACGAAGTTTGGTGTACTTTATTGTCTCAATTATATATTTTGTTCATTTTTTTAAATAGACAATCGTGTCAGAAACCACATAATTCAATATATTTGCGATCCTGAACAATTTGACACAGTTTGAGTGGACGTAAAAAAGTGCAAAGCTAAAGAAGCCAGCTTTTCTTGGCTTCTCAGCTACACTATAGCCCATGGCCAGAAGTTTTTGGACACCTGACCATCACACCCATATGTGGTTCTTCTCCAAACTGTTGCCACAAAGTTGGAAGCACACAACTGTTTATAATGTATGCTGCAGTATTACAATTTGCCTTCACTGGAATTAAAAGGTCCAAATCTGATCCAGCATGACAATGCCCCCGTGCAAAAAGCAAGCTCCATGAAGACGTGATTCGCCAAGGCTGGAGTGGAAGAACTCGAGTGTCCTGCACAGAGCCCTGACCTCAACCTCACTGAACACCTTTGGGATGAACTGGAATGCTGACTGTGCACCAAGCCTTCCCACCTAACCTCACTAATGCTCTTGTAGCTACATGAGTGTTATGGTCAGGTGTTCACAAACTTGGCATGGTGGCTTAGTGGTTAGCAGATTTGCCTTGCACCTCTGGGGTTGGGTGTGCACAGAGCTTGCATGTTCTCCCCATGCATCCGAAGCTTCCTCACCAGTCCAAAGACGTGCGTTGTAGGCTGACTGGCATTTCCAAATTGTCCATAGTGTGTGAATGAATAGAATGTGTGACTGTGCCCTGCGATGGGTTGGCACTCTGTCCAGGTGTCCCCCACCTTGTGCCCCGAGTCCCCTGGGAAAGGCTCCAGGCTACCGCGAGACCCTGGGTAGGATAAGCGGTACTGAAAATGGATGGATGGATGGATGGATAGTGTATATTTGGGGTTAAAAAAAATTGTGCTCTTGTGAGTTTTGACTTTTGAATATTTATATTCATAATAATTTGTTATACCACTTTCTGATTCTAACTGATCAGAAGGTGTTGATTCCTGTTCTATAACAACAGCTCTGACAATAGTTCTGGCGGCAAAACAAATTTGCATGGACTGCATGACTCCACCCTATCACTGATTATTTTCCTTTAACATCACACCCCAGGTGTTTCATTCATTACTTAAACTGACAAACTAACGCAGGAACAATATGCTATAAAACAATATTTTTTTAAAAATCAGCTCTGATGGGTTAAAAAAAATCAAAAGCCCCAATGCATATTAAACTTTTTATTAAATTTTTTCCTCACAATAAATTCTTATACACCTCGTAAAGAAAGTAATTAAGGAGAACTGTGAAAAGATTTAAAAACAAAATTGTACTTCCAGTGTATTCAGCTTACTGTTGCCAGTGGTTTCTAAACTAACTTTGCTGATGTCAGGCTTTCATTAAAGGCAGCGAAGGTGAAATGAGTCTTCCCATGCCTGCGTTCACTCGAGCTGATTCAGGCCGAGCACCTCACACAGAGAGCTGAACACATCCACACCCAAATACAGGCGACTCATAGAGCAGAGCACGCCGACGGCCGACAGGGCGATCAGCCCCCACTGCACCTTCGCTGTGAAGTACAGAGGGGCCAGTCTGAGAGAGAGAGAGGGGTACAGCCACTGTGTGAAATTTCATACCAACACAAAATAAATACATCATATCAACAGAGGACTATAATCCTGTACCTTCCCTGTGCACACTCTGCATATCCGTGGAAGTACTGATATCGCCCATAAATGTACAGGAACCCAAGAAAAGTAGACAGAGCTAGAGGAGTTAGAAGAGTTTAAAAAGAAAGATCACACTCAGTAATAAATAACCATTAAACACTCCATTAATCATTAAACACTGTCAGAAATAAATGTACCAAACTGTACTTTTCCTTGTTGTGTTGGAGCTTTAGTGTCTATCTTTTACCTGGGAAGGAGCATGTGGTGAACCTTTAATTAACTTTAATCTTAAGTGACTTGTTGCCAAGTAGGGTGACTCATACTCAGAATTTGGGCTGTGCATTTAACCCATCCAAGTGCACACACAGTAGAGAACACAAGCCGCTCAGTGGTGTACAGTCCCTGACAAAAGTCTTGTCGCTTGTGTACAAATTGACCTGAAGTGCAGCTGAAATATATTTCTAATCAAGATTTTTTT
>CM074951.1:6856440-6885163 GCA_037577455.1 Pangasius macronema
CATGCGCCTGGGGTCAGCAGAGTTGAAGTGTGCCTCAATCTGCTGTTTGTGTTCATGCTTGGCTTTGCAGATTCCCCCTCCTCAGATTGGCCCTGGCGATGCTGTAGGCCTCCCTGTCACTAGACCTGAAGGCTGTGTTGCATGCTTTGAGCAGCAGGTGAACCTCATGGTTCATCCAGGGCTTCTGGTTGGGGAACATTATAATTGTTTTCTGCATGGTCACCTGGTCCACACATCTGTTGACGTGCTTCAGAACCAAGTTGGTGTAGGTGTTTATGTTGGTGTTCGAATCTACGGTGGCCTGGTCAGCAAATTCACTCCGGCGTCAGCCCCATCCAGCCAGTCCTGATTGTGGGTTTCACACGTTTGATGACTGGAGAGTACTTGGGCAGCAGAAACAATGAAAGGTGTTTGAAGCTATTTAGAAATTAAGCACTATATGCATGCTTTCCTTTCAGAAGCAGGACTACTTTTCAATTAAATGTGATTTCAGTGACTAGTTGTTGGTGCCAGATAGGCCTGTTTGAGTATTTTAGAAACTGCAGATCTCCTGCGAGATCAACACAACTGTCTACAGAGTTTAATGAGCTTTACACAGAATGATGTGGAAAAACAAAATATCTCCATTGAGCAGCAGTTCCATACGTGGAAACACTCCTTCAGGTCCCTGGGAACTACAATCACCAGGGACTTGAAGTGGGAAAGTAATATCAGCTCCATCACTGAGAGAGCCCAGTAGAGGATGTACTTCCTAAAACAGCTGAAGAAGTTCCACCTGTCTCAGGAGCTGATGGTGTAGTTCTACACAGCCATCAGAGTCATCACCAGCTCCATCACAGTCTGGTGCAGCTCAGCCACCAAACATGACATTCACAGCACAAGTGCAGCGCATCATCAGGTCTGCAGAAAAGCATCATCAGCATAAAGCTCCCCACCCTGCTGGATCTACACACCTCCACAACTATGAAGGTGGTTGTGTGCACAGTCGAATTCAGCTAGGAATGTGTGCTATTGTACCAATGTTTATTGTCACTTTTGTAGACTGTGAGCTACCGTGTAAACGAAGCATACTTGAATATTAAAGCTTGATTCTGATTCTGAATGTTTTCTTGGCACACATTGGACCCAGATTGACAGCATGAATGTGCAACTGATAAATCTGCAGAAACTGTGAACATGTAGTTGTGAACTGCAGAAAATTTCAACATGGACCAGAATCTCCAACATCTTGTGGAATCCATGTCATGAAGAATTGAGGTTGTTCTGAGAACAAACGGGGTCCTACCCAGTAATAGTATGGTGTTCCTAATAAATTAACCTGAGTTTTGACAATTCAACTTAGACTACCACTCTAAGTGTTTTGATAATAATAAAGTTTTTTGTTTTCTAGTTACAGGAAAACGCTGAAGCTACAGATGTAGATAAGAGCTTTGGTTGAAAAAAGCTGTACTTCTTAAAAGCTGTACTTCTTGTTACACTGTCTATGGGACAATTCTCATTTCTTAAATTGCACCGTCTTGTCTTTCCTGGAATATAAGCTTCTGCTGTGACCGAAATGTAAGGATGTGAGAACCAAGAAAGAAAACATCAAATGAGACATCTTTACTCACTGAGGGATCATTTTCTGACATCAATTATTGATGTCCTGATGCTCGACAACATTTGCCGTCACTTAGAATAACAGATAACAGAAATTAACTGAATTAACTTCAATCAAAATATGCATAAAGATTCTAGAGGGTATCCCAAAAGTCTCCATACACAGGGAAAATTAACTTTTAGCAAAATGTCTTCCAAAACATTTCATACTTAGTTTCTACATATACATCACTGAAATTATTCTCATGGCTGGATCGGGAAGTTGTCGCAAGGTTGGGATGGACTTTAGCAGAAAACATGGCAAGCAGATCACACACACACCACTGTTACCAAACTTAAATTAAAAAAGACTGGAAGTGTTGCAGACCAACCGAGAAGTGGACATCCATGGACATTCACTGACGAAGGCACAACTGATAGGGGACTTTGCATGCCTGAACCATAAGCATGGAGACTTCTCGGACACCCTGTAGTTCACCTAACTATCATATATGTATTTCCCCATGTCTTCCCTAATTTGGTCACCTGCCGATTCGTCCCTATCACGTGACAGCTACCACCCAGGAAGTGTGAGGGCTAACATGTGCTTCCTCCCAGACATGTGAAGCCAGCCAATCATATCCTTTTGAACTTTTGCTAAATATCTGCCCTCTTCCCCATACATGAGCTCATGGAGACCATGATTGGCAAGAGTTACTGTGACCGACGAGAGAGAGAGAGAGAGAGAGAGAGAGAGAGAGAGAGAGAGAGAGAGAGAGAGAGAGACAGACAGACAGACAGACAGACCAAAATCCCTCCTACATAGAGTATGGCCAATTTCACCCCTTGACTCCCAGCCACAGATGGCTGTTGCACAGTTGGGATTAGAACTTGGTTGCTTTTCTGTTTTGCAACTAAGGCCATGTTTTACACAAAAGTTTTAATTTTTACCAATTGTTCATTTATTGTCATCTTAAGTTGGTAAATGTTCATTTTCCTTATTTGTTACTGTTTTCTGGGGTGTTGGTGAATTTATGACATCACGAGCTACAGTAAGAAATGTGGGAAGCAAGTGTGCATGCTTGCTCTAGAAAAAAATTTCTCTCCTCACTCTCTAATTCTGCAGAAGGTATTTAAAGAATTGATATTTCCCTCAAAATGGAGAACTGAAACCGATTTATAGTGTCTGCCGGAAGGGCATAGGAGTTGAGGAAGCACCCGTTAGCTATTGTCTGGCTTGAATTATTAGTGACTGAAGGTTATTTAGTAATTATTACTGCAGCAAACCGATCTGCTGCCAAGCAAATTTCACAGTTGTCTTGTACTTGGCAGACTCTTTTCCTTAACGCATCCAATGTAAAGAGAATGAGACGGTCTCAAAAGATCATCACCGCAGCATGTAAAAACACCACACAGCTGTTTCTAGAGAACTATATTTACATAATACTCTCGTTTTTTGCACAAAACAATAATAAAAAGTATAAAATACTTACAAAAATTCGCAACAATGTACATATAAAAATAAGATCTATCTTTTTGAGAACATTAGGAAATGCATACATACAAAAAAATATATATAAATAAACAAGGAGCCCTGTCAGATACTGAAATAAACTTGCTCCTAGATGCGGACAGATAAGCCATACGTCAACTGACACCCAAATGCACACACACGCATACACATTTCTCAGGCTGGAACGTTCAATCCACCCCAATGTAACAAACACAGGAAGGGGAGCTTTGGGAAGATTTAAAAAGAAAAAAGAAAAGAAAAAAGAAAAAAAAAAACATCAATGGACGGCACCTCTCCCCTATCTGATTGGTTAGAAATGTTTCACTTAAAGAGAAAACATTTGATTTAGTGTAACATTGAACAGAAATGGTGTTAACGTCCATTTTAGTGTTTTAGCATAATGCTGAACCATCAACTTCCTAAACCTCTCATTTCCAACAGAACATACAATAAACTCGGGATGCTCAGGACACATTGGGAATTCGTATTAGCAGAGATTTCAAACTCTACTGCCACACGAATACACTGAACAGGAGAAAGAATAAACTCCCTGTCTTGGAATCAGTCACAGATGTGTGTGGGTATGATATTAGATTTAAGGCCATGGATTCAGGACTAAGGCTTGTGGGAATTGAGTGAAAAGAGAGAGGAAGGTGGCTACCCTCAGTACGAGTCTATGGTCTCAAATACAGTCCATGAACATTTCAAAATATGCAGACTTCGTCTGCCTGGCCTTGGCCTGGATACCTAGCTTTTTAGGCACATAAGCACCAATTCTGGCAAACGTATGTAGCCTCGACAGCAAGAAGGCAAATAAAAGCAGTGTGTATTTGTGTGCGTGTTGACCCATCAAATCTGGGTCTGATTCAGTGGTTTTAGTACTGAGCCACAGGATCAGTAGTAGAATTTTTTTTTCTTTTAATTTTACACATGGTCATGAAAGCCCTAGGAATACTCAATACACACAGGCTTCTTGTGCCCAATACTCCTTTTATCAGACACATCCACACACACACAGTACAGCAGTTCTGACCAGAGAACAGTCAGTAATGTCCACATCACTCAGTTTCTAGTTTGAGTGCCAATCACTGATGACTGGCCAACAGCTCATCCAGGTCGTCCATCCATTCCTGTGTAGACTGGTTCTTCAACAGGGAGTCCACCAGGTCGGTCTCCCCAGGAAAGCTGGCTAAGCTGCCCCCTGACTGGGCGTTATATCCAAACGGCAGCTGCTGATTGGGTGTCCGGTTGACCTGGTAGGCCTGGTTGCACTGCATGCCTGCGGTACGGTTAGGCACCTGACCGCCCTGCGGCTGCCCAAACGGCCCCAGGTCAGGCAGCACCTGCTGTGACTGAGGTGGTGCTGGCTGTCCTTGCTGAGGCTGCTGCTGTGCCATGGTGGCACTGTTGGCTCTCTGCTGGGCCATATTAGGCATCATTTGCCCTGGGTTCATACCCACCATAGCCCTGCCAGCTGCACCATTCCCCAAGCCAGCCTGGGTGAAGGGTGTACTGCCGGGCAGCTTGGTCATCCTGGGCTGCATGTGGAAATTAGAGTTTGGAAAGCCAGCAGGTAAGGCACTGTTGTTGGTGTTAGGCTGACCAGCCATGCCCTGCTGAAGACCTGGATGCTGCTGCTGCCACGACTGGGCCTGTGGAGGCATTGCACCCTGGATATTGCTGGTTATGGTGTTGGGCATTGAACTGGGCATGGAGCTCATGTTGTTAGCCATAGCATTGGGCATACTGTTGGGCATACTGTTCGGCATACGAGCCAACTGCTGCTGCTGCTTGAGATGGGCCTGCTGCTGGGCTATAATGCCGTTGTGCCTGTAGTTCTGCATTGCTGAAACGGGCATTCTCTGCTGGTTGGCGTGGGACGGGTGCATAGGCATGTTTCCGTAAAGAACCTGCTGGGCCTCAAGCCCACCTGCACAAGATGACAGGCTCAGATCTGCCTGACTGGCTGCAGGAGGAGCGCCTGGGGCAGGTCCTCCCCCTTGACCAATTCCCATCATGCTTTGATTTTGAGGAAACATGCGTTGAACACCAGGAGCCGGGCCGCCAAGGGAGTTCACGTTGCCCATCGGCTGAGACGAACCTAAAGCAGAAAAAGGAGAGGAAATATCCACATCGTTAATTAATGGACACTGAATTAACAAAGTAACAGTTTTTGGATGCGCAGAACAAGAACCAACAATGATCCACCAGCAGTCAATGTGGGACCCAGGTGGATCACACAACATGCTCAGTAAGATTAAACTTCAAATGAGCAAAATCTGGTGCTGTCGTTATCATGATAAGTACTCTCACAGTACTTTTCTGAGAGTACTGAAAGTATCGTCAACACTTCTATAAACAAAGACCAGCTCCACTGTTCATTCAGAGTAACAGGCAGCAAATTTTAAGTTAGAAACTTTCCCTCCTCTTTAATAACTAGTAATACCTCTGATATTAAAAATGTTGTACTTATTGTTTTGCATATTGTGGTACTGTCATTTTACTGGCATGTTATTTTTGTTCCAACTTTAACCTTAGCAAAACAAAAATATTCAAAGACATAGTGTGTATACACTAAACACATGTTTAAGCATTGTGGTCGTGTATTTTGCCACATTCCCTACCTCTAGGTTACACTAAAAGCTCTACCTAGCAAAACTGCTTAGTACAGTCCACTCCAGCAGACTTAAACCAGAATAAGAATCAGACACAACAGTCTCAATTTACTGTAAGCCCATTTCATGCACTCCATCCATAAAATAATTATTCAAAAAAACTTTACGTGAGCCTGAAACTTCAAATTTAATGACTGACTGCTAAAGCTTGCTGTTTGCGATTCAAATGAGTCAGTCAGTAAGCACACTTTGCATATCAGGTAGGCCGAATGTTTTGCAGGGAACAAAGCAGTGCCTGTATGGAAAGAGTGACGCAGCAGGTTTTCACACACAGGCCCTTTAAAGAAAGGGAGGGAGGGAGGGAGGGAGGGAGAGAGAGTGTGAGAGTGTGAGAATGTGTGTGTTTGTGTGAGTGAGTGAGAGAGAGAGTGAGAGAGAGTGAGAGTGAGAGAGAGAGAGGCATGCTTGAAGTGGATTAGCTCCATTAGGAGTGTACCTGGAAACTGGGAGACCTGCGGCTGCTGCTGGAATGGGTTTTGCTGGGTAGATGGGTTCTGCTGGTCCTGGTACTGAGGTGGTGGACGGGTTAGGTGCCTCTGCATCTGCTGCTCCTGTTGCTGCCGCTGCTTCTCCTGTGAGAAGAGAAAAAGGCACACACACAAACAAGTGCTTAGTTATGAAAATCATGCTACAAGGAAACATACTGACATTACCATATGAAAGTCCATTAACACCCAAACGAATGATCCTTTCCCTAATACAGTGTCTTGCATAAGTATTCCCCCCTTGAACTTTTCCACATGTTGTGATGTTACAACCTGGGACTGAACAAGGCCTGTTTTGTGTAACGGAACCTCAAACAAATCGCTGAAAGTCTTGCAAACTTTGATCATGGATGACTGAAAACTTTCAGAAAGATTGTAACTATGAATACATCTTTAACTCCAAGACCCAAATGTGCCCACTGACCTGCTCAGCCATCATCTGTCTCTGGAGGAACTGTTTATGCTGTGGACTCATCATCTGCATTTGTTGTTGCTTCTGCAGGCCGCTCAGATACGCTGCATTATTGTGGTTAGCTGGCATGCCGGTGCCACCCGGCTGCGTTACCATGGCACCGCCAGGGCCCGGGACGTGAGGGGCAGATGGGTAAGTACCTGGCTCCTGCTGAAACAGAAACAACAAACATATAAATTCATTATACAATAAACACTTTATTTTGTGTACTATCTATATATATGTTGTATGTGGATTTTGTATATTGTTGTAACAAAGAATCTGTTAAAGGTATAGTGTTTCTATTGCGTCAGTGCTCTCCATCTATGTGCCTTTTCAGGCATGTACAAGTATTGCTCAGGTTTCTCTAAAGGACAATAAAACAGGAAAGATTCTTCCAGAAATCTTTTCAGAAAGTGCAGGAGTAAATGTTCCACAATTTATGTTAAAAACACTACATTATTAATTACTGCAGCGTTTAAAACTATGCCAGTCACACTAACAAATTTGAATGTATAACAAAAACAAGGAAAAGTGCTGTTTGGGTTAAAAGTTAAAGAATAAAACGCTCCAACTCAACAGCCTAATGTTCGAACGCTGGGTCTGTTTTGTTTTTTTTCCCCCACTCCCATTAAAAGGGCCTTATGCTAGAGATTTGAGGGTGACTGCTCGTCACTTGTAACTTGTTCTTTCCACTAGAGGGCAGGGTACCAAAACTTTGTTCAAGAGCAGAGGGGAGAGAAAACAATACGCAAAACCGAGGAAAGGAGAACAGTCAGCAAACGAAACTAAAATCGAAGCCACTAAGAACTTAATCGAAATGTCACCTGCTAGACTTTACAGTTAAGAAAACGTACACTCGGCGCTTTCAGATCAGTGTGTGTTCTCTATGCTTTCATGAAGGACCTGAGGAATTGCTGAAGTTCAAGTCCACACGAGTGCAGAGATGACTGCTGACTGGGAAAGAAATAACAGTGACTGATGTGAATGTACAATTTATGAGTTCGATTCTGGAGTGTGCGCCCTGGACAGCCAAGAACTACACCAGCACTTTGAGCCAACCACAGACAAATACGACAGTGCAGCGCCTGCAAGCTGCTTTAAAAATAAATCAAGGATGCAATCCCTGGCCGCTTTCCATTCACACATTTTCCATTCAAGCATTTTCTCTCTCTTTCCCTCTCGCATACACAAACATGTGCACAAGGTCATCATGTGTGCATGAAAAGTGACAAGGGTGCCAAGAGCAAGACTCCTTTCTCCTTCTCTCCAGCCAAGAATGTACAGTTTACAGTTGGAAGGCAGAGACACAGAGAAAAACAAAGAGATAGAGAGACAGAGCAATAAGGAGACAGGGAAAAAAGGAAAAATGTGGCCCAATGCACTACAAAAAAAAGGATTGAAGGAAAGTGAAAAAGAGCAAAAAGTTCATCTCATGAAAGAGGAAAAAAACCCAAGTGGGTTAAGCAGCTATATTTAAATAGGGAGAACCGCGAGAGAGACGGGGGCCAATCCCAAAATACTCTTCGCAGGACGACAGCCAGGGGAGGGGGAGGAACTTTGCATGAAAGACTGCTTTGTCGTCCCTGTGTCCCTCCCTCCATCTCTCTCTCTCTCTCTCTCAGTCCCCCTTCTTCCCACTCTCCCACTCACTCTTCTCTACTGACTCCTCTGTCGCTGGGCTGCAACCTCCCGGCCCATCCCAGCCCCCCATCCCTCTGTGTGTGTGCGTGTGTGGAGAGAGAATGAGCGAGAGAGAGAGAGAGAGAGAGAGAGAGAGAGAGAGAGAGAGAGTGATCGAGACAGAGAACGCCTGCCAGCACTTTGCTCCTTAGCAACCAGTTGCCTGACCCAGACAAACTGTGTTCATCCCCAAGGTTGAAGAGACCTGCTGCCAGACACACTGGGGCAACCGCGCACACACACATCCACACTACAACTCCAAAACACCACTAAGCAAGTCAATAACATACAAAAAATATACAACTAAAATACTCCTACACTGACCTACAACTGCACCCACCCTGATAACACACACAGACAAAACTGATTCAGGCACTTAATAAAGAAAGAGTAAAGGAAAGGTTATCTTAAGCTGTTCCCGCAAGTGAACTAGCATACCAGCTACCAAAGTTCAGCATCATTCAGAGGAATTGCACTTTAATTTCTACACAAACAAGGGTGAAAGTGATGGTCTGCATGTAAAGACACATTAGAGGGAGAAAGAATAACTGTAATTACTGTAAATGACTAAAGCTAAATGAAGAATGGCGAGTAAACAAATCACAGCACACTAAATGTGATGGCATTTTTAAATATAAAATTAGCACAAATTGAGATTAGCACAATAATTAATAATTACTCATTCAACCAACAAGTTTAAATAATAACCATAAATATATAAAAATATATTACCAAGATACAGTGAGGGTCCTGAAAAACAATGCACCATAACTATCTAACCTAATAATGTAATTTACAACTAGACTATATCTTACCTTTTACACTAAATCCATCCAACTAGCTCATTAAAATGTTGCAAGGGTTTGATTACATTGCTGAACCTCATGTTAGCAAACAATCCAAACAAACAATCTACAGACCTACAAATAATTGTGATTAGCTAATTGAGAAATGTGTAACATGTATGTGGTTGCTTTGCAGATCCTTACCTGCGAGTGTGGCAGATGTGTTGTGGGTCTGAACGTCATGCCAGTGGGCCTCGGCTTCATCTGCTGCTGCTGCTGCTGGTGCTGCTGTTGCTGGCGCAGGAGGTTGAGCATTGCTGCTTTGTTCTGGCTCTGTGTATTCGCAGGGCCTCTTGGTGCTCCAGCCTCAAAGTGACTCAGCGGTTTGGTGTTGTTGTAGTCCAACATGGCTGTCTGGCCTCCAGAGGCTGGTTGATGGCTGAGGGCTCCAGATGCAGCTGCACCATGACCCAACATCGGGTGCCCACTGGGCGGCTGCATGTACGCCCCTGGGGCACCGGCTTTTGGAGAGCCCTTACTGGGCTGCTGGCCAGGCATGAGGAGGGACTTGGGATTCTGGAAGTCTGAAGGGTAGAGTGAAGGGCTAGTGGGCTTCTCCAGGCCAAACGTGCCACCTCCTAGTGGACTCTGATTAGGGGGAGCACTCTGCCAAGCGGAGGGATGATTGGACTGCTGGTGAAATTTGGGTGCCTGCTGCTGCTGTTGTTGTTTCTGCTGTTTCTGGGCCTGGTGCTGCTGGTTCTGCATGAGCTGTGCTCTTTGTTGCTCCCGGGCAGCTAGCTGCTGCAGCTGCTGCGCCGGCGACAAGTCTTTGGGTGGCATCAGGTGGTTTTGAAGCGGCCTGGGCTGGCTAGGCTGCTGCTGCGTATGCTGATGTCCCGACAGAGCAGGTGAGGAGGCAGAGGCTGGTGGCATGATTGGGGAGCTGGCATGCATTGGAGGCCCAGATGCGGTGGACTGGATGTGTGGTGACCCAGTGCGCGTGTCCTGCTCAAAGGCAGAAGAGGCTGGGGCTGGGGAAAACTCTGCCTTAACCGTGCCAGCAAGATCTGTAGGGAGGAGGCTGGCAGGTGCCACACCGCCAGATGGCACCTCGGATTCCTTGCGGTCCTCAAAGCCATCGTTGAAGAGTTCTTGGATTTCTTCATAAGGCACAGAGCGATTAAACTCCTCCATGAGCTCAGTCCACTCCTGTTCGTTCAGGTTGAGGTCTGGCAGGATGATGTTGCCGTTGCCCCCACCCGCAGGCAGGATGTCATCCATGGGCTCTTGCTTCATCTCCTTCAGACGGATGTCAGATTCAGTGGCTAGAGTGACGCCATTCTGTTCAGCAGTACCCACCGCTGGTGCACCATTTAGGGCCAAGTCAGCAGTCACACCATGCTTGGTGTCCATGGGTGAAAGAGGGGGCATGGCACCATTTGACGACCCATTCAGACTACCCAAAGCATCCTCCAAACAGGACTTTTTGGTTGGGGGGTAACCATCACTGAATCCGTTTACTTGGTCACGGCCACCAGGAGGGCTGGCGTTCTCCAGTTTCCTCTTCACCGTCTCTTGCAGCTAGAGGGCATAAAATAAAAAAAATTGGGATTATATTTTAACAAAACCATTGGTATTTATTACAATAGACTGCAGTAGCATCAGTAAACCTAACCTACAGATTGCCCATAGGCTTGCAATAAAATGCTGACTGTTCTCTGAGAGCCAAGCACTTGTTTCAAGACAGAGGACACTGGTCTATGGCAAAGTCAATTCATACATTTGGCAAACAATTCATTGGCCTCAACAAGGAGGTCAAAAGGTATAATAATTCATCAGTATATACAATGTATTGCACAGTCATTCATATCTTAACGTGCCTTGTGTTTAATCTCCAGCCCCAGCTAGCTGAGGTAGCAGTTTCATCTGAACACAAGCAGAGCTGAGCTAGGGGCTTGCCAAGCCATTCTTAACATGCTCTCCAACACACACACGCACATAAAACCATCAAGGGAGGCGAGTTACTGCAGGGCTTTCTGAACCAGAAAAACTGGTCTCTCTTTTTGCACGCTTGTGCCGGCATCATCTCCCTCAAGTTACGCATGCACACCCTTTCTCACATTCCCAAAACCTATTCCCAAGACTTTTTACTAAACCACCTCTGTCGCCTCTGCTCTTAATCTTTTTCACTCACCCCCTTCCCCCCCTCTCTCTGCCTTCATGACTCCCCCTCTTCACAACCATGGCCACCACAGGGCTGAGCCACATGAGGCTAATTACCATGTGTATGGATGTACGAACCACAACAAAAGAGGCGGCACTGCGGCTGCAGTGGGGTTGAGAGAGCGTGCCGAATTCCTGGCTGGGTGCTGCTCGCCTTTGAGGCCACAGAGAGGCAGAGTAAGGGCTGCCCACCTCGGCCAAGCGCCACCAAACTGGGCACACAGACCACTGGTAGCTGCTTGCCAGCACTGCAGCTTTAGTGTTACATTACGCCAAGCAGCAAGCTGACAATGACTGCTCGGCTGCTGACAGTGCTCTTACACAGCAAGCATATAATTACAAATGGAAAAGTCTTGGAACTTGTTTTGCATTTCCCAAAACAACAATGAAAAGTTTAAAATGTTCATTTAAAATGTTATTAGACGGGAAAGCAAGATTGTGTGGTGGAAACAGCCTTTATGTTTACTCGTATTGTAGGCTGATACTGTATCAGCAGCTGAGTAAGAGCAAATGTAGGCCAACTGCTTAGCAGGTAAGAGGAGTTTTACTGAGTCATTCTGGCATGGAGGGGAGTGTGAGTGTCAGCACTGATACAGCTGTACTGACCCTACATCGACACACTGCAAAGTAGACCAAGGGAGAATTTCTCAAGGTACGCTGTCGAATCATTTGTGCGAGCCATTGTAAATAAAAGCTGAGGACACTGTAAATAGTGCACACTGAACTTTGGCCTAAGTAACGTGCAGCATACAAATATTTCCTGTTGCAGGGTATGGGACCAGTATGGACACTTGCACCAATACACATAGACATACAGCTGTCCTGAGGCACTGAGAACAATAGTGAGTCATCTGTGTGGGCGAGCTGGGGGGAGGGTAAGCTTAGACCCGAGTCATCCTAAAAGTCCCCCAATCAGCCTCTTTCCTTTCGACAGCCTTTCTTCTTGCAACACAGAGCTGGATGATTTACTGCGCGCTAACTCGAGGCTCTATACAGATTCACCAAATTGTGGAGGATTTACACATGACCTGGGTGTTCAAGACTTTTAAAGCTTTTTAATAACTTGTGATGTAATTTAAGATAATTAACACGACAGCGATAATGTTCTCGACCATCATCTGGAGACTGTGTTAAAAGTCACGTTAATGTCACCCAGCGATAGCCTGATGTGTCCTCTCAGCTGTGGTGCTGAAGATGGCTCAGGAACATGATATTGGCAGCTGGCACTATTTTTTTGATTGATGCATTGCATATGGGATTCCAAGGACTTAATACCCATCATGCTGAGTTTTCTGCTTTTATTGCAAGCGACACAGTGGGCTTCACGCCCCATTCTGTTATAAGCGTCTGCTAACTAAATGGTATTGAATTTGCACTTTCACACTTATTTGTATTCATACAAAGCAGCCAAAGCCAAGCAAAACCATTTCCGCTAAAGCAAGGTGAAAAGGCTGAGGGGAATAAGACTGCTACTGTATGTAATGCAGCCGGCTCAATTAAGACAGAATCTTGGCAAGCATTTTGCGTGTAGTAATCGCCTCTACAGGCGGTGAAATTTGCAGTTATGTAATCAATGCTGATTTATCCATCGTAAAGTGTTCAATCACAGTTTCAATCCCGAAAAATCATGGCTAAAGTCTATAACAGTCTGTGCAATAACACGGGTTCTCCTTGTCAGGTTCTATGATAAAGATCCTCTAATGATACAGACTAAAAAAAAACCTTTGTTAGTTTGCACAATGTTACTACTAGCGCTTCTGGTAGATGCTAAACTGCATTTCATTGTTGAGTATCTGTACTGTGCAATGACAACAAAGTTGTCTCTATCCGTCAAAGGGCATTCCTTTTTCTTTTTTAAACAAAAGAAAGAAATCCCCCTACACCAGGGGCAACCACAACATCGAGGTGCATCCTACAGGTGGAATTCCCTGGCAGCCTGGCTGGTTCCCTGTAAGGCACGAGTCTGACAGGATTTTGCGTAGGCGTGAGGTGTGGGCATAGAGATCCTGATAATCTGTTGATGCCCTGAAAATGCAGGTAGTGGAAAAACATTACTGAAAGAATCAAAAGTCACAGAGAAAACCTACACTCTATAAAATAACCAGATAGGATCAACTAATTGTGTGTTATAAAGACTGTCTTTAATATAGTAATTCTGATACACATGAGACCAGCATATAGTCAGTTCCAAAAGTGGGTGTGGTGACTCATGAAACCGTCATTGTATGCAGAGCCGTGACAATGATGGAGACAAAGTATGATTAAAAAAAAAAAAAAAAAAAAAAAAAACTCCATAAGGTGGAGGAACCAACTGCCAACTGCCTCTTGCACTGCTGTAAGGGTTAGGCTTCAATTTCCTTTCATTTTCCCCAATTAATCTCAGCAATAGCACTGCAGCATAATATTCTGGTTACAACTGAACAAATGAGGCACTACAGCCAAATCTCCCTCCAAGTGTTTTTAAAAAAAAAAAACATCAAATTTCATCAAAAACTCGCCAGAAAATTGAAATCCCCAAAATCCGATACGTAAAAGAAATCCTGGTTTGCTATCCAAAAACGTTACATGCCACAAAAAGACAGTTTAACGAAGCCCTGTTTCATTTATTCTACACTTTATTACAATCGCTAGCTGGTGTTTAACATGTGGGTCAACCGCCATGGACTTTTCACTGGAATGAGCTTTCCTAATGAGGCGCAGGCTTTCACTCAAATTACATTCAGAAATGAATGATGCTCATGTACTGCCATGCAGTCACTCGAATTTGGCTCACTTTTAACATTAATTAGAAAATGATCTAATCAACTGCTAAGTAGAACTATGAAAGAGCAAAGTAGCATGGAGCGTGTTGGCTAATAGACAGAGGGGTTATTATACCAAAATGTGAGACATACTGAGTAGCAAGAAACTGAAACAACACCGTGGTTTTAAAAAATAATTAAAAAAAAAATTTTTTTTAAAAAACCTAACGCTTGACCTTTCTGCTTCATAAATAGTTCTTCAGAGGACAGAACACCTGAGCTCACATCCAAAACTTTGAAATTTTGTCAAGGTCATAAGATAAACGTTATAAACTTTATAAACATCAGCAGAGAATAAGGAGCATGTCTACACAGTCGTCTCCTCAGCTGGTCACCGGGCTACTCATTCATTGTCTTTAGCTTGTATTAACGCACTGAACAAGCTAACTAGCTCATCATGTGTCATTGTGTTATATACATTAGTTACCACTTTCTAGCACTTTCTTTTACTTGCCCAGTAGGCTAGCTGGTTCATTTTTCATTTAACTAATACTGTTTATCCTTTTTAGACAGGAATGGACATTACAGAAGCATGTGTGTAAAATTTAAAACGCAAATGCCATCAGAACATCGTTCGATTACAGCAGTATCTAGTCATATACCCCGGTAAAGAACCCTTCAGTGGTAAAGGTGTATCGAATGGCCAGCATTACAACACTGGAACCTGACTGGCTCTTTCGTTTTGTGATGTAAGAACACTTGCAGTCACATGCTGAGGACTAACTAAAAGAATGTGGCAAAACTACTGTGACAGTTTTTGCAGTTTGACTAGTCTGTAAGCCTTATTTCCTTAAAACTCTCACTCTCACACACACACACACACACACCTCTCTCACTCTCTCTCACTTTCACACTATGAAAGTTTAGCACGACTTTAAATGATTTTAAGCTTGTTATGCAGTCATTTCAGTTCCTGCTTGTTTTCAGGCCTTTTGGCTTCACTATTCTCTTCGCTCTGTAAAATGCGAGTTGGGTTCACTTCAGATAATAAGACTTGAGAACATTTTCACTGGTATTATGTTTCGGCCTGGCCTCCCCCCCCCCAGGTATATGGTTGGAAATGAGCCAATAAGATGTTTCAGAGCCAATAAGGTTCAGAATGTAGGCTGGAGGCATCAGATCTTTTTTCACCTCAGTACTGTCCTTGTAATATTAATCATTCTGGTAGAGGTAAGACCTCGTCCAGCAGAATGCTGGGGATTTGTTACATCAGCCGTGTTTTCATGGATGCGCACATCCAGGTCCTTCATTGCTGTAACAGCAATACAGCAGCACACCATTTGCTTAATCAGGCTTTCACTGTTGATCCACTGCTGCTCAAACTGTGCACTGACCGGCGGAGGAGAATAAACAGCCGTCCTATTTAATCTCTCTTTTTTTTTTGGTCAAACTTTTTAGCCATGTTTCTCTTTTGGCTGAAATTTTAGGTCACTGAAAATGAAGATTTTCAGAAAAATCCTACAAATGTGAATAAATTGTTTGTTTGTTTTTTTTTAAAAAAAAGTCTTTGTTCATTAGAAATATGCATTTTTTTTTTTTTGGGGGGAAATGGCGATTATCAAACGTATCAAACGCCGATGCCCGCTGCGCTTTTGCGTGTGTTATGAACATACCAGGACTCTGTTTATCGTGACTGCTGATCAGGTTGTTACTTTGTGGTCTATCTGATAATCAGCAGTTTAATTTCACTTTTGTATCATCATCACACCAAAGTGCTGAAGTGCCAGAATAAGATACGTGCTGTACGGCTCCTGAACCCACTACACATCCAGGTTCCTGGGTAGAAACCGCACTGTGAACGAGGAATATTTAGAGCAACCTTAAGCGGTAGTTCCACCTAATCATCAGTCCACACGAATCCTCGTCTTCATTATTGGTTTTGTTGTTGTTGTTGTTGTTTAGAACTTTTGAACAACTGCAAACCTTACCAGGATAAAGCAGTTACTGAAGATGAATGAATGAATGAATGAATGAGATTTAGCCATGTATTTTCTGCATTTCGTCTTCTCTACCACTCAGTCCATATGCTCTTAGTGTGACTGGTATCTGACGTAACAGTTTATGACATACTATTTAATTGGTAAATGCTCATGCATTTTTGCGTAGACAGATATTTTCAAAAATTCATTAAAAAAAGGTGCTATTTCAGGGGGTTTTGGGTAAGTTACTGTGTTCCTAGCACAAGGAAAGCCTGGGTATATGTTATGGTCATGTGACCTACTCATGATCAAGCACAAGTTGTGCACCTATGTGTCCTATAATCAGCACTTACAATAAAAGTCAGAGAAATCATTTTGTATTAAAACGAGATGTATGCAGTACGCATGGACTTTTTTGTGCAACCGTCTTGCGTACGTCGTAAAGACATCCCCATTTCTGAGACATATACAGGGACGAACCATCCGTAATCAATACAGATATCGCCCGGCAAGATTACTTACCAGACGTGCCACGTGCCCCAATACTACATAATATTACTTTAGTGAGGTTTGGTTCTCACTAAAGGTCAAGGCAGGATGAACGTGTGCAGACATGGAGCTTCCCATCCTCATGTTTCTGAAGTGTTTAAACATGTTAAGATCATTGACAAAATCTGATTTCTTGCAGTAAAACGATTATGTGGTACAGGTAAACACTCAGTCCATGTTTAACTCCAAATCCAGTGTGCTAAAATACAGAGCTAAAACAACAACGACGACGACAAAGACGTGTCTGTTCAGCTGACCAGGTCACGTGTAACGGCTAAGCAACAAACCTGAAGTTAAAAGTAGATCAAGAATGTTGAATGGAAGGATCACCATAGGAGCAGTCGACGGGGTCAGTACCTACACTTTCACGAACAATACACCACAATACACTAAGCTGGAAACTATGAGAATGATCCGACCCTACCATCAAAAAGGTCAATAAAAGCCTAGTACCTGACTCAGATTAGCTAACAGAACAGAGCCAAGCATTGTGCTGACCAGCCTAGATTCTCTACACCTAATTTTTTCCAAAAGGAAACTTCCACATTAAACTAGAACCCGGCTTCCAAAAAGAGCAGTTCAGCTAAAAAGAAATCTGACGCTTTTTACTTTTCCTGAGAAATGCCAGCCAGCTAGCTACCACTCTAGCTGTTGGTTTACTAACTGCTAACAAATTAGCTTGCACTTGTCACAGTATCAGCCCTGATATCTATACTTACTATCATATAAGTACATCTTTTGTGGTAAATAATGCTTACGTCTCATTTGCAAATCAAGTGCTGTTAGTGATATTGTAAGGCTGGTAAACAGGAAGGAGGAAGGGGCGGGGCTTCCAGGTGATGTCAGTTAATATCAGAGTTCAAAAACCTGCGTGAATCATTCCAGATTAACATGCTGATTGGCTCATCTCTCATTTTACCAGCTTGTACTAACGTACCCCAGTGATAAACTGGAGAGCTCCTTTGCAAAATGCTAACAGCTGGCAGGTCTGGCAATATAATATAATATCATTAGCCTCATAGCATAATTGCCCAAGTCATATTTGGTCAAACATGACTTGGGCAATTATGGTATGAGGCTAACGATATAATATAATATAATCAGAGTGAATGTCACTGGATATCATGGCAGTATAAGATCGTGTAGGTGCGATTAAACTGTTATTTCGCACAAGCCTACTGGGCAGCATGTTGCATGGCAGGATAAAGCTATATATCTGAAATAAGCAATCCATAAAGAGTTAACAAATTAAAGCTGTCTAGGTTTGAGTTAACACTGACCAGAAAACTGGGAACCTGACATTTTGCAGCTAAGTGTATGGGTATGGACACAGTTTTTTTTTTTAATAAATAAAGCAGAATATTATCTGTTCTGTGCTAAACTGTTCTACTGCTGGGCTACACGGACAAAACCAAAGCAACACGAGACATTTATACGTTAAACAGCTGAACACGAGGCACGGTCTAGTCATTCACTGCAGGCTGCGTTCGCTCTGTCACAACACCGGAGTGTTTAAAGGGAAGGAAACAGCACTTCTCTCGTTTTAAGTAAGCAAGACGTGTCTCCGGGTTAAGCGCTCCTTCTGAGGCACGGTGAAATTTACTAAACGAACAGCCAAGTTCCACAACAAGACCAGGAGCCTCCTGATAAAACCCCAGCTGGGTCGTGTTTCCAATAAACTCCATTTCTCTGTCCCAGTGTACCAAATGATGCTCTACTTCTTAGCTAGAGTTTGGGCACCATCCTACTACAGGGCATTCTGGGATCTAAGAAATACACAATACCTATTCACTATGCTTTTAGAAAATTAAGAGTTGAGTTTATTGGTTCACACCAATATGGTGTGGTTTTGGGCAAATGGTGTCAGTGAGTAAGTAATATATTTGGATAGGTGATGAATGTGCAAGGTCACGTTACTGAACAGAGGTACAAAACCTACTATCCAGGAGGAGCGTAACGTCCAGAGCATGCACACGTTTCACTTCAGTTCATTAAAACTGGCAGCACGACTGAATGAATCATACGGAGGTCAGTCAGTCATGAACGCTCACTTGTCAGCTCACAAGCACGGTTCAACGCTTAACAGAAGCGCTACACGTTCTAATTTACCAGCCTTACAATATCACTAACGGCACTTAATGTATCATTTACCAATAAGGAAGCACTTATGCGATAGTGAGTTTAGATATGGGGGAAGATCCTGTCCTGAAACACTGAATCAGTGACTATGTTCACATGCAAAGATTTTCACCAAACCGAACACATTATAATGAACTGCTTCTACACAGTCAAGTTCATAAATATTTGGACATTGACAAAGTTACTGTTATCTTCGTTGTCTACAACACTCTATAGGAGATGATATTAAATAATGCATACAAGTTCTTAATGGGACTAAATGTAATTGCACACTTGGCTGCTCAGCTATTTCGTTGCCAGGTGTGTGTTTTCACCTCAATATTTCACTTATAACTAAGCAAATAAAAGGTCTAGTGTTGATTTCAAGTATAGCATTTTTGCATTTGAAATCTGTTGCTGTTAATTCTCAACATTAAGTCCAAAGAGCTGTCACTTGCCAGTGAAGCAGGGAATCGCTGAGCTGAAAAAAATCATAACAAACCTAAGCATTAAGTGTGGATAAACATGTACTCAGGATATTTAAAATAATAATAATAAAATATATTAAAAAAAAGTTCATTCCTGAGCTCAGGAACACCAAAAAATCCTGGAAGACCATGGAAAACAACTGTAGTGGATGACAGAAGAATTATTTTCCTGGTGAAGAAAACCAGCTGGCCAGATCAGGAAGATCCTCTAGGCATATCTGTGTCAAAGTCAACAGTCAAGAGAAGACTTCACCACAGTACAGAGGGTTTATCACAAGAATTGCTTCATTTGTGGGCCTCAGAAACAAGACGACCAGATTAGGCAGGTCTTTGCCAAAAACATCATTAATTTTTTTTTTAATTAAAAAAAAAAAGGCTGTATAGTTCTGGAACAACATCCTATCATCAGATGGGACAAATGTCAGCTCATACCAGAATGATAAGAAGAGAAGTGTATAGATATGGGAATGATCTGATGCATGCCATCTCATCTTATGACATGGGCACGTATGGCAGCCAATGGGACTGCTTCCCTTGTATTTATTGATGATGTGACTGCTCAGGATGAATTCTGAAGTGTATTGGGCTATATTATCTACTCAGATTCAGCCAAAATCAAATCAAAACTCATTGGACGGTGCTTCACACTGCAGATGGACAATGACCTTTGAATGACATACTTTGAAAGCACCCAGAAGCAAAGAAGTAGAATGTTCTACAAAGGCCAAGTCAGTCAGCTGACCTGAACCCACTTGAGAGTGCTGCTGAAGGCAAAACGTTCCAAGAACAAGGAGGAACTGAACACAGCTGCAGTAAAGGACTGGCAGAGCATCACCAGGGAAGAACGCCAGAGTCTGGTGAGGTCTATGGATCCCAGACTTCAGGCAGACATTGACTGAAGAATTTGCAAGCATTAGAACTGAGGATTTAATTGATGATTATATGTTAGCCCTCAAATTAGACAGCATACCCTCAAATTAAAGCTGAAAGTCTGCACTTTGAGCTCGTAGTCATTATTTAAATTCAGCTCCAATATTCTGTAGCAGACAGCTAAGATAAAAATAACGTTGTCGATGTCCAAACATTTATGGACCTGACTGTATATCCTAAACTGAAAACATTGTAGATAATGTGCGTTTTTATGCACGTTACACGTAATCTGATCCAACGTTATGTGCATGAAGGAAGGGAGGGGGGGGGGGTTTGTGTCACAGTTCCCATGACAACAGGAAGCATAAGAGTCCTGTCAGCGTATTCAGCTTTTTAATTGTGTTGCTTGAGCTGTTAACAAATTTTACATTATTTCTGATTCATCCAAGCGTGATTATTAATCAAACAGCAAAAAGAAGAGTTTCGGACTGCAGTAAGTTACTCAAAATTTTATATCTGTTGAAAATAGTGTCAAATGTTCGCATAATTGATGTATAATGCCTTCACGTGTCTTATGATGTTACCAATATTAAAGGCCATTGCTTGCACAAGAAATAATAGTTTTACCAAAAGTTTTCCCCTGAATATTCTGAATCCTTGCTGAATGTCTGCCGAATATATTAACAGTGAACTGAGAACAAGTTGATGTCCATCCCACATCACAGTTATTATAAACTGAATGAAATGTGTAATAAGAACTGCACTTTCTTACATGACCATTGTATTGCACAATGAGCACATACTCAAGTGCATACGCAGATTCCGGTAGTGAAGGGAATCAGACACAGTGGTTTACATGCCCATTATTCTTCTATTTATTAAAGGATTATTAAAGGATTTAACATCTATTTTAAGCAGATAAGAATTTCAACCAGACTGGCCTCAATTATTCTGACTGAGATGCAGACTTTTTTTTCTGCACGTATCAACTGGATTAGCAGATTATTATTATTCTGCATGTAAACACAGATCATGTGAAATCGGATTTTCTGATTCACTTATGTGCCCCATCTGAAAGTGTAGCAGTGGCGGCTCCGCGGTTAAGTCTCTATACTTCTGAGCTGGGCTGGGTTTCCCAAAAGCACTGAAAGAGCCCTATCCAGAGGGGATTAAATTTACATAGGGTCCTGGGGTCATTCCTAATTTGACAGGTGCCACTCTGAGATTTTATTTCCATCCGGATTAGTCATGTCTTTCCTCTTCATGTTTTTCCTCCGTCTTGAAAATAAAATCATTAAGAAAAGCGAGATCCTGTAGGCTGATTAAATGAGCTGTTGTAATGCCAGCTAAACATATACAGCATTACTTTATATTCACATATGCACAATATCTTCTATAAATAATGACAAGCTGCATCACTTCCCGTTCTTTAACTATTCAATGTTAAGCGCTGCGGAATTAATACTGCGAAGGATGTAACTGTTTAGATCTGCTAATTATTAACAGTTATTAATTTATCCGATTTTAATATTAGATAATTACGGAATTGATGCATGTGACACACATCCGAGTTCATACAAGTTACAACCCTCTAGAAACTCACTCCTCTTGTGGTGATTTTATTGGCATTTGTATGTGAGTAAAATATTTATTACAGACATTCCCCTGATAAACAAATCCAATGTGAACAGGGTTATAGCTAAGATTACCTCAACTGGGAAAGGGAGGGGGCTCAAGGTGACGCTCACTTTACCATTTAATGATGTGATGCCTTTGGGAAACATGACCCAGGTGGTTGCGAGTTTGAATCCTGTTAGCGCCAAGCTGACACTGTCAGGTGTTTGTGCAAGGCCCTTAATCCTCAACTGCCCGGCTTAACTGTAGGTCCATTTGGATAAAAGCGTCTACCGAATGAGTGAATGTAAATGTCTGAGGTTGAGTGTACAACTCAGATCTTGCACGTGATCAGTCTTAAGCCTATTACCATTCACTATATCACCAAGAGTTTGTAGACACCTGACCATCAAACCCATATGTGCTTGCTGAACATCCCATTCCACATGTAGCCCTCGTCTGCTGTTATCATGATCTCCACTCTTCTACTAGATCCTGGAGCCTGGCTGAAGGGATCTGTGCTCATTTCAGCCAGAAGAGCATTGTTGAGGTCAGGCAACAGCATACAAAGACATCCTATACTATTGGGTGCTTCCAGCATTGTGCTAGCAGTTTGGGGAAGAACCACATGCAGGAATGATGGTCAGATGTGTACTTACTTATAGCGCATTATAGGGCTTTATGGTGTAGCTGTGTGTGTCTGTAACTCGCCAACAGGAACTTTCCGAGGGTTGGATTGGATCAGTTAAGATCGGTATCTGATAATGGGTACCGTATGGTAATGGTTAAAGTGTTCAGATCAGTGTAGCTATCGCTCCTTACCGCGATCAGAGTGCTGTTGCGGCTCTGCTCTCCAGGCGCGCTTCCTCCTCCGCCGCCGCCGCCTCCTCCCTCCGCGCTCTCCGCGCTCCCGGTGCCTCTCTGCGCCGCCTGCTCGCTCCCCGTCTGCGGCTGCCGGTGCTTGTTGGAGCGCTTGGCTTTAGTCTGCAAACAGCGCTGGTGCAGGGCGAAAGTTTGCTGCCTCTCGAGCTCGATGCGCTCCATGGCCGTGTTTTCGTAGCGGCTCTCGCAGCTGTTGTGATGCCGCCGGAAGAGCTCGATGCGCCGCCGGAGCCGCTCCATCACCGCGCTGTGCCGCGACACCACATAATCCGCCATGCCGATCAGCCGCTACCTCAACCCGGTACCGAGACGCCTTATTTCCCCCTTAACTTCAATATCGCTGACTTCAGCTGCCTCTTTATTTCCCCGGTCGGCGTGTGGGCGACTGGGACCCCCCACCCTTTCACCTTTTTTAAAAAAAAATATTTTATTTTATTTTTACAAAACACTCCCAACTGCCTCCATTTTAGTCCATATATTTGTCAACTACTGAGTGCTCTAGCACAACAACAACAAATCCGACATAGTTCAGCGATTTGCAGTTAAATATCAGGGCAGTCTGAGTTCACACACACACACACACTTACACATACAGAAACACACCTACACAAATCACAGCGACAAAAAAAACAGAAATCAGATTTTCCATCCAAAAAACTCACGATTTTTCAACACACATCCAAGTCACACTAAACTAACAAGCCAGTTTCACTCCAAAAGTACTTTGCGTTTGATTTAATGCAGACTTTTCTAACATCCATGGCATCTCACTGGTAAAAAAAAAAAAAAAAGTTACACATCCAGCCGCACCAAAAGAAAGACAAAAGTTTTACAACCTGAAATGCATCCGAGAATACACTTTCCTTCAGTACCACCAGGATTACAGAGCATGAGCTTTTGAGCTAGGGGGTAAAAACTTTCTCTCTGTGTGCAGAGGTGGACTCGGTTTCCTCAGACTACAGGATCATCAAAAGCAATCAGGTTTATTTCTTAAACCAGCTGACTAGACAAGAGTGATGCTGCCAGTCATCAGAAATAAAACCTAGCTTTGAGTGGAGAAAATTACACGACGGTTGTTTTGTCTCTCATGTCCTGCGAGGAGGTTTTGGGATGATAGCGTTCCTCTTGTAAAGACTTTTCCTCAACTTAGCCTCCTTACAGCCGAATGGACTCACTCACTCACTCTCTCTCTCACTCTCTCTCTCTCTCTTTCTTTCTCTCAGTCAAACTTTCAGACCTACAACATTTCTGACACAAACAACCATGCCGTGTAAAACCCGATAAAAAAGCGTCTCAGCCATTAAAGAATTCAAGCACAAAGTTATCCACTTTTACAACTTTTTTCAAATTAGCTAGCTGGCTAACAGCTGACCTGTATTAAATCTATAGAGCTAGATAGTACTGAGCAAAGCTACGGATGTAGCTAAGCTAGCAAGCTAGCGCTAACTAGCCCTAATAACAAAGCATGCTGGAATAAATAAATCACTTTCAGCGATAGCAAGCAGTAAAAGTTACTCACAGCCCAAAACAACCACCACCGAGCCCGTGTCTGATAAACAGAGCGAAAACAAAACGCAACAGCACCCAGATAAACTCTCCTCTCACTCTGCTGTTTCTATTGTTTTCCAGTGTACAAGCAGTTCGCCGACGCCATCTTGTAACAAGTTTTTTTTCTTTTTCTTCTCGTTTTTTTTTTTCAGAAAAGCGTCACGAGTAGCCCGCTTTTCCCCGCCTTCTTTCTCTGATGAGCAGTCCAAGTAGCCAATCAGAATAATGTATCTCAGTGACGTACGACACTCTCGGAAAAAAACATTCCACTATCGTAGGAAACACACGAGCGACTGTCACGCAGTTTCATGTAGTTTCCACTGCAAACGGCTGTGAATGATAAAAGTGCATTATTATGGTGTTTTCAGATATAATAAAGGGTTTGTGTGAATTGTTCATCAGGAAAAACTATATTATTTTTTTCAAATGAAAGAGATAAAACTTTTGGTAATTCAAGATTAATATAGAAATAATAGAAAATGTATTTGTTTTACTAGTAAGGATAATAGAAGTGGTGATAAGTGGGTTTTCATGTTTTTCATTCATTTATACATTCATCTTTAGTACATGCTTTATAATGGTTTGTGGTGGATCTGAAGCCTATCCCGGGGACACTACACACACACACACACACACACACACACACACACACACACATACACAATGGGATCCATTCCACCTACTGGCATGTTTTTGTGAGGTAGGAGAAGAATGAAGAATTTGGAGGAAACCCACAAACACAGGAAGAACATGCAAAACTCCACACAGCCCGTAACCCCTGCTATAATTTGAACCAGGAACCCTGGAGCTGTGCTGTGACCCTACATCAAACACTATACCACATGCTGTGATTTGCACGGGAATGCATGAAAATACTTTCGTGTACAAATGTAGCTAAGCACGCACTTTTTTTTTAATACAGAGGAATCTTATCCCATATTATTGTAATTAAAAGCAAGCGAGTTGGCCTACACTAATGAGTCTCTCCTCAGTGTTATATCTTTGCACATCTCTCATCCAAGTCTTTGTGATTTTACCTGAACAGTTTCATTCTTCAGGTCACAACGTTTGGCACCAAGTGAGGAAAAATCACGCCTCAGATGTTCACAGAAACAAAGAGTAGGGTCAGATGGTCCAACAGGACTTGTACCAGCCTCTGAATCATTCTTGCATCTAAAGCTTCAACAACTTCTGGCCAAAGCCTTGTCTGACCCAGATAATGCAGAATTACACAACTCAAATGTACTAATTGTTTGCAGTTCCCAAAATAGTCCTCTCATGTGGCATACTTCCTGCTCTCGGAGCTAATTTTAGATCATTCAGATAGATCACAGAGATGTTTATGTCATGTGATTGCTATCACATGATGTGAACGCAGCCCTTTGCCCTGGCAAAATCTCATTCTGTATTTGCATGTATTTTAAGGGTCATCAAAACTGGCAATAATGTGCAGCCATTTATGGCCATGTACAGGTGGAACAAAAGAACCCACACATGCTAAATATCTTTGCACATCACACATTATTCTCATTAGATTATTTATTTTTATTCATCAAAAGAATGAGATGACCATCCGGGGCACGTCACCTTTACTCATACAATTCCTGTGTTAGAGCAAGGAAAACAGAGGTGAAAAGAAAAGTTAAAGTCAAAGCTAGATATAAGATCTTTAGTCATGGACAGCCTTACTAGAAGGTAGTTTACTTCAACATACTATCATTAAAAAAAGAATTTGCTTAGACTAAGAACAAATTAAAAGGAAAACCATCATACAGAAAAGGGGGGAGAAAAAGAAATTGTGGTGACTGAAAAACACTTCCAATTATAATGGCCTGCCCACCACCAAAGAAATCAGCACACGACGCCTAGATTGAAAAGACATACATCTTTCATAGAATCCATTTATTTTAGTTTTGTAAGTAACATGATGGATTTTAACCCCCTCCCTCCCCCAAGCCCTACCTCCACACCATTCACTGAAATATACATAGTCAATCACATGAGGATCTTAATCTCACTACGCTATCATTCTTCACATATGCACATTTATTCATGTTAGGCCAATACAATGTATGTGAATGTATAGTTATTTAAAAAAAAAAAAAAAAAAAGCAATTGGACAAAACAAGATGCAGGAACGAAAGGATAGAGAGGACGCTAGTTGAGAGAGATGTTAGAATAGCAGCAGTGCAGCATGATATTAGCAGTTCTGAACTTGAATGGTAGACTCCGTTACTTTAGAAAGTGCCAGCTCTTTGTAAGCTTGGGACAGAATTCCAATTGCGACAACGTCCTCCACCGCTCTGGATGGCGAGTGGACGGTGGAGGTCGGCAACTTCAGTAAAATCAAAAAATTTCATGGAGTCTTCAGGCAACGATGAGGTAGAGCACCCCAGGTTGCGCCATTTTAGTGCCGTATTCATGTCTTTGGGGTTAAACATTTGAGGGAACAACTCAGGCAGCTTGCTTTACACATTTTTGTAGCAAAATGGCGGCAATTAAAAATGAAGAAAAATGCAAAATTGCCTCCGAATTCTCGACTGTACAGAATGAAAATTCTATTTAAAACAAATAATACAAAAATAAAGCAGCATTTGCTTTGTTGCTGCTACTGCTGCTCAAACAGGGTGATGTCACAGGAAGTGAGGCGAGCTGAGTCACTCGTCAGAAATGGTTCGATGATGGCTGACTTGGGGCACCAATTGGAAAATGAAAGAGGTGGTACAAACACACTTATGAATCACCACAGCCAAGGACATGAGCCTTACTGCCTGATTTTTTTTCATTTCCTGGTCAACAGCATGGAAATACTCTCAGATTTCAGCCTCTCTAAGTCATCTCAGACTACGACCCCTACACAGGTGGTCAGCCCTGTTGTGTTGTGTCGTGTTTGTCCGCCTGCTTCAAAAAGAAATTCACTGCTTTACATGTTCAAACTGTAAAGAGGGAAAAAAAAAAGTATTAAAACTCATGATTTGGTACAAAGTAAATTATGGCGAAAACATAGCATGATATTAGCAACAAACAAGTAGAATGGGGGAAAGAAAGAAAAAAAAACTCACAGTACATTCACAAAAATAAACGAGCTAACCACATTCTACAAATAAGGCAGTGTGCTAAAACCTAAAGCCTAACAGGTGCTCTCTGTGGACACCCCACAGTGCAAGTACAAGGGGTTCCCTATATCATGAGGAGAAATGTTTAAAAAATAATACGAGATCTTTGTGGAATGAGTGTAAAAATGGCATGTGGGCTTCAAGGAAGAATTTCGTAAAACCGAGTAGACGGTGCCGAGCACAGAACTGATGATAGTTGGATCCCATCAACCTTCCTTCCCATCTACATTTCCAGAAGGAGATCAGAGCAACGTCTGACCTCTCCTAATTCACATTCAGATTTATGAGCCTGTCTGCTTAAACTCCGAGCCTGAAGCACGGTGCTGTAGTGTTGCCACGTTCTGACGCCTTCTCTGAATTATGCTAGCAAGAGGAGTAGCAAGATGCCAGCTGGAGGCCAGCAGAGGTGTGTGTGTGTGTGTGTGTGTGTGTGTGTGTGTGTGTGTGTGTGAGAGAGTGACAGCTGGGAAAAGGATAAAGAAGGGGATTTACATTAACATCAGCACATTTAAGGAATGATCATCTTTCTTCCTTTTTCTTTTTAGTAAAAAAAAAAAAAAAAAAAAAAAAATACATTTCTATTCTATTTATGGTTGTGATCATCGTCATCGTCGTCGTCGTCATCATCATCATCATCCTCCTCCTCCGCACACCAGTCCGAAGTGGTGATATTTCTTTCATTGGACCGTTTTGTTTCTTTCTCTCTGTAGTCACGTGTGTGAGGATGGAGCAGAAGACCAGAGGAGGACAGGACAAGGGTAAAAGGAGAGGGAAGGAGGGAGTCGGGGACAAGGGAGACTCAGAAGAAGGGCTGCGGTTGAGCAGATGCAGCAAAAGTCCATCAGTCCTTCCTAACTTTCACTCTGCTTCTCGGGGATCTCCTCAGAACATCCTCCTCTTGTTTCTGTGCAGAAAAGAAAGAGAGGGAAAAAAAATACATCACCACAAGCCCAGCTTTATTTTACTCTTAAACCACAGTGCTGTTGAATTCTTGATTCTGATTGGTCAGAAGGTGTTGATGAATTTCCTATTACAGCAGCTCTGGCTACAAGGTCTACATTAACGCTCTCTTCTATAAGCAAGTCAGCAAGTCAGCCAGTAACTAAGTGAGTAAGTAAGTAGTGGACGCTCCACGAAAAGTGTTCTGTAAGATGATATTTATTTAATATTATGGAAGGAGTCTCCAGTGTCAGAGATTAAAGCTATTCATTTAAGTTTCCTGGATGTTTATAGGTGCTATAATGTAAGTGATTAACTGCAACTAACTAGCTTTATGGATGTTTCACAACATTAAATAGAACTATAAATGGATAAAAAGTAGGACTTGTCATTCAAAAACATACTACTTCTTCTTTCGGCTTTTCCCTTCAGGGGTCACCACAGCGAATCATCGCTCTCCACCTATCCCTATCTTCTGCATCC
>CM074951.1:6887863-6892863 GCA_037577455.1 Pangasius macronema
GAAGGCCGTCATGCGGAACGGATGCAGATCCTCAAAGTAGTCAGGGTTGGGGATCTTCCTGGGCTTCCACACTCCCTGGTGCAAGCGAGAAAAAGCACATTCATTAACATGCATTCATCCTTAGTTACTGCCTGGTCAGGGTTGCGATGGTTTAAATTAAGCTACTAGTTTGTTTCTATTTTGGAGATTAAATTTATTAGAAAATACCACAGACTCAAGCAAAATTAATATCTGTGCAAAAAAAAGCAGTCTTCCTGATCAACCAAGTGAAGCTGAACTGGCAACCAGGGACAGGGGAATAATCTAAAGCTTTATGTTCACTGCTAACATCAGATGCTAACACTGAGGGCACAGGCTCAGCAGGCAAGGAAAACTAGCTGCAAAACGTAAAATTTACAATGTAAACTTCCACCATGTGAACACTAGAGAAACGACATGCTCACTGGAGAAACGAGATAAGAAATGTCGACATTTTTCTCAAAAGTTATTTGAAGTTTTGGGGCAGATTTTGGGTCGTTACCTGATAGTTGGGGTTGTCGATCATTGGTGACTTCCACTTGCCCTTGTAGTTGGGGTTGTCAATCATAGGCCTCTCCCATTTTCCACAGCCTGGGGCAGACTCACAGGCAGGGTTAGGGATCTGGGGCGCCTCCCACTCGCCGTCCATATCCTCATCCCTATAGAGAAGAAGCGAGAGAGCACAGGAGAGAAAATTACAGATGCAGAAATGGGTAGAAAAAAAAGAAATGAAAAAGAAACAAGATGATGCGTGCGTGCACGCGTGCACATAAGCACACGCACGCCCACGCGAGCACACAATCTTATTACTGCACTCATTTGAGCCTGCTCTGGGGAGATGGCTCTAATTGAATTCAGACCTGCATCTGGAACAGCACATGGTACTGAAGTCCTCAGGCCATGCAGCAAAAAATCTCATGGCCCAGTAAAGATGGATCACTTTTTGTCTTCCACATCATAATCAAAAGGCAGAGATTTTAACACCTAACAACACTACTCTTGAGTACTACCTGTCTTGCACCAGTACGTCACTCCCTATTGCAAAAAAACAGATTTAAACGTAGTAGCTTTTACATTTTGTTAGCGATTATTTTAAGGTGCCGTGAGCCTATAAAGGGAGCTTGAACTTTACCAGTCTTCTGGTTTGATGGCATCTGGGTCACCGATATACTCAGGCTCATCGTCCAGCCAGCCATCAGGTTTCACTGCATCTTCATCACTGATCTTAGCTGGAGCATCCTCATCCCTGCCAGAGAGAGAGAGAGAGAGAGAGAGAGAGAGAGAGAGAGAGAGAGAGAGAGAGGGGTTAGAATAGCAGCAGTGCACTTTAGAAAGTGCCAGCTCTCTGTAAGATTGGGACAGAACTATAAATGAGGCAAAACCCACCACCACTTTGGCTGGTGAGTAGACAGTGGAAGTCAGAAACTTCAGTAAAATCAAAATTTCATGGTCTTCAGGGAACGATGAAGTAGCGCACTCCAGATTGTGCCATGTTAGTGCCACATTCATGTCTTTGGGGTTACACATTTGAGGGAACAACTTGACAGCTTGCTTTACACATTTTTAGCAAAATGGCAGCAATTAAAAATGGAAAAAAAAGCAAAACTGCCTCAGAATTCTCTACAGAAGGAAATTGTTATTTACAAAAAAGTTGCTGCTACTGGTGCTCAGGCAGGATGTCGTTACAGGAAGTGAGGTGAGTTGAGTCACTTGTCAGAAATGGTTCGATGGCTGACTTGGGGCACCAATTAGAAAAATGAAAGAGGTGGCACAAACACACTTACGATTCACCACAGCCAAGGGCATGAGCCTTACTGCCTGATTTTTTTCATTTCCTGGTCGACAGCATGGAAATACTCTCAGATTTCAGCCTCTCTTACTAATCAGATGAATCGATTTAGCTGCAACATGCAGATAGCACATGCATTGTGTCAAAAGTTCAGGCTGGTGGTGGTAGTGTAATGGTGTGGGGAATGTTTTCTTGGCACACATTGGACCCCTTAATACCAACTGAAAATCATTTGAATGCCACAGGCTACCCGAGTGTGATGATGTGCCATGTCACAAAGCACAAGCCACCTCAAACTGGTGCCATGAACGTGACAATGCGTTCAGTGATTCCCAGTGGCGTCCCCACTCATATCTGAATACGACAGAACATCACTGGGACGTGCGAGAACATTGTGGAATCCATGCCATGAAGAACCGAGAATGTTCTGAGAGTAAAGGGCGTCCTACCCAGTATGGCTTTCCTAAAAAAAGTGGACAATGAGTGTATGTAAACTGTTGCCAGGCAACCAAAACAAAGGACTGGTAGAACACACACTTGGAGCATTAACGTAGCCTAGACACTCTCAAATGGATTCATCTCTGTTTAGGAGCACAGAAATGAGCACATACCAGTCCTCAGGCTTGACTGCGTCTGGATCTTGGATCTTGGGCCTCTCGTCCCAGTCCTCGGGCTTGTGGTCATCGGGATCTTCGATCTCAGCGGGAGGGTTTACTGCAGGGGTCATATCATTCAGCAGACTTCCGCTGTTCACCACCGTCTGGTCAATAAGTATCTCAAAGCTGTTGTCTGGGTTTAACACTACAGGGAATAACACAAGACAAGACACAAGCATTCATAATTTCACTCTCTCATTATATCCAATCTGTATAATTACATTCTGTCACACTGAGCAGTCTGGTTTTTTTGTTTTTAGTGACTTCATGATAGCACTCATCCCATCCTAGTCACTACTTAATAGACGGTGAGTTATTATAGCCGTCATTCATTCTATTCATTCGGAGACTGCGCTGCTAATTACTACTCTGTCGAGTCATTTATTTTAATCGTTCGTTCAGTCATTCCTTCACAACACCGGCAATTTTTAACCTTAACCAGCAACACGATATCAGGTAAATGTAAAGAAATTTAATGTATTTAATTAATTACCCCGACTCAATAGTGAGTTAATCTGAACCTCTGATCTGGTACCACAATGGCATTGTGTGATAACGGACAACACAGATCTCACACAATAACACAAAACGCAAACGATCTTGAAGCTTATTTCCATCAGTGAACCTTCAGTTTCATGTTTCCAAAAGCGTCAGGAATTTTTCATTTGTTCGATTTGCTGTACATTTGCACTCAATTTCACTAAAATTTTCATAAACAAGGCTCTGGGTCCTTACGCACCCTGAAAGATGCTTAGAATTATTTGCAGTAATATGATTTTATTTATCGTCACACATGACATAAGCTTGATACGTTAAAAGATCAGTGCAGCTGTATATTCTTAAACATTCCCAAGCATGTCAGGCAGAGTACCTAAATGACTGTACATCTTACCCAGTGTGTACAGGTGGGTCTTCTTGTCCGTGTAGTATGTGCGGAGGTCTGACTCAGGCTTTTTGGCGTGTTTTTCCTCGTACTCGCCCGTTTTGGGGCTCTTGTGACGGAAGATGAAGTGGAGCTTATAGTCCTCGCCGCACTTATCCGGACCAAACATGATGGTGTATGGGGTCTTATCCACAAACTCATCCTGAGTGAGGAAGAGAGGACAGGAGAGGGATTTTAGAGGTATGATATGCTGACACGGACAGAAATTGAGGACTCATTGCAAAGAAGGTCGCTTGTTTACACACAAGGTATCTTTGTCTTCAGTCACATGATACATGGAGTGTATTACTTGTGCATTACTACTACACAGGTACTCCACATTTCTCCACCATTTAGCAGTGGGGAAAAACGCAGGAGGACAGGGCAGATACTAAATTCATTAGCTAGCCCACTTGAAGGCTGTAAGGACGTAGCCGGGTGCACAAAGAGTGCATTGTGCCAATGAGGAAAATCTCTGGATTTTCATGAATAACACATTTTTCTTACGATCGCTTCTGCAAACGATTTATGAACATATTCGCTCAGATCCAGCTTGATAATTGAGGGCCACTGGCAGCATTTTAAAACTGGAACACCAGTTCCATTTTAGGATCCCATCATCATTACTGTGCAATGTTACACAATCAGTTAAGGACCTGGATTGCTGCAAATGTGTGCCAGAATGAGGAATGTGAGCTGAGAAAAAAGATATTAGTCAGACATTAAACTACACGCAGAAGGCGTTTTACCAGGTTGAGGTCTGAGCTCTGGGAGAGCAGTTTGACGTAGGCGCCGCCACAATCGATGCCATTCTGGAAGTTCACCTCATACCTGAAAACCAACACAGAACAGTTCGTGATACTTTTCTAGAGCAATTTACACAAATGCCTATGCTAGGTTAGGTCGACTTTATTGTCACTGTTAGTGTACGAGTTCAGAGACAAGGGAATTCTGTTAGCATCCAACCAGTAGTGTAAATACCAAATAAGTTAAAATGAGGTAACGAGGTTATGGTGCAATACGTTAACGGTGTAGAGGTAAACAGTATGATGCAAATGGCAACCAAGTTAAATGGATTAAATAAGAATTATGGTGCAGTTAGTTGAGATAAACAGTATACAGGTAGTGCTAACAAATCTGTCCAAACGTGTGTTTGTTCATGCATAAAATAATATACTCACTGGACGATGAGGGGTTTGGTGTCAAAGGTGAAAGGTCGGAGTAGCAGAGCGGAGATGGCGTGATGTTTGGCTCTGGACTTCAGTACAAGACCTTTATCACCAGGCAGCTTTGAGTCTTTCATCTCCTCAACCTCCCATTTACCTGAGTGTACACACACACACACACACACACACACACACACACGTTGTTCATTTTCAGGACTACATGTTGTTCATTCTTTATTTATTCAGTCAGCACATCTTTGTTTTTTTACTACAGAAACGATGGATTTTTTTTTACTCTTATAAACCCAGCTATCAGTCGCCTCGTTTTGTTCGAGTTGCCTATTTTAGCTTACAGTAGAAGCACTTACTGAGCAAAAACAGCCAGTAGTATGTTTACTTATGCAATTACAAAATTTCCAAGTGCTTACATATGCATTAAAATTCAAATA
>CM074951.1:6895363-6910580 GCA_037577455.1 Pangasius macronema
TAGCGACTAAGAACGCCACATGTTTTATCCATTTATAGTTACATGTAATGTTCTGGAATGTCCACAATACGTGCTAATTCAGCAATGTTGAATTAGCTGTTACTATAGAAACGAGAATGATAACAATAATGCGGGTACTGCCGTCAGAGCTAGCCATGGGGGTCACAGCCCAGTGACTTGTGTGTCGGTCCCAAGCCCAGAGAAATAGAGAGGGTTGTGTCAGGAAGGGCATCCGGCGTAAAACGTTGCCAAATTTAATCATGTGAATCGTCAGTACTCTGAATAAGATGTTGAGGTTCTCTTTGGGAGTGATGAGGTTGGACAGGATTAGGAACGAGTACATTAGAGGGACAGCTCATGCTGGACGTTTGGGGGACAAAGTTAGGGAGGTGGTTTGGATTAAGGTGGCTTGGATTAAGGTGGCTTGGATTAAGGTGGCTTGGACTAAGGTGGCTTGGACTAAGATGGCTTGGACTAAGATGGCTTGGACTAAGATGGTTTGGACATGTTCAGAGGAGGGTGAGTGAGTATATTGGTAGGAGAATGTTGGACATGGAGCTGCCAGGCNAATGAGGAGATGAAGCTAGTGGGTGCAAGTGTTGGGGATGCAGAAGATAGGGATAGGTGGAGAGTGATGATTCGCTGGGCGACCCCTGAAGGGAAAAGCCGAAAGAAGAAGAAGAAGAAGAAGAAGAAGAAGAAGACGACTACTGTCAGAGCTGCTGTTATAGAAAATTAATCAATTCTGATCAGAACTGAGAATTCAACAGCGCTGTGGCATAAGAACATTGAAACAACATTCTTTGTGACATTAAATATTTATTAATCTGCCTATAATTAAGACATAATTACCCCAGTCTATTAAGAAAAAAAATAAATAAAACACGGCATGCTCTGGGTGAACAATGCTCCAGGTGGAACGAACCATGTTGCGTAAAACATTTCATTTCATTACCAAAACAGCTTTAAGCGTTCATGAAAATGAAGAAATTACACTTCATTAATGTCACCTGACAAGTCACACTTTTTCACAAGCTGAACTACCAGAGGTCACGAACGTAACGTTACGTACATATCAGCCAAATTCACGTCTCCGTGTCTAGTGTCAACAGTGTCATACGGCTGTTGGGCTCGCAGTGGACGTAACCACCGCCTCGCTGCCAGGCGCCCATCACCACGGCGACAGGAGCGAGGCAGGGAGTTCTGCAGCCTCAGCTCTTTCCCTTAAGGAGATTTAACCCGAGGAGATTACGCCTCTGAATCAGCGCACCAACACACACACACACACACACACACACACACACATTAACTAATTACATTCACACAGTACCAATCTACTCCCAGATCTACAAAGGCTAGAGAGACTGATTTTAATCCTGAAAATCTACATCCGGCTGAACGCAGCACTCATTTCACACGTCATTAAAAGCACCATCTTAACACTGAGGCGCCAGTTGGAAACAAGGATGGACAGAGTATGAGATAAAAAAAAATTTAAAAAAAACGATAACCATTCTGTGATAATGCGGTTCTGGGAAAATAATCCCCTTGCTACTTCCTCTTTAAAAAAAAAATCATGGATGATAACATTAGTGTCACAGAAACCAGACAGGAATCAGTCTTGAGCCCTGAAGTAGAACATAAACTTCGTTTCCCTTCCAACCCAGGATGAATTTAAAAAAAAAAAAGCCAACAGATTCCCGTTTCAGTCATTTCTCTATGGCATGTGACTCGTGTGGAACCTGTAGAACTCTGAGGAACTCTAGCAAGGCTACTGAGGATTCCTAAGAGGACGTATCCATAAACACACACAAGGCTACTCATCTCCCTTGCTCATACACACCTAGAGTTAACCCCTTCCCCCTCAGGAACGCTCCTCTAATGAGCTTAAGGCTGGTTTCACATACGCAGTGTTTAGTCCGTTTGGTGTGCTGTTGTCTTTGGGAGGAAAGACGTGCATGAGACGTGTGTGTCATCTGACTCGTTTTCGGTTTCCTAACTGTGAAGCATTTTGGTCAACTCTGTTGTTTTTAAATAAAATTGAGTTGAGTTGAGAGTCGAGTTTGGGGCTGTTTGTTTGTGCAGGTGAGAGCGCAGCAAGTCGGGTGGAGACTGAAGCAGCTGGGTGGAGAGCGTCAGGGGGCGAAGGGCTCTCTGTTTGGTTCCACTCTAGCGCGGGTTGATTGCAGTGAGAAAGCAATTCAGCCCTGTATGGACCCGACTGCAGGAAGTCAAGCAAACATGGTGTGTATTTCGGGTTGCAGTATTTTTGCTGATAGACTGACACTCGAGAGACCAAACAAGCCAAAAGACACAGCTGCAGAAGTGCCATGTGTTCTGCATTTAAAAAAAGAGGAAAAAAACACTGGATGCAATACACAATTGTTTTGGACAAAATATGAACAATTATCCAGTCATATATTTATAATTAGCTATAAAATTACGTATTCTCTGTGCTCAGGTGATTTTTGTACATTTCCACTTGGCAATGGTTTGTTTAGCTTTTTTCCCCACCATTGGATTTCTAACCAATGAATAAAATTCTGTCTTATGATGACGTTTTCAGTCCCACACGCCCCTCAGCCAAGGATTTTTGCATTTTGTTTAAGTGGAAAACCAAACCAAACCAAACCAAACAACCCAAAATTATCAATTTTGCTCTGATTCGGATTCAGCGAACAGACGAATAGTTTGTGAAAGCACCATAAACACAGCGCTGCTGAGCAAACAGCAAAGAAAGAGAAACACCCGCGTCCTCATCCAAGCCAACGGTTTAAATTCACATGATTAGCGATGCATTAAGATTTTTGTTTCAAAACTGTACAAATAGTATATTTTTAGCTTCGCGTCATCAGGAAACAGGGTGCCATTTCCGAGAGCCATTTGTGAACAAGTTCCAACGTTACCATTAGGTTTAGGTAGAATACTAGCGCTAGTTACTATATGGGAAATCAAAACTTAGTAGATGGAGGCAGTCGCATTTTTGTGTGTCCAAAAAAGTGTAGATCCAACGGTCAATTATCATATATATACATGACCAACTGCAGTTTGTTAACCATTTTCTAGCCTCGGAAAGGGAATAGGAATGGGAAGAATGTGTAGCTTGTTTAACTAATACGTAGCTAAACGTAAACTACTGTTAGAAAACCATCCCAAACAAAATCCCAAACTATGGCACAATCGCAAATGAGCGAACGTGACGTTAAACCAAGATTTAAAAACTAGCCCTGGCCAAAATATCTGGTGAATGGAGTTTCAGCGTAATGTCCTCACTTTGGTACTCCAGAAGTCTTCAAATTCATTGAGTAAAGGTCCAGCTACATAAATTCTTGTGCGTAAGTAACTAACGTGACCGAATGGCGGCAAAAGTTACCTTTAAATGTTTAACCGTTGATGATTAGTTAACGGCTATAAACATTTTAAGTGGTTATGTTTATTTATTTTTTGCAGTGGGTCTTCAGATTTCCCCAAACCCCGAACTGATGCGAGACATCTCTTTTGAAATTGAGGCAAGGAGAACAACACATGTTTCTCTGGCCATTTGTCTCTTTGTTTTCAACAAGCCATGTCATCAGTTCGCTAATCAGACCAGAGAGAGTTTAAAAAAAATTATTTTGTGGCAGTCTGAACTAAACCAAACCCTAACCCTAGTCTCTGGTCCAAAGAGCTGCATTCAGTTAAATCATTTACATAAACGCACATGACTGGATAAACCGCAACAAAGGATCTGCTACAGAAGCTGAGTGGGTTAATGTCAAGAAAAGCAGAGCTTCTGAACTACGGCCAGATTTGGTCCGGTCGCCTGAAATACTCAGCTGGATCTGCATCTGGACTGCGGATGGTGACTCTATTCGCATGCAGAGCTTTATTGGTTAGGTTTCCTAAGGCCTAAAGTCAATAGTGATGCACCCAGGTATCTAAGGGATGGTGTGTTTCTCTCTGTGGAATCACAAAGGGCGCCAAGACTTGTGGGTTATTCCCCAACGTCTGATAAAGAAGCACACAGTAATAACTGCAATCCTAAGAGACACAATAGCAGAGAAGAGCAACCGATTCACCCTCTGAAGAACGAATGCTTAATGGGGCCAAGTTGCGCTCTAAGCTTCCACAGCGAGAAGAAGAATAGAAAGGGATCGTCTTCGAAGATTAAGATGAAATGGATTCATCGATCCGATTAGAGACAACTCTAATCTAGTGCAGGCTGACACCCCAAATCCAGCAAGTGTGCGAATGAAAGCCAAGGCTTGGTTTCTCTGAACGTTTGTGTGGTCTGAGAAAACAGAATTGAGTTACAACTTAGTGTAAACGTGGACGGTTTAAACCCCTATCATACAAGAAATAGCATGATCCTCTTATTAAATGACATTTCACCCACACAAAAGGCATCTTGCTGTGACCTTTTATAAGAATAAAGATGATTCTGTCCCCATCTGTCATGTACTGTCTCTTATTTCTCCAAGCCACATCAGCATCTGTTGCCTTCTCCACTGGCCACAAGGCTAACGTCCAAACAGGTCTGAAAATTTCAGAAGGTTAGGGATTTGCCCTTTCACACCGCCAGCTCATCTTTGCTGGCAATCGAGCTCCCAGTATGGAAACTCCATTCTGAACATTTGTCAGGCAAAGCGGAAAAGACGGTCCTAAAGCGTTAAAAAAAAAGCCTCGCAAAACTGTTACAAAAGCGTACACTTCTGGTTTACGAAGCTGGGCTTCATCATGTGGAGACATGTCGTGGTACTGCCTTTGACCAGCAAGTAACTTTACTTTAACACACACCCTAAGTTAAGCTCTCACACACTGCTGTCTGAGCCTGGGGTAAATACAGGCCTGAGATTCAGGAAAGGGGGAAGGGGGGGAGAGAGAGAGAGAGAGAGAGAGAGAGAGAGAGAGAGAGAGAGAGAGAGCAGTCACTCAAAAGCACACACACTAACTCATATAATATACCAGCTGGAATAGCGCTCACAAATAATCCCAGCCATCAGAATACGCAGCTACGGCCCGTCCGTTTGATTCGGCTAAAGCCTGTGTAGCTAAAAACGCTTTCGGGCTGCGTCTGAGCTTCTGAGATAACGCGTGCCCTTGACAGAAGCCCAACATGACAATCGCTGTCTTACTCTGGACTGATTTAAAGGAAGTATTGCGTGTAGTCTTTACAGAAAAGGTGATTTCATCATCAGACACACTGAACGAGTTCCACAGAAATGTGAAAAGCGTGCTGGGCAGAAGTGATGCTCTGTCTGACGAACACATTCACATACAGAGTCTCTCTGTTCGCATTCTCCTATAGCTTCTGTGAAATAAAAAGAAAAAAAGGACTCTATCTACAAAACCTGTTTCCCCCCCCCATTACAAATAAACACAATTTTTTAACTCTAGAACTGATCTACAAAAACTGATTTTTTTTTTTATTCTGAAGTGAAATAGTTTCAGTATAAAAATAAATATGTACGTATAATTCTGTAAATAAAGTCTTGAGTTCAAACTGAAAAATAATTTTCTCTAGAACTCTAGAATATCTACAAAATTTATTTTTAAAGAAAAAACTAATTAATACTAAAACATAAACATAGTACGTAATAATAAAACTATATAGTTGGTATAAATTAACATTTTGTTGTATAAACATTAACCGCCTTGCTCACAGGGGGACACAGGAACATGGGGAGCAGGGGGACATGGGGAGTGGAGGGACACAGGGGGACACGGGGATCATGGGGACACAGGGAGTGGAGGGACACAGGGGGACACGGGGAGTGGAGGGGAGCATGGGGTACACAGGGAGTGGAGGGACACGGGGAGTGGAGGGACACAGGGGGACACGGGGAGTGGAGGGACACAGGGGGACACGGGGAGTGGAGGGACACAGGGGGACACAGGGAGCAGGGGGACATGGGAAGCATGGGGGACACGGGGAGTGGAGGGACACAGGGGGACACAGGATGCATGGGGAAACGGGGGGCCACAGGGAGCAGGGGGACATGGGAAGCATGGGGGACACGGGGAGTGGAGGGACACAGGGGGACACGGGGGGGACACAGGGAGCAGGGGGACACAGGGAGACACAGGGAGACACGGGGAGTGGAGGGACACAGGGGGACACGGGGAGTGGAGGAACACATGGGGACACAGGGAGCATGGGGACACGGAGGAACACAGGGAGCAGGGGGACATGGGGAGCGAGCAGACACTGTGGTTAGGTATAAACAAAGAGAAATAACCGCCATTGTGCTGCTTCCTGTGGGGTTTGTTTGAGAAACACGACTCTCCAACAACATGAACACACACACACACACGGACCATTTTTGCCCTTCACGTGTTCACATGTTGTAAACCGTTTAACTGATAAAATCGTTCACAGGCCTGAAGCTATGCTAATTATAAAAACCAGTTTTAATTCCGTGCGGTTCTGGAACTTTCCATCCCGGAAGTGATAAACCATGTGTATGACATTTGTATGTGCATGTGCATGTATGACCATTCGGGCTGGTTCAGAGTGACCCCCACAGCTCGCTCACAAAAGTGTAACATGACTAACAATACGCAATGAAAAGCGTGTAACATGACTAACAATAAGCTTTTCAATGAGCGAGCACTCAAAATGTTGTGATTCCCAGGCTGAATGTCAACAAGCTGACCTTTATCCAATAAGTGCACTTTACACTGCGGAAAAGTCATTACCACACACCCTAGGTAGTGCACTTACACAGGGACTAAGGAAGCATTTAACATCCAGCCCTAAGTAACTTCATAATCACAAAGACCTAGCGTTTACAGCTATAACGTTATTGTTAATTAGTTATATAACTCATGGTTTTTAAAAAATAAGCCTTTCTATAAATCATAGCAGGTTCTGCAGTTTCATTCTCAATGACTTGACACCCACAGCAGCTAGCATTAGCTAAGCTAATTAGCGCTGCTAGCTAAGAGAGCCGGCCTCGAAAGCCACGCAGCTCGTCCAACTCGACCACTGCTAAAATCCCTGACACTATCACATGCTTTCTGCTACACACAACTACTGCTGACTTATAAACCACACTCACAGCCAGATCATAAACCGTGTGCTTTTGTATATTTTATAGAAATCACTACATGCGCTTGTGTGATCAGCGTACTCACCCCTCCGCTCTCTGATAGACCCAAACCGCCTGGAACTACAGCGGATCACGTGTGACTTTGGAGAATGAATGCTGAAGTAGTAGCTCCGCCCTCCGCCCTCTCTGATTGGTTACTACATTTCCCAGGCAACCGTCTTTCACGTACTGTCATATGGTAATTGGCTGAATTTTATGTCTATCAGGAAACTCGGTCTCCACCTCCGACCAGAACCTCGTGGACGGCTCTGATTGGCTCAGAAGGACAGGGAAGTGCACGCTGATTGGCTACTGAGCTGCAAGAGGAATAATTTTGTCGATGGCGCACAGGCTATGACTTAAACCGGATAAATGGAGTTCAATGACAACATTTTTCTGCTGAGTTTCTTCTCACTGAGAAATTAAATTATATTTTATGATTATAAGATATATAATTATATAAGATTTTATAATTAGATGATCTCGTCTGAGGTGGGAATTAAAAACACAGGAACTTGAGTCAGTTTCAAATAATTGTTACAAATAAGAGACTGGACAGTTGAAGACTAAAAAAAAAAAAAAAAACATAACCTTTCTAATTTGCCAAGTTTCTGTGAACCTGTGCTTCAGATTCCTGCTCGTGGCTGACAGGATCTGAAACCTGATGTGGTTCTCTAATGTTATAGCCCACCCACCTCTAGCTTCGGCATGTTGTGTGTTTTGAGATGCTTTTCTGCTCAACACGGTTGTAAAGAGTGGTTATTTGAGTTACCATAGCCTTCCTGTTATCTCCAATCACTCTGGCTATTCTGGAGAGACATCACTCATCACTTTCATGTATTAATCATTTTATGTGTACATTTTGCTCAATAAAAGATGCCAATAATTTTGGAGCTCACATACCAACTAATTTTAGTTAAACAGCATTTCCTAGGCCACATACTCCAGTCTAAAAATTTGGCATGGCATTATAATAATTAAAAAAAAAGTAAGCAAAATCAAAATGAATTTAAAACAGAAATATCATTCAAAACAACTTAACTATTTTCTAAATGTATATATTTGTCCTAAAGGCTGAATGACTTCATATAGTCTGTGTTTTATCTGTAAATTTGCTGAAAATTGCGTAAAAGTAAAGAGAAAAATAATACACTATTGTATGTAGAGTAAAATAATTTAAAGAATGTACTGTTTCATTATAATGCAACTTTATTAAACACCATTTATTCGTCTTCTCAAAGTGTCTAGTGGTAGTGTTAGCAAGGCTTGAAGCACTCAAAGAGAGTGATGAAAGAAAATTGAGGGTCATTTTGTGGTCATGTAGAGAAATAATCTTGAACCCCATGTCATCCTTGTCCCATTCTCTTCTAAGCTGTGTGCATTAATCACAAGTTTTCCATTTACAAGCTAACGCAAGAGGAACATTTAATATTTAACATGCTGTATTGTCAGTGTGTATTGTTCTGTCAGTCAGTAGAATCTAGATGACTTCACTCTACTATAAACTTGAGATTGTTTCACAACACAACCAAGAGACTTTCATAATGTGTGCCGGAGTGATTAACACCAATGATATCATGAAGGTCATAGGACAGTGAGAATAGTCCAGAAGCGTGAGTAATCAGCCCCCTGTGCTGGGGCACATGGTTATTTTGTTTCACTGAAATTTATTATAAACCTATTACTATGAGTGTAATAATTTGGGAAAACGGGACATATGAATAGAACTAAAGAACCTTCTATATCATATACAATCTTCTCATTTATGTAAAGAGTTTGTAAGTGTGTAAGAGGTGTGTAAGAGAATCCATCTGTGTCAACAACTGCCCCCATACAGGCATTAACAGCCCTGTGTTTTTCAGCCCTAACAAAGACGACTGAACTCATTTACATTTTCAGGAGGACAAAGTTCACACATTAGCATATCTGTTTTTTGTGGACACTTAATGAAACCAAGCTATTAATTCTCATACACAAGTGACATGCTTTTGTGTTTTAAAAAACTCTCTTAAAGGAATACTCCAGTGTTTAACAAACTGATCTCTATCCACCATATTAGTAGTGCAGGTTCACATGTTTCCCTGTAATGAGAAGAGAACAGAAACCCTGTTTACTCCAAACATACTTATAATATCAGTCTGAGGGCAGTTGTTAAATTCTGTTAATATGCTTTTAAGATACTAATGCAAAAACACAAATCCAAAACTAAGGTCTATCTAGAGTTTTCTAAAAACAAATACAGGAAATACAGGAGATACAGGAGATACATGAAACACAGGAAATACAGGAGATACAGGAATTCTGCTTACTTGCACTTTCGCTAAGGGCTTTGTAACAGCAATGGCAACGCAACCACATATAGCCCTATCTTCAAAGGAAGAACTGTGCAGATTTAGTATTTCATTTACAAATACATTTGAATGCAAAAACCAGGAAAGTGGTCTACAAAATATAGGTTTTGCTTAAACATTTGTAGATGGAATTCAACAAGTGCCCTTAGACCTCCATTATAACTGAGTTTAGTGTAAACAGGTTTTCTGTTCTTTTTTCTGTACACGGAAACGTGCTGAAAGTCTCATCCATGGTAATCACACGTAGACTACAGACATAGTGGATGATGATTAGCTTATAAAAATCACTAGACCATAAGTCCGCACTTTCCAAAACTCACTATCAGCATTGTTGACAGAATGGTTCACATTTCCTCCCAGATAAAGCTTTGGTTTGGTTTGGTGTCATATTTGATAGTTTACTTTCTTTCGGTCCTCACATCAACACCATCTCATATACTGCATATGCATCCCATTCTTTTTGGCATATCTGATAAACCTCTCCACTGGCTCCAAATCATTCAAACCTCAGCTGCGAGAATTATTACTCGTTCAAAGTCCACTGACCATATCACACCCTCCCTTATTCAGCTCCACTGGCTTCCTGTCCAACAACGAGTTCACTATAAACTTCTACTCCTCACGTTCAAAGCCATTCATACTCTGGCTACACCCTACCTTTCGGATCTTCTCCATCCTTACACCCCCACCTGTTCTCTACGATCCTCCTCAGCTGCTCTACTCAATGTTCCAGCTTTTAAACTCAGCACTATGGGTGCCAGAGATTTCAGATTTCACCCAAACTCCCACTGCATATTCGTCAGCTGGACTCCATCTCACAGTTCAAATCCCAGATTAAAACACATCTGTTGAAATCAGCTTATTCATTATAATTATTTGATTTATTATTATTGCTGTACCTATTTTAATGGTGTGTATCCAGTTTAACTATGCTGCTCTTATTGTATGTTGTTTTTTCTTGAGGTACTGTAGAGTGTCCTTGAGTGTTATGAAAGATGCCAACAAATATATTATACAAATATATTATTATTATTATTAGTAGTAGTAGTAGTAGTAGTAGTATTTTAAGACTAGTATAAAATGGACACTGGGGCTCAGTACATTTCACAATCTTTCAAAGGGAGAAAATGGTGTTTGTGTTGTTTGTCTGCTTAGAAGCCTTGTGATTTATGCTGTTCAGTATATCCTGATTGACCTCTTCGGTTACTGAGCACCTGTAAGCAGCCCTGTGCCAGCACCAGGAACCCAACAACAAACATTTCAGCTCGAGCCTCTCTGAGAACAAGCAAACATCTACATACACTTTCAAATGCATATTAGGTAAATATGCAGCTGTTCCATTTTGCCTTTGTGAATCTAAGAGACCCTGAAATAAATATCAGGCTGCATTCAGTGTGAAGTAAATTCAGAACTGGACAAAAGGGAATATCAGCGCTCTAACTATCTATGCAGCTGTGTTGATAGATTCGAAACATGTGCAGATAAACTCACAAAGCAGGTTGTCTTAGGAGTTGTTTGGCTGGTTAATGGTTCTAGCTTTCAAAAGAGGTTGATCTTTATTCGGAAAGAGAAACTCTCTGTATGGTGAACCATTAAAGGTTGCTCAGAGACACAAACCAAAGTATCCTCAGTGGTGCATTTTATAAGAATGTAGGCTTAGTGTTCCCATAAAGAAAACTACGCCAAGGATTTAAAGGATAAACTGAGCAAAAATCACATCCCAGTTGAAGGACATGGAGTTCTGAAGTTTCTGCAACGGACCTGACTGTGCAGTGACCCTTACAGGGGTAGGTGCTCAATGGGGAACATGCATCAAGATTAAAAAAAAATCAAATTACATAATTCATTTTTTAAAATGTTCCCAAAGTTACCATTTTTTTCACATTTAAAACTAAAAAAAAATGTTCACAGCTCCAACATTCCTGGTTCAATCCTGTTTTTATCTGTCTTTATCTTGGAACCAGATCCACTGCTCCAGATCCAAGATGGTTACTGAAGATAAAGGAATTTTATTTAATGTCTTTAATAATATACACAATAAACTTTCAATTTAAACCTTAACCCTTTACTGCACATTGTTGCCATATGGCAACAATTTACAAACTACCCCCCTAATTTTTTTTTTTTAAATATTGAAATATATTTTTATTTCTTGAACTAATTCAAGTAATAAAAATCCATAAAAAATAAATAAATAATTCATGCAGTAGAGGGTTAACTAAATACAAAAATCTAGCTGTGAACCTAAATTCTAGCTAGACAACACTGCAAAAGCGATGGCGCGGAACGTAATGTATCGCTGAACGCACGTCAGTGAAACATTGTGGATGAGGACGGCTGAAGTTGAGCAGCTATAATTACAATACAGCCGGGTAAAATCATTACAGTAAGCAAAGTGTTTATGTTTCTGCGATTGCAAACACTTCGCTGTGCAAGAATAAGGTGCACAACTGTGACGTCTTTGTAGATTTTGGTTTTAAAACTTCGCAGCTTGTAGAATGTGAAATTGCGTGATTTCGTTGCTGTTTACGCGTAACTTACGTGTGCAATGTGTGAAATGCATAACAGATGGCGGGTCAGATGTTGAAGAAAGAAAGAACAAATTTGATCCTGTAACAAATATAGCCAGAAATATCAGACAATTGCTTGTAGTGCAACAATGTAAAGCAGGATAAAGTAGGCCCCGCGGTAACAGCACTATCCACAATGTTTGTTGTTTTTTATGTTAGAAATTATTATACACCATATGGCCAAAAGTATGTGAACCCTTGACCATCACAGCCATATGTGTTTGTTGAACATCCCATTCCAAATTTATTCCCCCATTTCTGGTAATAATAACCTCCACTCTTCTGGGAAGGCCATTCCAATACACCCCCCTTTGCTGCTGTAATAACTCTCCTGGGAAGGCTTTCCACTACATTTTGGAGTGTGGCTGTGGGGATTTGTGANTGTGATCATTCAGCCATAAGAGCATTAGTGAGGTCAGGCACTGACGTTGAGCGAGGTGGCCTGGCGTGCAATCGACGTTCCAATTAATCTCAAAGGTGTTCAGTGGGGTTGAGGTCAGGGCTCTGTGCAGGACACTCGAGTTCTTCCACTCCACTCTTCATGGAGCTTGCTTTGTGCACAGGGGCATTGTCATGCTGGAACAGGTTTGGGCCTCTTAGTTCCGGTGAAGGGAAATTGCAATACTACAGCATATGAAGACTTTCTATACAACTGTGTGTGACTTTGTGGCAACAGATTAGAAGAACCACATATGGTTGTGATGATCAAGTGTCTACATAGTTTTGGCTATATAGTGTATCAAGAGTAAATTACTAATGATGCTATCATATCAAGCTATCATATCTTGTTAAGAGCCATATAAAGAACAGAGCTGTGGTAGAGAAAAAAAATGCTATCCCAGAAATTAACACAATGGTGAATGCACAATGTGTAAATTAACAGTAACACTCATTTATCAACAGAAAGAAGTAAATGATAACTGAACAAAATATTAGTTTAAAGAATAGCAACAAGGGCAGATGACAGCTATTTCGAAGACGTCTATAAAGCGCAAGATGTAAGATTATGATCTGTTTTCAAAATTAGTTAGCTGTTTGACTTTTCTAAATGTGATCATAACACTGTCTCTGCACACATTACCATTTCTAATCAAATCTATTAGCAGCTCACCATGGTACCTCTTAGCTTTATCTCGCATTTAAGCAAGCCGAGAGGCAGAAATAGACAAAGCAGAACTCTCACGCCTGTCCTTCTGACACAATTTCATGTTACATTTTCCTGATCTGCTTTTATTGGTTCATGTGATAGATCACATACCTGTACTTTCTAAGTGAAATAGATGTTCAACACACACAGGTTGTCACAAATGTTTTTATTCATTTCCTTTTATAGCTTGCAACATTTGTAGCTATAATCCATCTGGCTGACTTTGGTCAATCACTATAAACCTTTGCACATACAAACACACATTCATGACGATCATATCTATGTGTGTATTCTTAACATGTGCAAGTATCATAAGAACTACACTTGTTTTGGAATAGCAAACCCTGCACCTAAAAATATTTGCCCACAAAATAAAGCACAAATTAAAACTTTGCAAATCATATCTCGAACAAGAAATTGAGTCCTTCATTTTCCAAAAGAAAAAAGCAGCATTTTTCAAGGCTATAAAAACTTTTCAGTATTCCAAAGGGCAAGAGAGTCTCTATCCGGTGAGCCCATTAGACAAATAGACCAGTGTGATTACACTCACTGAACCAGGAGCCATGTATATACACATAAATACAGTTTATTATGCAGTTTATACAGCGGCGTCTGTCCGTCGCCAGCAGCTTGGCTGTGTGTGATCTCGTGCCTTCAGTGCGGGCGTGCGCTTCGCTGTTGCACCCTGCTGAAGCGACTTCCGGCCAGCAGGCTGTGCTGATGGACTGAGCTGAAGGAAACACTGTGCCAGTGCTGAGCGTCCTGCACCACACAGGCCCAGCAAAACCGCGTGGAGCAGAATGAGGCTTCGTCACTCGGCTTTCTTAATGAAAATCTAACCAGAAAAAAATCAAATCATCAAAACAACAGCAACAACAAAATCAACAACAACAGCCTAATACTAAAAACCCTATATGTCAAATAACTTGTATCTGCGTCCAACAAAGGACAAAGCAACAACTTACAAAATGATCGTATCATCTTATTCAATTACATTATACAACACCGTCGCTGAATTCTCTAATCTGATTGGTTAGAAGGTGTTGACTCGTTTTCTCTAACAGCAGCTCGTACAGTAGCGTTAGCCGTAATTCACATTTATATTAACACACTCATTGTAATGTTATAGTTTCTATACTAACAGTCCATTCACAGGGACTTGTATAGCAAGCAGACAGTCTACATGATATAAGACTGATAATCAATGGATAAAAAAGCGATGTTATTTAACAAAGGAAGGCATATAATCATTGATCTGGTGAAGTTTTCTGTAAGGAGATGTTTATTTAACACTTATGGAAGGAGTCTCCATAGTCTGTATGTCTCCTGCGACAAGAGAGTCTTCATGCTTTCTGGTTTCTCAATAATCTGACAAGCTTGTTTTTTTTTTTTTGGTACAATTAACTTGACCAAAGAGAAAAAGAGATGCTAGCGAAGGAACATCTGTTTATAGCTGCTATTATGCAAGAGATAACAGCACTAACATGTCCTGTGGACGTTCCAGATCATTAAATGTAGAAATGTTTAAAAAGTACAACATGTTGATATCTAATAAATGAAAAATTGTAATTGTTGGCAAATTGCTCTGGTATTAGAAGAACAAAACAGTTCGGGACATGCTGTTATAGGAAAATATTCCACTTCAGGGTAGTGACAGTAATTCCACTTTGCATCAGACGACATGATATCACCCTGTCATTGTTTATTTTCCTAAAACAGCACACCCCTAAGTGTTTTATTCCTTCCTTAGCTGCTACAGCAAGGCTTTAAAGCTGAAAGCTACAGTGATCATGGGAAAACTTACATGTAGCCTATATTTCCAATAAAAAGAGCAAAGTACATTTACTAATCAGCTAAAGCAGACTAATGGTAGATTAATGGTTAGGTAATTAATTATGAACGCCCGCTTTGCACTGGTGGATATAGTGGATATTGTAGTGTATTATAGTGACAAACTGATCTACTCTCTTCAGGTGACAAACTGATCTACTCTCTTCAGGTTGGGGGCAGTCGTGGCCTAATGGTTCGAGAGTCGGACTTGTAACCTGAAGGTGAACCCGAAGGTCGTGGGTTCGAGTC
>CM074951.1:6955398-6960398 GCA_037577455.1 Pangasius macronema
TTCCAATTAATCTCAAAGGTGTTCAGTGAAGTTGAGGTCAGGGCTCTGTGCAGGACACTCGAGTTCTTCCACATCAACAACTTCATGGATCTCACTTTGTGCACAGGAGCACTGTCATGCTGGGACAGGTTTGGGCCTCTTAGCGAAAACAAATCTCAAAGCTGAAGCATACAAATGCGTTCTATAGAATTGTGTGTTACCAACTTTGCAGCAGCAGTTTGGGGAAGAACCACATATGGGTGCGATATTCAGGTGTCCATATACTTCTGGTCACATAGTATATCCTAGTATCAAATCTAGAACAGTTTCATCAAATATATGCAATCCAAATAAGCATGCTCATTAGAATATTAGATCTGCCCATCAGGACAGATGTCAGATATATATTTCTATTTATCTCTATTATCTATTTATCAAGACTATGTATTTGTGTGTGTGTGTGTGTGTGTGTGTGTGTGTGTGTGTGTGTGTGTGTGTGTGTGTGTGTAAAGAATGGAGCACCAGAGAGTGATAGAGGTTACTATGGTTCAGTAAGCTCTGCGATTGTCTATGCTTCTCTGCTCTCCGCAAATCTGCTGTGTTTGTGTGTGAGAGAGAATGGAGAGTGTGAAAGATAGAGAGAGAGAGAGAGAGAGAGAGAGAGAGAGAGAGAGTGTGTGTGTGTGTGTGTGTGTGTGTGTGTGTGTGTGTGTGTGTGTGTGTGTGTGTGCGTGTGTATCAATGTCCAATAACGTGGTCCGGTGAGCACTGGGGCATTAAATCAAATGGCAAAGCAGGTAGCACACGTTCATGTCACTGACTCAGACAAGGACAAAACCCAGAGACCTGAAAATGCACTCACTCACTCACTCAGTCACATACATACATACATACACACACACACACACACTTTGCTTTTATTACCTGACTCGTTCTTTAGGGTCACCAAATGACTCTTTGAGGTGGGAGAAGTCTGGATAGAAATGAACAGATGGAGAGATGATCTCCAACAAGCCTGACTGAATTTCTGCTGGAAATCTGCGAGAGAAAAAAATGATTTTACTGTGTATATTGTGTATTGTGTTCTAGTTTTATTTTATTACAATTTATGTACATTGTGTTTTATATCACGCTTTATAATAGACATTGCTTCAACAGCACTGAATAATGACAGTTATACGCATAAAGCCTTAAATGAAATGAGATTGAGAAATATTAAGAGAGAAAAAGACAGTAGTGTGTGTGTGTGTGTGTGTGTGTGTGTGTGTGTGTGTGTGTGAGAGAGAGAGAGAGAGAGAGAGAGAGAGAGAGAGAAGGAGGGGCAGAAAAAGATGGGAAACTGTGATGCGGTGACAAATAGAGGAAAGTGAAATGAAGCAATAATGATGGAGCAGTGCATTAAACAAATCACAGAGGAAGCAGTGTGTGTGTGTGTGTGTGTGTGTGTGTGTGTGTGTGTGTACAGACAGTAATAGTGATGGATGGTTAGCTACAGATATGAACAGATCTATCAAAATATAAGAGTCTTACACATACACATAAACAGGCACAAACATACACTTCAAGAAGCAGTAAACACACTTGCGTCTATGTACTTACAGACAGACACTTTGTCATCATGCAGTTGTGTATATCAAACAAAGAAAATCTAAAAACGATCAAGTAAAATCAAATAATCACCATATTTTCACCATATTTGCCCTATTGTAGATGCTGCAACTTATACAGTCTCTGGAAATGTTGTTTATCTTGGTATTGTGCTTAATATATATATTTAAATAGAGCCTTTAGCATTTACACAGAATGGTGCAAACAACTAAAAACGAAAAACATACAGTGAGCAGCATTGCTGTGGGTGGAAACACCTTGCTGATGAGACAGGTCAGAGGTGAATAGCCAGACTGGTTCGATCTGACAGGAAGTCTACAGTAACTCAAATAACCACTCTTTACAACAGTGTTGATCAGAAAAGCATCTCAGAACACACAGCGCATCAAACCATGAGGCGAATGGGCTACGACAGTAGAATACCACATCGGGTTCCACTTCTGTCAGCCAGGGACCGGAATCTGGTGAGCACAGGCTCACCTAAACGGGACAGCTGATGATTGGAAAACGTCACTCGGTCTGATGAATGTCAATTTCTGCTGTGACATGCAGTTAGAATCTGGTGTTAACAGTATGAATCCATGGATCCAGCCTGTCTTGTGTCAACATTTCAGGCTGGTGGTGGTGGTGTATTGGTGTGGGGAATGTTTTCTTGGCACACATTGGGCTACCAATCAAGCATCATTTGAATGCCACAGCCTACTGTTGCTGACCATGTGCATCTAGCCACCATTTACCATTTATCTTATAAAGGGTACATCCAGCATGACTTCCTTGTACATATCACCCTCATTGCTGTATATCCTTATGTGTAATTTATTGTAAATATGTCACTTATGCACTTCTGGTTAGATCCTAACTGCATTTCATTGGCTTAGTACATGTACTTTGAACAATGACAATAAAGTTTAATCTAATCTAATCTAATCTATTAACGCACCATGTCTCAAAGCACAAGTCAACTTAAATGGGTTCCATGAACAAGTTCACTGGAATGAAATTCGGTGTACTTCAATGGCCTCCAGATCTGAACCCATTTGAGCACCTCTGGGATGTGGTAGAATGGGAAATGGGAGCATGAACGTGCAGCTGACAAATCTGCATCAATTATGTGATGCAATCATTTCAACATGTCCAGAATCTCAAAGGAATGTTCCCTACTCATCATGGAATACATGCCATAAAGAATTAGTAGGTGGTTCCTAATAAAGTGGCTGATGATCATATATTATATGTGATGCAGCCCATCATGAAGCGGAGTTACGGTAACAACTGCAAAGCTGATTATTTCCCAACAACAGTACACACTAAAAGTCGTATGTTTTATCTGTTTATTGTTACTTTTATTGTGGAAGGCTGCAGATCATGTTTGTTCCTGTTATCCCTCAAGTTAAAGCAGCTGTAAACAGTTTTATGTTCCAGTTATGTTTATGTAACAGTTTTAATGTTCCCTCACAAGCCTCTTGTTTCTTTCTTGAAGTAGAAAAAGAGAAAAAAAATCACAGCTTGTGATGCTAACGAGAAACCACAAAGCCCTGTGTCCTGAAGACTTTCCCTTAAAAACTTAAACCTACAGCTTGGTACAAAGCACTGGCACTGGAGACTCCTTCCAGAAATGTTAAATAAACATCTCCTCATAGAAACATTACTATATGAACAACTGCACATGTTTTTCCTGTGCAAGTTGTTACTATAGAAACAATAATGTATAAGAACAAGCGCATTAAATCAAAGCTGTGATTTGAAACATAATCGACAGTCAGCTGCTGTTATGGAAGTAATCAACACCTTCTGACCAATCAGAACCAAGAATTCAGCGATGTGGTCAACTACAATATACTAGCGATAATTTATTTATTTATTTTTATTTATTTATTTTTATTGACGACGCCATTGCTCTGTCGTTTCTTCACATGTCACAGTAATGATTTTTCCTCTAAGCAGACAACACTACGGAATACTATAAAATGCAATAAGCAGTGTGTGTGTGTGTGTGTGTGTGTGTGTGTGTGTGTGTGTGTGTGTGTGTTTGTGCATTAGTGTATTGATTGTACTGGGTTTTCTGTTCACAGCAGATGTACTCACATCTGGAAAATTCAAAGCACATAATCCTACAAATATGCTGTAGGATTGAGAAAATAACACACAGATACAAAATACAGCCCCACACACACACACACACACACACACACACTCACACCCTACTGTGCTATGGGTTATTATGCCAGGAATAAGTAGTTTCTTAACCGAGAGAGGAATTGGTTTGGGAGAGATGGCCTCTCAGCACACTCTTTGCTTCTTTCTCTCGTTATTCTGCTCTGCTTTCTGCACTCATTTCCACAAAGGCCCAAAAGAGGAGACTGAAGTCACATGGCCCTTGTTTTCAGCGTGCACAAACAGCTCCTGAGGCTCCAAAAGGGAAACTACACACACACACACACACACACACACACACACACACACACACACACACACAAATACCAAGCAATAATAATAAAAAGAAAAGAAAATAGTGTACTTACAGGCGCTTGAGGTTGTCAGCAACGCTGTTGGCATACTGCTGGTCCGTCTGCAAAACAAATGAAGTGCAATAAAAGTGCATCCTTCACATATTCAGCTACACCACAACAAATTCTGTCCAGTTACAAAAACAAATATTAGCAATGACATAAATTAGGGCCTGGCATCGCTGTTTAACTGCTCTCATGCTGGAGAACCTGCCCTGTGTAATAATGATGAATGCATCAGAAAATCTGAGGTGACGTTCACATACACTGTGTGTGCGTGTGTGTGTGTGTGTGTGTATACTTAGTGTGTGTATACTTAGACGTTTGGTTCGACTGGTACTGTACTTGAACTTATCACATCATGAGTGTCCACTAGACGCTGCTTTTGGCATGATCTCGAGAGTCCAGCGAGACGGCAGACAGAAAATGACAAAAGGAAACGGAGATCAGGAAACACCTGGAGACTCTTAGAAAACCACATTTTTTTGAGGGACAGAGAGATATTTGACAGATATATAGAGGAAGGAGTGATTGTCATGTTATTAGAGTATAGAGATGGTGTGTAAGAAACAAAACGCTACAGCAAATGCTGTTAGAGGAAAATAATCAGTTAAAGGGGCGGTGTGATGTGACCTGATGCGATGTGTGTTACCGTTTCAAGCCCAAAGCTGAATAAACACACGTCCCTAAGTGTTTTATACTTCTTATGTCTCTTATGCCACAGCTAACATGTACGTTTTATGTAAAGAATAATGAGTCATATTTGTATCCATTTATAGTTACACTTAATATTGTAGAATGTGCAAGGAAACAAGCGAGGTCCTGTTTTATGTTATAAATGCTATAAATATCTGTTCTCTCACCAGCCCTTTTCTTCTCATGTTACCAAGAAACCACAAAGCCCTA
>CM074951.1:6965398-6976954 GCA_037577455.1 Pangasius macronema
GAGCTGACGGGAAGGGTACAGTAACTTAAATAACCACTCTTTACAACCACGGTGAGCAGAAAAGCATCTCATAATGTATAAGACATCAGATCTTGAGATGGATACATGTAGATACAAGCTGTGCAATCTTGTTGGCTACAACAGCAGAAGACCAGACCGGGTTCCACTCCTGTCAGCCAAGAACAGGAATCTGAGGGTGCAAATTAGCACAGTCTCACCAAAACCTAGGTGATGTTTTCTAATCTTCAGCTGTCCTGCTACAGACTGAAAGATTGCCCATATGCTGTAAGATTATGGGCATATACTGCTAGCATAGAAATTGTATTTTCTAGTGTTTCTAGTTAGTAACGATGACTGTGCTATACAAATGTACATTCTGTGTGCACAATCATGCCAGCGTCCGGTGGAACAGACACTGTGATTAACATGGCAGCACACTGGATGTGGCGCCGTGCAGTCTGGTGTGAAATGGGCTTAAGAGGAACTCCAAATCGAATTAAGGCTAATAATAATAATCTGACATGCAAACATATAGAACTACATTATTAATAACGGTTGGTAAATACCTCCTGCGCCACATCCACGTCTCAGGCGACCATACACGGGGAGTCTGAGAACTTCTGTTCTAATGTATTTTAAATAACAAGGCAACTAGGTATTCATTTTTTACTTTTGTAATATGATCAATACTGACGTAACTATTTCAGGTTTAACGCGTTGCGCAAAAATGGGCACAAACAAACAGATGGCTGTGGGTGTGTCGCTTTCCCAGCCTGCACTTGGAGCTTTGTGGGCGGCTGCATCTTAAGAAGCCCATTATGGCTGTAATGATGTGATGTATGGAGAGGCTTCTTAATTAAAAGTGGAAGAGGACATGCACACACATATACATACACACACAGAAACACAGACACACTGTCCTCCCACACACACGCTTGCTTATTTCACCAGTCATTGACCTATATGCTTGCTCAGTTACACAATCTGTTCTACATCATAGAGCCATACAGGACATGTTCACATACACTGAATTACAACCACACACACACACACACACACTAGCTGTGCACATTGGTTTGTGTGTGTCTGTTCAGCCAGTCTGGATGCTAAATGGTGTGAGCAAAGATGTTAATAAGTTAATGGATGAGTTCTGTTGCAGGCCCAACAGAAGGGGAATTGTTATCACGGGTCAGGGCAGTTAGCGGCCAGCCCTAGTGAGCAACCCATTAGCTTGTTATCATGGGATGGTTTATCAAGACCTGATGGGATCACCATGGTAACAAGTTTCTTTTTTATCCTTGCAAGTGTATTGACCTTCTCTTCAAGGAGAGGAGAGATCATTGACCTGCTAATACTCACACAGTCACACACACACACACACACACACACACACACAAACCCATGGCTATGAAGAAGAGAACTTGCTGATCTGCAAGCTCTGTAACTTGATGGCTAATATTTACAGACACAAAGTCTGTTTGCACAACAGGGCAGTGTGTAATTTATTTCTCAAATCTGATTTTGAAATGGACTAGTACAGTCACTATTCACCGCTGTGGGGATGTTAGAGTGGTGGAGAAAAAAAAACAGTGAAACAGACGTTAAAAAACAGGCTAAATGAAATTTGAAAATATATTCCAGACTGGATGAAGCCAATTTCACAGTCAATCATACATTTTGCAAGACTACACTGGGGGGAAAAAAAGCTTTAATGGAATGTTATCAATTTCATATCAATTTGCATAAAGCAGAAAGGTGTAGTCATTTTAAATTCCACTCCTACCAACTCCTGACGGAATTCCTCCCGTTGTTGTATATTAAAGCTAAATAAGTGCATATAAGCTAATAAGATCAGTGAGATCAATCCCACGCAGCTAGTTTTCAGCAGTGCATGTCCGCCAACAGGCCAGGAGTTAAACATTACTTCTGGGTCATTATTAGCATTGAAAAATGACCCATTACCCTCTGAAGGAAGGCCACTTATTGAGCTATAAAGCAGCCTTTATTTTGTCAAATATGTATTCTTTTCTTCGCATATCCCAGCTTGTTAGGAAGCTGAGGTCAGAGCACAGGGTCAGCCATTATACAGTGCCCTGGAGCAGAGAGGGTTAAGGGCCTTGTTCAAGGGCCCATCAGAGGCAGTTTGGTAGCGCTAGGGCTTGAACCCGTGACTTTCTGATTAGTAACCTCGAGCCTTAACCATTGAGCCAACACCACCCCTAAAGAGGGCTCTATAGATGGACGTGAGCTTCTGTGCTGCACATTCTCAGTATCAGAATCAATAATTTCAGTTGAGCCGCAAGGTCAGCACACAAGTGCATTTTAAGAACGGAGGTGTCCTTAAATAGTGTAATATAAAACATTATTTTATTATTTTGCACATGTATTGCACTGATTTTTTTTTTCATCAACCTAAAAAGCACTAAAGCCCTAAAGGTAACCTAATTTGTAACTTGTGTCTGGCTGTCCTGAAATAGTTTTTACTTTAGCTATGGAAAAGATGACAAAGTCCATTAGAATATAATTTTCAATTCAAATTGGCATGCCTAAAAAAAGAAAATATATAGTTGCATGAACACAAAAGACACCGCAGGGAAGTCATTATTTGGATATGAATGTAAACGAAAAAAAAACTTAACCAGAGTACTGAATATCATAAGGAAGGAAGCACAGACTCAAAGCAACTCAAAAAAGACTCAAAGCAAAAGAGCTGTCCATAATGGGCGTCTTGGTCCTACCTCGGCAATGAAGACCACAATGACGCAGTCGTCTTTTTCAGCCTGGCTCAGCTCTGACATCAGAGAGCTCAGAGTGTCTGTCAAATAAGAGTGTACCTCCCTCTTCACACTGGGCACGCCCATCACTATCGACACTGAAAGACAGACAGAACATTCGGCCAATCAGAGGCAGAGACGCCAAAGCGAGCCTGTCACGTAAAGCAAGAGCATACATTTTAAAACGTGTCCTGGCCTAATATTTTATGACATGCTGCATGTTATCCTTCAGCTGCATAATGAACATGTGATGAAAATGAGATACCAGATGGACAAACGCTGAGAGAGAGAAACTGAAAGCGAGACTAATTGAAAGTGAAAGACAAAGCGAATCCATGCAGTCAGTAGAGGGAAAGTGTCCAGGAGCTGCTGTTTTTCACTGCACAACAAACCTGCTTACATAAATGAGAGCAAATGGCCTGAATACATTTATATTTTTTAGATATTCACATATATTTGCATCAAATCTCCAAATTTGATCAGCTGTCGGATAATGCATATGCAGAACAGTAGCACAGACCCAAAAGGACTCTACTAAGGTTTAAAGCCAAGCTGTCTAACACTCAGACCATGACTATAGATCAAATTCTTAGTGGTCTATATAGATGCATCTGTGGCTTAGCAGGAAATTGGACCAACAATCCACAGCCCCATGCTGTTTATGCACAAGCTGAAAGAGCTGGAAGTGAGGCAAAGCTGGGCCAGAGCCAGCTGAGAACAGCGGGGCCTCTCCTCCTGAAGAGACGTCAGGGTCATGAAAAAGGCTCGACAGCTTTTTTAATGGATAACAAGTGGTAGAAGGAGATATGTCGTAAGTAGTCTCAAAAGGAGAGTGATATGATGAGACAGAAGTGGATCATAAAAGCACAGCGAGGACCAAAGTATCTGATACAAGCATGATAGAAGTTAAGACAGAGATGAAAACACACAAGCACACACACACACACACACACATACACACACACCTCCGGTGCGGCCCTGGCCGACGTGCACGGCCGGCTGCAGGCTGGTCTCCTTGGCCAGCAGATGGGGCAGGTGGTGGAAGATGCTGGGCAGCTGTAACACATTCTTACTGCTGGTGACGTTCCAGAGCTTCAGCTTGGTTTCATCTGTCACAGACACACAGTCACACATTTAGCGATCTATTCACAGTCAGAAATCTAGTGCAGATCAGCCATGTCAGTTTTTATGCTCCACATAACATGTATATGGCTAGAACTATCATGATTATCTGATCTGAGGAGATACGTAGGATCTCCATTTTTCCTCACTGTGGTCTTATGGTCTTTACGCTATGTTCAGACAGATGATTTTCAGTAGGTCGAATGAATGAAAGAATGAATGGAGGGATGAATAAATAAACAAATTGATAAATAAATAAACAAAGCTGCTCTTAGAAATGTCAGGGTGAATTTTTATATCTCAATTTTTCTTTGTGGTCTTTAGGCTATGTCGAAAATCTAGTCTTGCCAAGAAAATTTCAGAAAGCTGAAAGAATTAATTAATTGACTGACCGATTGACATGAAGTCATTACTTTTTCCAGTTCCAGTAAGGCATCTGTACAAGCTTCGCAATCCAATTTGACCAGTCAAATCAAACAAGTCAGATTTCATCACTTGTTAGTTACTTGCAATGTGAAAGCTACTTTTATGAACTAAACCAGATTTGTCCTGCTGTGTGAACAAAGCGTCATGTACAGTTGAATTCTACATTTCGTCAGCCCTCTCTCACCGGACAGGCTGCTCCACGTGCGGTTGATGTCTCGCAGCGCTTGCTTCTCAGCGATGGCTCGCTTGATCTCGTCCAGCACCAGGTTGAGCTCTTTGGAGCGCTTCAGGTTCTCCTGTTCTGCCGAGTGGAGGCGATCTCTCAGAGCCAAGAACTCCCTCTGGTAGATATCAACCACATTACCTACAAATACAAAAAGAGGCCATTTAATTTTAATCAGATATTCACAAAGAAACACTGAAGCCTTTCGAGAGTTTTTATTAGACTTCATAATTCATGGTATCACTGCTCAATAATTCAAGCCAAACTCCTTAGCGTTATGCACCAATAAATAAAACTAAATTATTAAGTGAGCTTTTGACCAGGGCCTCACAGAGGTCTGCTTATTTGGAGGAGCAATAGAAAGAACAGGTTATTTTGAGTCCCTCTCTCTGTCTGGCCTTTAAAACACAAAGGCTGCACTCGTTTACATTTAGAGAGGCTGTTTTCATCCAGAAAGGCAGATGGAGAGACAGAGGCAGCCTTCCATCCCTTTCGCCCCCACCCCTTCTGCATTCAGTGAAAGGATTTATAGCCCCTCCCATTCCAGCTTCTACACACAGTGCCCTTCTTAACAGGCCAGCCGATGCGTCTCTCCCACACACTGGTCGATTTCAATCGCTGGGTTTGAACTGCAGTTCTCTGTGGACGTGACTTATGCACTTAAACAGTCGTGAGAATATGAGTCGCCGAAAAAAGAGTCAAAGATCAGCATCTGTTTGGATCTGCAAAGACCAGGAAGTTTGTTCCAACTGAAAATCTGATAGTAATAATAAAGCCTTATTCATCATGGCTTTCTGTCAACAGCACAAGCGTCACATTAAACATACTTTACTACATAACTGTCAAAAAAATGCAAAGAGCGCTCAGCATTTTTAAGGCATGTAACACTAATGGATTGATGTGTGTTTAACTCTGATGTAGGAGAGGGATCCCACCAGCGGCAGCTCGTCCACAGAGGCAGCTTTGGCAGAACCCCACCATTTAAATTAGCTGTTCAACAAATTCTGCTGAAATGCTAATTAACTCTTTTGAGTAACCAGGGATTTTTTTTTTTAAATGGTGCTATTTGACAGATATAAGCCAATGTTCTGTTGATTTGCTCTGCTCTTCTGAGGGACTGCCCCGTTCACAAACCCATTTAGCTCCAAAGAGTTATTATTGCACCTAGTCATCAAAAATGGGAACTATAGCAAGTGCAATTAGGGGTTCATTGGGGTAAGAATCAGTCTTCCACGTTCAAGGGAGGAGCAGTGAACAGAACAGTTAATGAGGTTGCCAGATTGAGCTAATATAAAAAGATTCCACAGCCATCAAGATATTAGAGCAAATATCCAAAATCTAATAAATTTCCACAATCAAAGGCAAAGTGTAAGAGCAGACAGTCTGTCTATGATGTACAGAACCAGTTCTATTGTAAGATAGATAGATAGATAGATAGATAGATAGATAGATAGATAGATAGAAGCCAGTAACACTACGAAATAACATACTTGGAATTATGCAGTGACCAAGAAAAGTGTTAAACATTTCAAAACTGTTTTCTATTTTAGAATCAGCTTCATGAGGAACCATCACGCACTGCTTCTCCTATAGTACATCCATGTTTAATTTAATTTTAAGCAAAGGCTACTTAAAAAAACATTCTGGTTCATAAATTTATACATGGTATTAGCTTCACTTTTTTGAAAAAAAAAAAAAAAAGTTTTAGAAACTTCAACATAGACCTTTATGAAAATGTCTTTAGGACAATGGAAAACATATATTCTGAGTATTGTGCCCAAACATTTTACACTGAGAATCTGTGAGGTGAGTTGAAGAGAAAAGTCTACAAGAGATAATCCTAAAGGATCTGGAGAGATTCAATATTTAGGAGTGCTCTCAGATTGCTTTCTCTGTATTCTCCAATCTCATCAAGCTTTATAGGAGCAGATTCAGTGCTGTCAGGTTGGCAAAGGAAGGTTGGACAAAGGCAGGGGTGCCAATAAATCTCTTGGAATCAATTTACTTCAATTAAAGGTCCAATTTCTCATATTTACAGAGTGAATTTTCAGATTTTTCACCAAAAAGATTTTGTTTAACCCATCTTTAACAAGAGTGCCAAAAATTCTGCAGCAGACTGTAACAGTAGGTGTGTAATCGCTGACAGTAACCTGCCTGTTGCTATACTCACGTTGTCAGTTCCATTTTACCTCGTCCATTGGTGTAAAGGGACTAGCGCTAATCAGATACGATTGGGGTGTTGGACTATTCTCAGCACAGCAGCAGCACTGACATATTAGTGTGTGTGTGTGTGTGTGTGTGTGTGTGTGTGTGTGTGTGTGTGTGTGTGTGCTGGTATGAGGTGATCATGAACATGACTGTACCCACCATTGAGGTCACAATGGTGTAATATAATAAAAGTCATGAAATAATCGCCTAATAATAGCTCTGCTTTCTTGCTGCAAAGGTATTGTACTATGCCAAGATGGCTGACTTTCTCATCTGAGCTGCCAGTGGGCTTTGCTGTTAACAGAAGAGGCAAAGCATGAACTTCATCAGTTTTAATGGTCAAAGAGTTAAGGTAAGATATAAGTAGCTAAACAATTAATATTTGACAATAATATCCAGGGATGCGAACAACTCAACTTGTGTCAAATTTCACCATTTTGAATTATATATAATATATATCAAAATATATAATTTACATGATTCATGTAATGTAATTCGTACCCGTCAACATGACGAGACCATTTCAGCATATTAGGCATGTGAGTAAGAATGAATGTGTACATACTGTGAATGAATTTAATGAACTCGGTTACCTGGCTTTCCTGTTAGCTTTTCAGTAAATTCACTTCTCTAAGAAAATTATTCCTAAAACTCAAAGTGAGAGAGTTATCATCCTCAGATCTACATGCTTTAGTACATGCTAAAACCTGTGGCTTCGACTCAAGTGTGTTTTTAGGTTGAGGTTAGGACAGTCATTTAGCCGATTAAAACAAAAATATTATTTGCAAATTGTTCAAATGCATTACTTTATAATAAATTCTAGTTTTCTAATAAATTCTGACCTCTAAAGGGATAGTTCACTTACTTATCATTTACTTACCCTTATGTCAGTCCAAACTCAAATGCTAATTTATTTTCATGAAACCTAATAGAAATTCCTTTTTCCACTCCATTACAGCTGGATGTTCAAAGAGAATTAAAAAAACATGTGTTTGACAAATTGTTCCCAAAGCCAAAATTTATTACATATGTGGCCTTTATTTCACCTTGAGGACCAAATATGATTACATGAAGGGACATTATCACATTTATATGTGGTTAAAGGTTATTAAAAATAGAGGCTTTATTCCGAAAATTTTATTAAAATTTGAGCCTTTATTTCATTGAGATTATCCTAGCGGAGGCGGGTAACATTTGCATATAAATATCAATTGACCCTGTGTTTACTTTCTTCACTGACACAGATGAAAATGAGCTTTGGGACGAGAAGGGATACAGGACAAGATAAGGAGACTGAGAGAAAAAGAATGAGAGAAGGTGATGGGGATGAGAGATGAAGAGCAGGTACTGCCCACTGTGCCCAGGACAGGATCAGTATTATGTCCCTGCGCTGTTCAGCACAAACAAAAACTGACCTGACCACATTCAAACAATGCAGGCCGAATTACCACAGAGATACGTGTTCTTTGGCAATTACAGTGGAACCTATAGGCTCAATTTAACAACACAAACACCTAGCATAATTATGGTTTCATAATATAGTGTTATTGTATAAATATATTATTGTATATACAACAGTTAGTTCTGGTCCTCGAATCGGATTGGACGAGAGGCATTCCAAAGGTGCTGTAACAGGACCAGAGACTAGCCTCGTCTGTATTTCCAGACTGTAGTGTGGATCATTCTTTGCGACATTTCAGGGCATGCCCCCTAACCCCCTAGCAAGCTCAGTTTTTGACGCTTGGCATTTCTAAAACCCTGTGTGGCCATGATCACACACAGCGGTGTTACTGTGCTTTTTAAGCTCTGCATATTCTTATTGTTGCTCTTGTTAGTCCATGCTTTATTTGTACAGTTAGAGACAAATTTTACGTTTTTCCATGGACTACTTGTGTTAATCATAATTTAAGCCTTCACAGGTGTCAGTTTCTGACTGTAGCACTGCTGTTAACTGGATATTTTTAATTGGTAGACTGTTTCTCGACTCAGCAGTGATATTAAAGGGTTTAAAAAACCTCAGCATTGCTGTTGCAACTGATTCACTCATACTAGTTCCACTTGCACTGAGAATGAACCACTATGCAAATTCAGCGATAGTACTATTGTGGCTCCTATCACAGTCCCTCTACCTGAAACTACATATTTGATAAAATGGTCAATAAGTGTAAGTGTAAAGGATAAGGCATGTGCACCTATGGGCCATTCACTGGCCATTTATTCATTCACTCATCATCAGTAGTAAGCTGTTTATGGTGGATCTGGAGCCTATCCCTGNTGGATGGCACGCCAGACCATTGCACAACACCAGACACACAAATCCACATCTAAGGCCAATTTATTGGAACCAATCCATCTACTGGCATGGTTTTGGGAGGTGGAAGGAAAGCGGAGAACCTGGAGGAAACCCAAATGAACACAGGGAGAACAGGTGCACCTCAACACAGATAGTTACCCGAGCTCAGGATTGAACCAGGGGCCCAGAAGGCTGTAACATTACCCACTACACTACCATATAGTGTATAGTACTACTAGTATAAAATATACAGTATAACAGGGTAGGACACTTTTGGACTTTTCTTGACCTTATTATTCTTAGGTAATTATCCCTCATTATGCCAAGACTTCAGGGGAGCAGTTGTAACAGGAAAAGAATTAACAACAGAGTGGTGTTATTTGCCTCAACACCTTTGATCAACACCTTCTCAGGAGTCAGCTTTGAGCACTCAACAACGCTGTGGTATAAAATGTATTACGATTTCTACTCACTAAGTACTGTAGGCAAGCTACAGATATGTAAAGGTATGTAGAGTGCAGCTCTCTTGTGGGTTATACAGTATTTTTGGAGCTACACAACATGGCAGACCCTATGGCAACACATTCCTCTCAGTTTTTACTGATTTGGCAATAAAATATTGGACTAGAACTAAAAAGCACATCTGCTAGACTGTGAATCCCCGCTCCATAACCTCCACCTGTGTGTAAGCAAATGAAACAAGGAAAAATCAATCTCCCCTAAAAGCTTGCCAAGAGCTCTCTGGTCTCATTTGCCTTTTCTTTTAGTCTTTATCATGCTCTTAGCCTCCCTTCTCTAGTTTCTATTCCATGCATACATGTCTCCCAGCTCTATAGTAAAAGACAGAGCAAATAGGAGGGATTTGCGCTTTAAAGGCTAATCCTGAGTAGTCATTTTTTTTTTTCTGCGACCCAGCACACAGTCCTGTTGCTGTGAGACTGATGATAAGAACCCAGCGATACAGACAGACACTCTCCTTCTCGCTCTCATTCGGAGTGAAATCCCGAATGTAATCTCTAATTACACTGCTTTACACCAATGCAATCCAAGCTGCGTATCAGCCTCAGGGTCAGAGAGACACATAATACTGTGTACAGCTCAATAATCCAACAATGACGTATCCACAATCTGTACTGCCCAGTGTGTATATGTGTGTGTGCGTGTGTGTGTGTGTGTGTGTGTTTGTGTGCGTGTGTGGTGTCAGCTAGAATTCCACACACCCCAAAGTAACTGGTCACATGTTGTTTGTGTTTGTGTGTGTTTGTGTGTGTGTTATGTGAATTGAATCTGTGACACACTGACATTGTACAAGTCATGTTTTTGAATGCTATTCAAATTTTCATAATATTTGTAGGCAAAAAAAATTGTAGCATATGAATCTTGAGTCAGCAATGTATCATTTTGCCAATTACTGGCATCAAGAAATCATATCTGTGAATAAAACAATAAAGTTAACAATTTTCACCTTCTTATCACCGGCTTATTCAATATTACCAAATAGGCTCTGATTTAATAAAGTAAAATACAGGGTGTCAAGGCAATTAGATCAATTTTGCCCCCAAAATGCGATTGAGTAAACCTGAAAGTCGCTTAAGGAAGAGAGATTGCATGTGTACATTACTACAACTGAAGGACAGGTATTAAATTTGGGTAAGCCTTTGGGTAATCCATTTACTAAGTCGTAGTAATAGGAAAGTTTTTTTTATTCACTAGTGTCTTAAAATAATCCAAATCTTTCTTTAAATTGATTATTATTTTTAATCACAGTGTAAAATGTTAGATATTCATTGCACTGCATTTAAAGAGAACCTTTGAAAAGGTTTTCATTCATAATTTCATTTATATCATATACTTTGTAAGCAATAAAACACTTCAGAGCATGCTGCTGTAGGATAATTATCAATGAGAGGTTGGTGTGATCCAAAGTTCACCAACTTTACCTCCCCAAAGTTGATTAGTTTCCAATATCACGTGCCAAAGGGTTTTATTCCACAGCAATCTGCTGACAATTGCAATTTTTTTAACAAGTTCCTGTTATCACATATGTTACAAACAGCTATAAACAGTCGTTCCCTCACCAGCCTCTCTTTCTATCCTCTCAAAGTTAAAAAAATGCTTGTCATGTTACCTATAAACCACAAAGCACTAAGTCCTCCAGAAGATCCTGACGATTTTCCTGTCGCCGAAAACTCAAGGGCCATTACAAGTGCTGACACTGGAGACTCCTTCCATAAGCTTTAAATAAACATCCCCTTACAGAAAGCTTCACTATATCATCGAAACATTTTTCTTTGTTAAATATCACAACTTATTATTAGCCTTAGATTATTACTATTGTTACTATAGAAAAGTGAAGTGAAGTGAAGTGACTTTGTGGTCAAGTGTGGTGACCCATACTAGGAATTTGTGCTCTGCATTTAATCCATCCAAGTGCACACACACACCTGTGAACACACACCCGGAGCAGTGGGCAGCCATTTTAGCTGCAGCGCCCGGGGAGCAGTTGGGGG
>CM074951.1:6979341-6981841 GCA_037577455.1 Pangasius macronema
TTCACCTTCGGGTTACAAGTCCGACTCTCAGACCATTAGGCCACGACTGCCCCCGTATTATTATGTATTATTACATATGCACCCTACTACTATGCCCACAAAACACTGGAAAACGTTGGAAACAAATCTCTGTGAATTCTGGCTCTGACAGTTCCTCAACCTCATCTACATCATTAGAGTCCATAAGTGGGTTTAACTAGAGACGTGTGCGGGACTGTATTTATTAATCATGCTGTCAAAGTTATTATTTTCATCTGCACCTGCTTACAATATTGTCTAACAAATTTATTTGGGAAATAGAATCAAACTAGTAGCCTAATTTAAACCAGAGCAACTCTGACCAGGTAGATGCTAAAACACTAAGGTTACTGACCAGGTATTGCATTCTCGCTTGCGAACAAATGAAAGTTAAAAACCTCAAACTCAAACTGTTTTTGGTATCTCAGTCCTGATGCACAGCTCTAGTCTCGAGAAGATACCCTGTGAACCTTTCTGACAAATTCATATCTATATACGTGTCCATTCAGAACACTGTTCATTCCACATAATTCATATTCAGTTACGTAATATAGATGATCGTATATACGCAGTGTCTATGGTACTTATTATTATTTACTATTCACACTGTCCCAAATTGTAAGCATTTTGGCATTAAATACTGACTGTCACCATTTTCTAAACACTGTTTTGTCACAATTTTCTAAGCACTATAAACAGTTTCATACTTTGCCTTGTTGCATGTTAAATTAGAGGAATTTTCTTTCCAAGGCACAAATACTAGATAGATATTATAATGAACCCCCTTTTCAGATTTATCCAGCCTGACAGCAATTGCTGATTTGACACTAAACATACCATTTAACATCCATTAAAGGCTGCTGTTAGTTTGGCTGCAAATGTGGATAAAGCATTGATGGCTACAGAGTTGATTTTTTTTTTAAATATAGATATTAACTTATGTTCAAAGACCAGTGAGATCATATTGTGATATTGCACATAATATTTGAAAGCTTTCTGTGATGTGCAGTAGATATAGACAAATTTAGTTTTGCTAACAAAATGGCTACAACATTAGTGCTAAATTTTAAAAAATTTAAAATGCACAATGAAATTCTAATATACTGTCTATGAAAAGAAATATGTGGAAAATTAGCGATAATGATACAGTACATACAGCTGCTACTTACTATTCATTAAAAAAAGGCAATCAGTTAGTTTTAGAAAATCACCTAAGGTGCTTGCAGTAAAATGCACTCTGATGCAAGTCATCACATCATTGATAATATACCATCGCATAGCCGAGCCCTACTCCCAAGTCACATATTTATTCATTCATTAGAAGAAATGGAGAATATTTTGTAATGCCAAACCAAAATGAGCTCTTGGCCATCCTTTACTTTTTGGCCTCAGGGGCTTTTCTACCTGCTAGAATTTCTCAGGTCACTTCTGCAAAGAGTTCTAGATAAATAAATCTAGATGTAAAAGTTAAAAAGAAAAACTAAAAAAGCTACGGTCTCTGCAGTTTGCACCTGTAACCACATCAACATTTCAGGACATAGGATTACACACATGTAATGTACATATTGTATGTATGTAACTACCATTCTTATATTAAATCCCAACTCTAACCCTAACCTTTACCCAGCAACCACAAAGAAATGGTTTTACCAGAAATATCTTCTCCAAAATAAAGCACTTTACATTGTCCAAACTGTCACAAAAACACATTCATTCCATCAAATCTTATAAAAACTTTACATAGCACAGGTTTCATTCTACCTTGGATAAGTTCACTGCTTTATTCGGTAATAAACTCAGCTTTTTTATTTATTTATTTATGTATTTATTGCTCCTCTTTAACACTGTCTTGTTTCTTGTACAGTATGTTCTGGTGCTTAGACATCCTTGTCTGCAGTTGCTATAAAGCTGACAAGATCAAGCCAAGGCTGTCAAAATAAACTGAGCATTTCCTCTTAATATTTCATTTGATGAATTCATCACGCTGACTGGCAGGTCAAGTATAAAGTGTAACCAAGAAAAAGAGAGAGAGAGAGAGAGAGAGAGAGAGAGAGTGAGAGAGAGAGATTACTGAGCTTTGACCTGAGATTAGTCAGAAGCAGATGTGCATGTTTGGATGAATAAAACATGAAATCTTATTGATGTCTCTTGTCTCCATTGGAGGGAGCAGACAGGCCAGCAGTGTGTGTGTGAGCGAAGAAGAGACAAGAGATGAAGTGAGACAATGTCAATAGGTTAGCGAGGAGCAGAGAGTTTACTCTGTGTGTGCATGTGTATTTGTGTGTGTTCTCCGATGTCAGGATTCAGGACAATAGAGGTAAGAGGATATGCATCATAAATCCCAGCAGAGGGAATGAGTTACAAATGTACCACACACACTCACTCACACACACACACACACACACACACACACACACACACACACACAAACACACACCGCATTGTTTAGTCCATTCATATTACTGTCATTATTATAACCGTC
>CM074951.1:6986841-6993968 GCA_037577455.1 Pangasius macronema
CTGATCATGGTACATCAACACTACGGTATTTATTATCACTCTCCTAATTCAATTCCTAATTCAGGTGTCATGTGACTTTGTGATAACGCAGCATTTCTGATTGAGGAAATGGACCTCGATTGAGTAGGTTGTCCTGGATTGAGTTACAGTAGCTAGCATGTGTAAATCACTGCAAATCTAATTACAGCTCACTCCTACTCTAATGATGATTGGGGGAAATGGAGTCTACCACACCCTCACTGAACACAAGCTGATCAGTATCAGGAAAAAATAACTTATTAAGCAGTAAGAAAGAGTGTGTGGGAAAAGTTTGTATTGATTTTTCTCCCCTCTAAAGGGACAAGTGGACCCAAATCATGACAGCCAAATGTCTTTTTCAGGTTAGTTTAGCTTTTAAAGGGAAATCGGATTTCTTGTGCTGTCCCCAAAATGTCAAAATTATTTCATATTCTGATCAATTCCCATGTACTGATGGGGACGCAAACTCTCTCTCTCTCTCTCTCTCTCTCTCTCTCTCACACACACACACACACACAAATCATAGCCAAAAACTCACCAAAAAACACCAAGCCTTCAGCAACAAACTGATAAAACAAATACACTTCATTAGCATTAATTATAGTGTTAGTTTTAATGACACCTGAAGCCATTACTGAGTTGATCACTGCTGAGATGTATACTGTAGGAGACAGTCTTGACACTAAATTGCTGATACATATCAGCACACAGCTACAGGCTTCTAGCTTTCTCTTTCTGAAACACCTTGGATGGATTATATGTTCCCCAACTATGGGGTTTCATTACTGAAAAGACACTAGTAAAGTCAGGTGCAAATTCCTTCATATAACTTTGGATTGAAATGTCATTTCTTCAGGACCATTGTGCAACACACAATACAGTAGATACATGGTACACTGAACTACCTGAAGTGCAAATACGCAACAATGTGAAATGAGTGCAAAATATACAATAAATTCAAAGGCAATAAACAGTGCAAACTAGACTTTGCAATTTGAGTAGAAAAGCTGTTCCAGAAGCAGCGATTCTCTTGGTAAACTGTCCCAGCAGCATCTGGATAGAGAAAAATCCATAGTAAAAATTGTCCCATTGCAGCATAACAACATTTCCTCTGACATGTACCATTACTATAACAAGCGTTTAGATGAGGCACGACCCAAGTGAGAGAACTCAATGTGTGTTTTATCTGGGCGAATCCAAGAATCATAGTACGTGTTCATGGCAGGGGACAAAACACAGGCAGACAATATTAATCTACAGTAATCCATAAGTGTAAAAACACAAACACACCTGAAGGTCAAAACAAGGATGATCTACAAGAAACCAAGGACAGGGAACCAAGGCTTAACAAGACTTAACAAGATAAATGCTCAAAGAAACTAATACATCAGATAAATGCATGAATAAACTATACACAGACAAACTAATTAAGGGCTTTACACGGAACAGGTGAACACATTAGGGTAATCAATTAATGACGGACAGGAGACAGGCCTAGAACAGAAATAAAAGCATATAACAAAGTAAACAAAAGCACATGACTCAGAACAAAACAACATGAAAACAATACTGGTCATGTTCAGAACCACACCACATGCAGTGAGGGGGAATTTGTGAGAAGGCATGCTTAGGGCATGAGCACTTGGATGTCTGGAGTAGTGAGACTGAGTATTTTAAAAATATGGATATATGCTCAAAGGCCAGTAACCCCCTGACAGAAGGAGGACTAAATAAACTGATTGCCTATGAAAATGGAATTACAGAAAATAAAGAATTTATTTTTACTTTTATTTTATCCAAGTGTGTCCTCTTTGCCCTTTCTAAATAAAAATACTTCTAACAAAGCCTTTAAGATTGCCCCGCTTATCCCTCTGTCTGCTTTGCTATTTCCCCCATCAAACTTCCATTCTTACTTTAGAACAGCTAATGGAAACCTATGCAAAATATGAACAAGCACACACACACACACACACACACACACACACACACACACACACAAGCGCACAGAGAAGACATTCCATTGACATAATTGTTAATGCAGCTATTAATACTATGCCTACACATAAATCTAAGTCTAACGCTAACCTTAATGCTCAGTAACCAAAGGGACAAATTTGGACTCTTTAATTTTTTTAACGTTTTTTGGAAAAAATAGATAGATAGATAGATAGATAGATAGATAGATAGATAGATAGATAGATAGATAGATAGATAGATAGATAATGTCACATAGTCAAATCTATCAGATATTCCTATCCTTGCGGGAAAATTGGTCCTCACCAAGATACAAAACATACCCACACACACAAACACACACACACACACACACACACACACACACACACACACACACAAACACACGTGCGCGCACACATGCGCACACGTGCACACACATCTTTTCAAAATTTTTATACATGCTTGCAAAACAAATCCAAACACACACTCACACAAAGACAAACACACTCCTAATAACTAAAGACACCATGAGGCTGGCAGTACTTTCTAGAAACCACAAGCTCTCAAAACTCTGAGCTGCCAACAAAAAGGAAAAAAAAATACTTCAAATTAGACAAATTTCCAAGATTTTCTCCAATTATCATTTGAAGAGAGCGAGAGAGAGAGAGAGAGAGAGAGAGAGAGAGAGAGAGAGAGAAAGTGACAGCCCATCAATGTGATTGCCATTAAAGATAAATCAGATGAACAAAGGCTGGAAATGTTCTGGATTTTTCCCCTCATCATCTCTGATTTGAGGAACACATGTACCCTCATAAGAGAAAATCGAAACCTTCACTCTTTCACTCACTTAGAAAAGGGAAAAAGAGTGAGGCAGAGGAGGGGCCCCAGGAAAGCTTGGTCATTGGTTGGCTATGTGAGGAGGCGTGTCCCTGGAGCCCCATCTCCTGGAGACAGTTTGGTTAGGGACTGGCTGAAGGTGGGTTTGTATTCTGGTTACTCAAACATTTAAAAGGAGACTGAGAGTGAGGTCATGGAGAGAGACACACAGCTTGTGACCCTTTTTCCATCCAGATCTGGAGCCGAGACTCTCCGAGAGAACAACAATAGAGATTCCAACAAAATGTTCTTCTCTCTGCACTCCCAGAACAGATGTGATTAAAAACAACATGTAGTATGGTATTTTTTTAACACATCTGGGCACACTTACGAAAAACACATTTTGTGTTACTTTTAACACCACACAATCAACGTGTAATATTTAACACAGGCAGTGTGTTCAGAAGTGTTACCTTACTATTGCATAATCTATCTCAGATATCTAGTGCTATATAACCAGCTAAACATGGGCAAATTATTTAATACAAATAAATATAAATAAATCTGTCAGCACAATTTCAGGTTCACATTACAAAATGTAAACATCAACATTTATTCACTGGTATGAGGCAATCATGAACAGATAGGAAAGTCTGAATCCTAGTTTAGCAAAAAGCTCATTTAACTGAAGCTGTTTGCTAACTTCAGTGAATAATATAAAACGTAAATATGTTGCTAAAAATTATACTTTCCCAAATTAGTGTAGCTATGTCTAGCAATATAACATTTTTTCTTAATTCTGCTAGCTATTTGCAAGATTATCAAGCATTTGTAAGCCAAAGTGAGCTTTTGTAGCTAGTTAACTCAGGTTAACCTGTGGGAGTCGTTTTTACCCCTGTCTAGCAGAACATTGGCGTTCCATTCTGCTGATAGAATGGAAATCGACTTATCAGGTTTTGTTAATCAGAAAAAACAAATGAATCGTTTTATCGACGCAAGTCTGTTATAAGGTTAGTCAGGACACTGTTGGGTTTCTGTATGTAGAGTAACGTGACTATGTGTTTAGCTGCTGGTGAGCAGGGCGATGGGAAAGGGAGGGACGTGAGCCCCTGCTGGGCAAACAGTTCACACCTCTCCACAATAATATTGGTACAGAAATAAAACGGACAGCACAACTAAAGCTTTCTTGATAGTAAAACACAGTATACAACTGCCACCGTAAAATTATAATATTTAAACCTAGTAGGCTAGGTAAAAAAAATACTTATGAAAAACTGTAAATTCTTGTGTCTACTTTCATAGCCATTACCCATTACTGTGGAGTGTGACATCACAAATAAATGCCTCTGGTAAGAAGAGTTAATATCATATGCATGCACAGTGTTAATACAGAGCAATGCTTATGCCTCGAGAACCTAACACGTAACATACGTATCACACGTAATCACACGTAACATACATATCAAACAACCAATTTCACACTGTTTTAACTATTTAGCTTTAGAAGGTAAATTTATAGATTCTAGCGCTTCTCATCTGAATGCTGGTATTAGTATCAGCATCAGTCACTACATGCCCAAAAAGAGACAAACTACAAGCATGACAAACGACTTCACTGAATCACATGTGATGTAATCTGCAGTCTGCAATGTGATTAAACTATAATGTGATGGACACTAGCATAGATCTCTCCTAATACACAATATGACACAATGTATTAAATACTATGTTGTTAATTAAATCTTGATTCTTTCTTCAGATATGAAAAAACAGGTGGCAAGATACACAAGGTGATGCATTCCAAGTAAATAAATTACGGTTCCTCTCTTTGCAGGAAGTCCAAATCTGTACTAAACCCTGCTCACAGGCACTTCTGTTTTATAAACTCAGACTAACTCGGCAGCAGAATAACTACTACAGCTGAAAGCTCCTCTCAATACTCATGGCAGGGAATTTAATTAAAGCACATACACCGTGACAGAACACAGACGCACAATACACTGAGCTGAGCCCAAGAAATACTTTAAGATAGAGGTGTTTTACTCGGAGAAAAAAAAAGCCAACAAACTGCACCCAATAAACTGTGGGAAAGTCAACACAGCGTTAAATGTGATTTAGGCGCATTCAGTGTGTGGGTCATGCAAAGCTGGGCAGGGTGATTAATCATGAAAATGATCTGGTGGAGAAGGGCGAATAATCATATATGATGCCATTCATTTTCCAATGCCATACAATAACAAACACAAGGCGTCACGTCCACCAGATCAGCCCAAATCTCTGCCATTAAAACCTTTTGCATTAACAGTGACACTTGACACTCATGTTTTAAAGCTATAGGATCGACCTGCTACAATAACACACATTTACCTTACACACATTTACACAGGTGCCATAATAAAATCAGAAAATAATGATAAATTATGATCTTCACTATGCATAGGATTGCCATTGTAGAGTCTTCAAAGTACGATCATTACCCCATGCGACAATCAGTAAAAGCTACATGTGGTAGGAATAATTCATGCAATCCTGAAATGAAGATGCATTCTGAGGCCAGCAATAAGGTAACAACTTCTTCTTCTTCTTCTTCTTCTTCTTCTTTCGGCTTTTCCCTTCAGGGGTCACCACAGCGAATCATCACTCTCCACNTCCTCTTCACCTCCTGCCTGGCAGCTCCATGTCCAACATTCTCCTACCAATATATTCACTCTCCCTCCTCTGAACATCTCCAAACCATCTTAATCTGGCTTCAATAAGGTAACAACTTCATTTTAGTTAAATATTAAGGCAGTAGTGCATTTTATCCTTTTTTAACAAAAGGATAGAAATTCTATAGAAATTTTAACACAATATTGGTAAAAAAAAAAAAAAGTTAAGTGACTATCATGATGATGATGCTGTAGTATGGTACATCAACAGGGTATCTGGTAGACAAGTACCTTCATACACAGTCAATACCTGACAGCAGATATTACTGTAATCATAACCCAGTCGTCCAAAGTATAACCAATGTTACTCTGGCAGGATTCAGAGGCATTCAGTCATATTCATCAGAACTGGCTGTTTGCATAAACATGTCAGCTCTGGTACAACAGAGAGTCTGAGAGTCTGTTGTACCAGAGTTTGAGTACAACTGAGTCCAAATTCTGTTTATTCTATCCAGCCTAATGGATATTTTGAGAAGTAGAGAACATTAGCATTTGTTACACCAGAGTGTTGTTGAATTCTTGATCCTGATTGGTCAGATGGTGGTCTGGCAGTAGTTCTGGCTATAACTCAAATCATAGGTTTATATAACTGTGTTGTTTCTATATTAACAACTCATTCACAGAAATTTATGGAGGATGCCATACATAAACGAATCGAAAAAGTGTGTAATTGTTGATATGGTGTATATAATTTTTCTGTGAAGAGATGTTTATTTCGCATTTTTGGAAGGAGTCTCAAATGTCAGTGCTTTGCAACAGCGAGAGGTAATGCTGCAACTTTAAGTTTTCAGGATGGATTTTTGACTTATTAAATTCAAAAGAGAGAAAAACAGAGGCTGGTGCCAGAACAATTGTTACTAGTGTTTATATTATAATGCAAGTGATACCTTTTTCGAGAACGTTCCACAATATTAAACGTACAGTAGGGTCCAAAAGTCTGAGACCAATGCCGACAATGAGTTTGTTTTTGCATTCTTTTTCAAGTTAACACAAAGGTTTTCAGAATTTCTTAGGATTTGGTATGTCCCCTTTTCGCTCTAATGACAGTGCGCACTCAAGCTGACACAGACTCCAGAAATTTGTGTGAAACCTGATGATCAATGTTAGATCAAATCCATCAGTGTGCTGTCTGAACACGAGCTTCAATGAAAGGTACAAGTCTCACAGAAAATCTGACCTTTTCTACAAATGAGTTAACATAGTCCATAAATATTATTAGTGACCTAGAAATTGTGCAACATGAATATTAAATAGTCAAGATGTTGCACAGTTCCTTTTTTTGTTTTATTTTGCAATTTTCAAAATTCAAAAACTTTGTTTATTTCCTGTTTTAAATAAAAACTCAGACTTTTGGTCCCCACTGTAACTATAAATGGATAAAAAGTATAATATGCTTTTCTTTAATAAGTAAAATATTGTAATAGCAAACTATTGTGGTACAAGAGGATATAAAATGCTGTAATTCATTAACCACCTCTATATTTGCTTGAAAAATGTTATTTATTGACAATGTAAAATAGCCAATATCACGAGATTGCATCTAGTGGAAGTGGAAGTGACTTTGTGGCCAAGTGTGGTGACCCATACTCGGAATTTGTGCTCTGCATTTAACCCATACAAGTGCACACA
>CM074951.1:6994035-7004239 GCA_037577455.1 Pangasius macronema
ACCTTCGGGTTCACCTACAGGTTACAAGTCCGACTCTCAGACCATTAGGCCACGACTGCCCCCGTCGTGCCCCCGTCGTGCCCCCGTCTAGCTGGTTATTTTAGCAATGTCAGGACATATTGTTGCCTTTGAAGTGTCACAGCGCTGCCATCTAACACTTATGAGACAACATAAGCAGCAAGACATCATGACAACTGACTACTTTCTCAGAGAATGCTATTTTTTGGGTCAATGAGATAAAAAACATTCCCAGTCACAGTATTTCTCATTTGGGAGTCAATTCCCTGGAGCCACATCATTAGCCTAATGTCTTTCTTTTACAGTGGCACATATCCAGTGTGATCACTGTTGTACTAGAGGTAAAATACACACACGATGCTCCCTAATTTCCCTTGATTCTTAAGCCTAAATAAATGAACTACTCCTCATAAAAAGGACTTAATCTTTTAGCAGCCCATAGCAAGTCCCAATCATTAAGATTGCTCCATACAAACTAATCAAGAAAGAAATGTAATTCTCAGTTTCTCCACAATTATGGCAGGAGGCCAGCATCATTCCCCAGCCTCACTGATACAAGGCTCACGTTCAATAAAAACTAATGGAGTGTGACACACAGCACACACTACTCCACACCCTCTTCTAGTATGTGTTTGCATGGGCCGAGACTTACCTTAATTGGTAATAAAGAAAATTCACGACATGCACACTTTTAATTGCAAAAGCACAAGCCAAGATTTGGCGCCACGTCTCGCTGAGTAAATAGGATATGGAGTTGTCTTGGGAAATGTGTGTGTGCACGATTGTGTGTGTGTATGCAAGTGATTGAGTGTCATTAGCTCACACAGCTCACTCTTGCGGTTTGTGGTAATATTAAAAGACCACATTGCATCGCAGTAAAAAAGCTGTTATTGGAGACACTGAATGGATGGAGTGCATTAAAAACCGAGGTTGCTTTCTGAATTATCGTATCTTGAGTTACCACACACACATACACACACACAGACAGACAGACGGACAGACAGACAGACAGACAGACAATCAGACAGACAGCAGTGCATTGTCCAGTAGAGTCATGGCCTACACTGAATTCACTGTAACCTTGTGTTCTACGCAAACCCCATTTTTTCAGTCTGCCCTTCTGCAATGGATTCGTTGTGACAAGAGCATATTGAGGCTTAGTGAGATGTGAAAATGTTTGTGCCAACCATTTCAACTAAAAACCCTACAGAGAGAGAGAGGGAGGAACAGAGAGACAGAGAGAAACACAGAATGAGAGACTCGGAGATAGATAAAAAGCTTCCTTCTTCCTGTTCCAGTGTTCAACCAGTTTTGATGTTTATTTTTACAGACCTCTAAGAGATCCTGTTCTATTATTTTATTCTCTTTTTTGTTAACCACACTTTCATTTGTCTTCTAATTTTAGTCACTGCCGATTCCCACTCACTATCCCATCCTACCTTATCACATACCAGGTACCAAAGTGGACGCGTGAGTGCTAACACACCTGAAAACTGCTGTTCATGCTACATCACGGGGCTTTACACACTGAGAGGAAAGCGCTATCTGCCCTGTTCTGCAAACATGAGCTTACACACTCACATGATTAGCTAGATGGGAGAGAGTAATGCCATCCTATCCCATCGTGCTCTCAAGACGACAGGGTGAACACTTTACTGTTGCACCACTTGAGAGGCCCTTATTGTATTATTTTAATATTCAGATGCCATTAAAAATAATTGTATAATTATAACAAATGAATAGACTTCACCCCTAATGTTCATAGCCAAACAGTGCAGAATCCTCAGTACTGTTAGCAGAAGAAGTTGAATCTACATACAGTAATTGAGTCAATGAATGAATGGCTGTGTATAAGTGTGAAAGCTGAGAGAAACTGAAGGAATGTGTATGAAAGAGCTAGTGTAAGCTCAGAGGGTTTGGGCAGGGAATTAATGCCATGCCTGTTTAGACGCAAGGGAATGCTGGTTAGTTTTGGGCTCATCCCCCTCACACTTGGCTGTAGGCAGGAATATCACAGACGTTCAACCCAAAGCTCTGCTTGGTCCAGAACTAGCTGCAATAACAGCAAGCACGCACGGCATTGGCCCATCTGTCCCTTACCATCAACCTGTCTTTCCTCAATCAATTTCTTCCCTGGTGCCTTTTGTATCTGCCTCCTTCTTTCTTTTCAAATGGCAGTCCATATCAGCTCGCCTTCATATCGACTAATAGACATGGATCTGTTCCTGAGTCCTGATTACCCAGAATTGCCCAGAAGCAGCACTGTTCTCAGATCCTCAGTGCTATTTGTGCTCCAAACCTAAACACAAACGAACACATTTGGAAATACACAAGAGAAGGCAGGGTTCCAATTTGCAAATAATTTTATTATTACATAGGAATCATTCAAAATATAATGCAAAGCACTGGGACTAGGAAATTCAGGAGAAATAATATTTAAAGCAGTATGCCCAGCTCTCTCTGTCTGTCTCACGCACAAGCAAACCAATGTTCTCGGCTGTTTCCTCCCAAGCTCTATGTTTCTTTGTAATATCGTTATGCATATTTAATGGGAAGTTATTTATAACAGGATAAAGTGAAGCCACAGTTATAAGGTTTTGTTTTTTCCAATGTTGTGCATTACAGCATTACTCATTACGTTTCTACTGTCATATTTTCTTTGAATTTGTCATCCATCTGTACGTTTTACTACAAATTTTACTATGGACTGAACTGTACAGATGTAAAGCTTTCCCGTTGACTGGAAGAGTTTATGAAAGTATTCCACAAAAATCTGTTTCACTTAACCTTTGACAGAATTTAACACCTGATCTCAGACGTTCATTACAAGGAGTTTTGGGGTAATGACATTTCTGTAATTTTCTTACCACAAAGAAACTGTTCAGTTATACTATTATTATTATTATTATTACTACTACTACTACTACTACTACACATCAGTCTCCGTTTCTCTCTTTTTTTTGGTGTCCGGTATAGTCGAAGCGGAAGTATAACTGATTAACGGTACCTAGACAAGGTGTCATTTTGGTCTCGGGAGATTACCCAGAATTCTACTCCTTCCCAGTATCTGGTGCTTCTCCAGATGGCATATCTGATCCTGGGATACAGTAGTACGATACTCCCCATGTGGGATATAAGCTTGCTGTTTGTTTGACCTATTGTATAATCTCTCTGTTTCTCTATCCCTTTTCTCACTGACTGAAACAAGAGCTGCAACATTCACCCTATGGCCATGCACTACTCATGATGTCATCACAATCTGATTGTGTGAGTTTTTTACGGTTTTATGGATTTATGCATAACTGAGATTGACTGAAGCTTCATGTGCCACCTGACAATGCACTGCAGCCTGCTGAAGAAAGCCTTGTAAAGCATTAAATGCTCCTTTCACAGACTGTGGAGGATTTTGCTGGTGCTGCTGTGTGTAGGTGGCTAATTTTCCCTTTCTACTGAACCTCACTCAGTTAGCCCAAGTCAACTGCTCTAACTCGAACAACACTGCCATTGTGCACAGCTACTGACTGGCATTTCCGTTTCTACTTGCCTGGATCACACTTCACTATTACTCACTCACTCACACACGCACACACGCACACACGCACATTAGCACACAAGGGAGCTAAGAGTAATTTGCATTACAATAATATGAAAATAAGTGTCAGTGGTGGACAAAGCACTTGACTAAGACATTGCAGGTGAAGTTTTCATTTGGATCTTAAAGTAAGGTCTAATTTTACTTCAACAATATAACCCTTCCATTTTCCTTAACACTTATCCTGCACAGGGTTGCAGATGGAGCCTGGAGCCTATCCCTGGGAACTCGGGGCACAAGGGTACCAACCCATCACAGGGCACAATCTCACAACCATTCACACACTACAGACAATTTGGAAACTCCAATCAGCCTACAACATAGGTTTTTGGACTGGGGGAGGAAACCAGGGCAGGTGGAGAAAACCACCGAAGCATGGGGAGAAAATGCAAACTCCACACACATGGAGAGAAGGCGGGATTTGAATCCCAACCCCAGAGTTGCAAGGCAACAGTGCTAACCACTAAGCCACCGTGACCTCCCCCCCCTCCAATGATATAATTAATTAGTTAATTAATCACTCTTTGGAGCATTTAACAGTAGCCTAATATTTTACTAATATATTCAAGTTCATTGCCATGAATAGCTAAGATGTTCATTTTCAAACTCCGCAAATTTCTCAGTTCAGGTTCTCAACATTAACAAGCATTTTATACCAAAGTAGTGTACAGCAAGCTTTTATAATAACAGAGGTGCCAACATTGCTAACAACAAAATCCAGAGAGAGAAAAACAAGAATTTTACCACAAAAGCCCTCCAATCAAAGAGACCACAGTGCTGCCCACTTGTTTTCTGTTGGGTCACAAGACTGAGGCTTGTGAATACACAGACCAATGTTACACTAGATGTTAAGCAAATGCGCCTCTTTCACTTCCTGAGTCCTTTCCTTTTCAGCCTTTTCCATCAGGTGAAGTTTGTTCGTGTTTGGTCTAACTGATGCTTTATCTGAAAAAGCAGAAGTGTAGTTTTGAGGTGTCTCCCATATCACTGCACCATTTGGAACAAAATTGTAAACTCTACAGCTAAACAAAAGAAATAAACAAATTTCTAAAAATAGTTAACAGTCTCCCCATAATTGCTAATAATGTCTATATTTAAATCACTCTGGCTTACTCTGACAGTATTTATCACTGCTGTAAATACCTCTCATAATTGAGTCTAGTAAAGCCAGAACTTTCCGAATAGTTGAAATTAATGACAGATTTGACGCTGGTTGAAGATCTGTAGGTTCCTTTGAAGCAGTGATTGCAAGAACTGGAAATTCAGAAATGATATCCCCTAGAGTACAACTCTTTTAATGTGTCCTGATTTATTCCATTAAAATGTATTATACCACAGAGCTGTTGTTGCTCTCTTCTACTTTTATGTTCATCTGTAACATTTTTATTAACTTCAAGAGAGAAAAAATAGTGGCTAGTGAGGGACCAACTGTTTATAACTGCAAAAAAAACAGAGAAATAAATTGTATCATGGACGTTCCACAACATTAAATGTTCCTATAACAGCATGTCCCATCATGTTTTATTGCTTACTTTTGTCCTGTATTGCTTAGTGCAGTGGAGTATGTTTAACCCTCTACTGCATGAATTCTAGTTTTATACAGGAAATAAAAATATATTTCAAAATTAAAAAAAAAAAAAAACTTAGGGGGGTAGTTTGTAAATTGTTGCCATATGGCAACAATGTGCAGTAAAGGGTTAAATATTCGTCAACAAAATATTTGCATTACAAAGAAAAACTCTGCTGCTTTGTGTATTCTACCTGGCAGGATTTGCACTGTTTTAAGACTATTCAAAAATTCTCTCCGTTGCCTAAAAGGTGACGGGATTGTGTTTGAATGTGTTTGTACAACATGCCCGATTCAGTGAGAGTATGCCATATGTTTACACAGAGAGTGGACAGGGAAAGGCTTAGTTATGAAAAGTGTCAGCGGCGCTCCCTGTTGAGTGCATGTTTTACAGATGCAACAGCAGCAGCAGCCCTTAGGCGACACTTTTAACACAGCACTAAAGAGTCACAGGGACTAAAAGGGACAAGTGCATTCATGTCCTCTTGCTGTTCTGTCTGTCTCTTTATTTCAGTGTGCCAAAAAAAAGACCCCTAAATAGAAAAATGAATGAAAAAAGCTCAAAGACGTGTCACTCTTGGTATTCTTTTTAGGCAGAAGAGCACGTTTGTGTATGTGGATGTGCATACATGCAGTGAAAAGGAGATATGTCTAGACACTGGGTCAGTAGGTAATTTAATCTTTTCTTATAAAAGGAAGCAAGCTATAAACACATACACGCCCACACACACAAAGTAGTGGTGAATGTCCTCTAAAGTGACCTCCATTTCTTTGCCTCTATCTGCCAGCGCACAGATAAAGCACCTTGTGCAGACAGTCCAGATTAAAAGAGATGCAACTGTGATCACAGCCACTACGACGGCTCTGAGACAACAGATCATCACTCAGTGAGCGCAGGTGAAACGCCACCGCCATTCCGGCTCGATAATCATCACTCACAAAGCAAATGCCACTGAGATGAAACTGCCTCGTCACAGCCTCTGGGTCTGATGCTTCAAAGGTGGAGCAGCTCAGAAGAACTAAAGGAACCAATAAAATAGCTAAAGCCGGGGTCCTTAGAGAGGTACAGGACGTGCACCGCATGACTAATAATTATACAGACTAACCAAGTGAAAGAGCTCCAGCAGACCTACAAGAAATCCTTTTAGAGAGTTGTCGAAATATAAGTTCCACTATTTAATTTAAATTGCTCCTAATGTACAAATGTCATTTTGTATATTATTATTGGACTATTACTATCAAATGCTATTTCCAAATCCAAATCCAAATCTGGTGAACAGTGTAGAAATTACAGCACATTTCATATGTGTTACCAAAAGTAAATGTACAATTGGCTGCTCAGCTGTTCCATGGCCAGGTGTGCGTTATTCCCTCATTGTTTCACTTACAAGTAAGAAGATAGAAGGTCTAGCGTTGATTTCTTTTCTTAGCGTGTGGCATTTGCATTTGGAACATGTTGCTGTTAAATCTCAATATAAAGTCCAAAGAGCTGTCAATGCCAGTGAAGCAAACCATTTCTCATTAGGTTGAACATTCAAAATGAACCCATCAGAAAGATAGCAAAAATATTAAATGTCACCAATTCAACTATTTGCACATTCTACAACCCCTGGCAAAAATGATGGAATCGCCACACTTAGAGGATGTTCACCCAGCCTTCTTACTTCATAGCAAACAAACAAATCACAGATATGACACAAAAAAGGTTTTGTTCAATAGCTTAACATTCTGGCTTTGTGACACATACAGCAAAAAAACTCAGTGACATTTTTTATATTAATGGCATGTCATTTTCCAAATGGGTTTGTGGGGTTTCCAATTAAAAAAGGAGAACCACTGGTCTATGTGTGATGAAAACTGTAGAATTGAAAAAAAACAAAGTAAAAACCAAGAAGCTCAAAAAATACAAAAAATATCAACAGACCAAAATGTTAAAGACATCAAGTTATGACTATAAGCAGGAGAGGATTAATAGTGAAAAAGAGGAAGATGGATTTAGAGGAAGACCTTAAGTAAGTCAGACAAAGCCATTATCTCTGACAGCAGGTGAGTTATGTATGGTTTTAATTAAAGATACCAGTGAGCTGTTAATAGCGCTCATTAATTATTAGGGACTTATCAGCGCAGGGCTACTGTCGCCTTCTCTCTGATGTCACCTTGGTGATTTCATCACTGTTACATACCGCAGTCTTAAGTTTAAGGCATTAATTAAGGAATAAAACACAACAGGAGGTGCTGTTATAATAAAATACTCCACAGTGGGGTGATGTGACGTCATTCCCACCTCAAAGTGGATTATTTTGCTATAACGGCACATCCTGAAGTGTTTTATTCCTCTTACGCCACACCAATTTTCATTTATTAATGTACATGTTGTGCTTTTTAACCATATATAGTTACATTTAGTGTTGTCAAAGTCTGTTAGACAAGTTATCTCCTGTTGTTAATTGTTATTTCAGGTATAAATTATGCCAGCCTTTCTTTTATCTACATTAATACTTTTAGATATATTAATAACATGCTGAAACACAAACATGCTGCATGTCATGGTAACAGCACTGACACTGAAGACTCCTTCCATAAATGTTCAATAAACTTGTCCTTACAGAAATTTGTTTATTAGGCTTAGATTATGTAGAGCTGTAAATTAATATAAATCATTTATGTCACAGCCAGAATTACTGTCAGAGCTATGCAGTTATAAAAACATATATCAACATCTTCAGATTCGGTATTCACTTTGTTATGAGCGTAATTATAACAAATCAGGGCAGACTTTAGAAGGGAATGGTAATGCCGTAGAGCCAGAGAATAAAGATAACCCATGTTAGGAGTTTTATGGTGATTTTCAAATGCATCATTCTACCCAATTTACACAAAATGTAGTCAATCAGCCAAGATAGTGTTGGTGCCTCATGTTTGCTTCTTTAATTTTGCACGCTAATTACAAGGACAATGTAGTTAACAGATTATGGAAATCTATCTCAAAAAAAATTTTTTTCCAAGTACAAGCTTATGATTTTCTAAATAATGTTATAGTCGCTTAGCTTCTGAGTTAGCGCTTATTAGCCTAGCGTGCACATGTGCTGTAACACAGCCTTGTTGGTTATCATCTTGTGCAGAATGACAGCAAGCTGTGCAAAGGGAAAAAGTATTTCCAGTTACTCGCAAGTCGATGTGTCATTAAAGAAAGAGTACAAATATATAATGTCATTGGATGACACAAGATTTCGTATCGTCGTTGTCTGTGGGATATTACCGAATAACTGGGTGTGTTTACAGTGTGTAAATGTACAGCTGAATGATTCCTTTAACTCAGACATGCACCAGTATCAGGACAGAAGAACTAATTAGCAATATACAGTAATATACGTAGTACAGCAGTTTCAAAAGCTCATTCAGTAATGCTGAACTGGTTACTACTCTCAATGAAGAGTGTATTAAAATGACAAGCCAGTGAAATCCAGTTTAATTAGCTTTAGGATAATGAAACTAACCCAAAGTGCACTGACATTGTAATCAAACCTGTAACGAGACACGTTTTCTCCATCTACTCAAGTTATGTGCAACACCAGTAAAAGGATTAGGCCTACATAAGAGTAATCTATCCTGAATAAATGAACTTATCTTAGTTGCTCTTCAAGGGATAATCAGTAAAATACACACAATGGGCCTCTTTCATTAATCTTTGAGTAAAGATGTGTGTATATGTTGGCGTAAGCTAAACCAAACTTAAAATTTATACCAGATTTACAAATTCATATTCGCGTGTGTATGTTGATGAATGCCAATTAGCTGTATATACCTGGGCATGTGCATGCCACAGTTGATTTGCATTTGGTGACGCCCACAAAACTCGATAAAAGGCCAAGATCACAGAGAGAAACGCACAAAATTGCAGAAGTTGAAGTACTTTCAAGTCATAACTATGAGAAAAGAAAATTATTTAGCAGTGTACCCAGTGGAGTCATAGTACCAGAAAAGACTAAAATAGAAAGAAGTTACAGGGGTGAATTCAGTCATCCGAAGCCGTCTTTCATCCTCCGAAAAAAAAAATCGGTCTCTAAAAATCCATTGCTTCCTAAGGGCATCATGTCCTGACTCTTCCAGGTATATAAATCCTGCCATTTACACTGCCATGCCTTATGGCTACTATCTGCACAGACCAGCCTATCCTCCTTTTATTAGCATTTCATCTTAATGAAACAATGTGTGTGTGTGTGTGTGTGTGTGTGTGTGTGTGTGTGTGTGTGTGTGTGTGAGTGTGTGTGTGTGAATATAAATCCATATTATATAAATATAAATACATATATATGCATGTATGTATGTATAAATGTATAAGATTCTAAGCCAATAAATCAAGGTTTACATAAGTCAGTCTTCTTATGAGTAAATTTAAACACACTCAGGAACAGAAGTGGGATACGAAAGTTTTCCCAAAATGACGGGATTTTCATGAACACTTTTTTTTTTGCATAAGCGCTCATATGAACGACGTATGCATAATCAGTTCATTTTCAGCTTCATAAATGAGGCCCAGTGTTCATGCAAACTTCGAACCTGTCCATACACAAACATGAAAACATAACTCAACTACAACAGCAGTAAACTTTAAAACATGAACTCCAGATAGCTCATCTTACCTCATATAAAAAAATGCTCTTGTTTTGAGAAAAATGCTCTTCTTTCAAACATCTTCCAGGATAATTTAAATCAATGGCATGTTTCAGCAAATACGGAGTGCAGGCCGTGCAAACTGCGCATAAAAGAATCTTGCTTGCAAAGATAATTTAAGAAGGAGTAATTCAGTGTAAATACCAAACGTTCAATGGAAAAGAACACACCAACTGGCATCTTTTCTGACTTATGTTCAGGATTAGAAACACTAAGACAAGGAATGAACGCATAAACCTAAAATGAACAATAATTCAATACTGTTAATTACTACAATCTTCTTCTTCTTCTTCTTCTTCTTCTTCTTCTTCTTCTTTTGGCTTTTCCCTTCAGGGGTCGCCACAGCGAATCAT
>CM074951.1:7010620-7025419 GCA_037577455.1 Pangasius macronema
ATAGGGATAGGTGGAGAGTGATGATTCGCTGTGGCGACCCCTGAAGGGAAAAGCCGAAAGAAGAAGAAGATTTAAAACAAATATATTTGTAGAATATGAACGCAAATTGACTTATAGGGGGGAAAAAACTTGAAATTGATAAATATTATGTATGTATGTAATCTGTGGTGTCTATTATTGGCATAAGAAAGGGGTAAAATGTAAAAACGCATGAACAAAGGATTAAAATTCTAATGGACTGATTTTATTCCTGCTCTACATTCCTCCAGAGCTACACACACACTAACAGCACACAAATCCAATTGACACAGAACATTAAAGTACAGCATGTTCCCGGCTTTTGATGCCTTACACAGCTCTAGTAAAGAGCAAAAGGCAGAGCATTAGCATGGGCAGAAAGATCATATGCAGATGTCTCAAGAGGCATGTTTATAGCTACTAATCTCCTTATGTCTTGAGGAGGAAGGCTGCATTAGCATAGCATGGCAGGGAAGTTTAGTAACCAGCTGCGCATGAGTGCATGTGTGTGTCTCACTTCTCTTTATCTAGCTCTTCATTAAGCATGACACTTTTGTTTTGCTTTACTATTTTTTTCAATAATGGCAAGGCTAAATAAGGACTAATTCAATCTGTAAAAATTGCCTACCAGTAGGAAGCATCCGCTACACCCAGCTTCACTGCACAATGCAAAAAAAAAACATTTTACTGTCTTATAAAACATGAGGTTGATTTTATTTTGTGCTGAAAGACAGATACAATTGAGCAGAAAATCAAAGTCAGATTATTAATCAGTATCCACTGATAATGATACTAGTGTTGGGTATCAGCTCGGTACTGTGCTCATTTACACATACTCGTAAAAAATGCTCTGATACCAACATCCAGTACCAAGTTATACTAGGTGTATTCCACGATTAACGATGGCAATCAAACCAAAGCAAATTTTCTCTGTGCATTATGAAAACCTCAAGAGCTGCAGTATCTCAGGAACTACATTATCTCCCTACAACAGTTACCTGATCTTAACATCTTATGGTGTTTAAAGAGTATCTTTAATAGAGAGCTCAAGGATGGCCGTAACAGTGAGAGCGGTCATGAAAATGAGTGGTATTCATGAGCATATAGCAATGAAGCGAGCGTACAGAGAAACTCTCACTTCAGCTCTGTGAGCACTGAGCCCTGCGACACACACGCTTCCTTCCCCCTCTCTCACCAGAGTCTACGCTTTCAAGTCACGGCACCTTGTGATCATTTTCAATTATCACGCTCACTGATACTGCTCCGTGTGCTCAAGTCAGAGAGCATCACACTCCCTATTAAAGATACTCTTTAAACACCATAACATATTAAACATAACATTCAGCATTCAACGAGGGGTTCATTGCTAGCAGCACACGGCAACAAGCGACATAAAAAGCAGTTAAATAAATAATCAGTATCAATGAGTACTAACATACAGCCATATTAATATGTTATTCATCTTAAAACATTATTTCTGTAGCAAAACTGTAGTTATGAAACATAACTGAGCAGAAAAACTGTGGTTGCTACATTAAAAGCATTTAGTTTATACACTTGCTTAGCTTGTGCGCTTAGCTTAGCTTTCTCTGAAAGCACGTAGCTTTCATAGAATGGACACTTGTTCAAATTGTCATGGAATGGGCCACTTCTTGACCCAATTCACTAACCAGTTATATCACATCTAACTAGTTAACAGTTTCCAACAGACACATGTATTATACTTAATTCAGCCTTTTCTGTGGCTGAATCTCATATAGAATATTATAACGCATATAGTACACTAGGTACATACACTATTATGCACATGCAGAGAATAGGAAGCCACATGGAATATATATTTTTTTTAAATTAAAGAATGTTTTGAGTGCGGACAAGTAAAAGATGGTGGATGTTTGCATGGAGCTCTTGTTACTTAAAAGGCTTAAAATCAAGCTAAATACCATATTAGCAACAACAACACAGTACTGTGGGTGAACATGTTAGCGTAAAAAAATGTTAGCTTTGGAAACTCACCTAATCACAAAGACATTACATTTCTCTGGAGACATTTTACAGACATCCACAAAGCAAAGTGATTTTAATCCCACCACCACCACCACCACCCCCCAAGCTGCCCCCTTCACCACTGTTCCTGTCAACCACAAAAATCTTGCAATCTTTTTTTTTTTTAACCATGCAACTGTCTTTACTATTTTCTTCCCACTGCCAGGCAAAGAAGCCCAGTGGCCCCTGCAAACTGTTGTGTTTTTCCTGCACACATTTGGCTTGATTAATCAGCTAATTATCAAGGCCTTCTGGAGCAGAGTCAAGTGTGTTAGAGCAGCAAAAACACAACCTCACACAGCCGGTGAATTCACAAAGACTCGGACTGAGATATACTGTCTTAGGCAGCCGGGAGTGAACATTAGGCTAGGTATGTAACACTATTCCAGTGGCAGAAGACAGGCAGATGGAACTGTTCGAATGCAGATAGTTTTACATGAACAAGAGGAAGTCAAGCATGAGAGCTACAGAGAGGACATTGTGCCTCATGCGTTCGAGGGTGTGGGGCTGAGTGACAGCTCTGCTGCTGGAATCTGATTACCATGAACTAATTAATAAATGATGCTGCATCATCAGGCACCTGCCCACGCAGTTATAACAGTGAAAGTGATTAAAACATACACACATACACAATTAAATATTAAGTAAAGCAAACTCACACTAATGAGAAAGAAGATATCTATTCTGGCAAGTAGACACGAGTGTTCTTTACATCTTATACACACAAGGGCTGTCAAATTACTTCAACAGTTGCATTTGACTACTAATTACGTAACATATTTAGTATCTGAATGCATTTAACTAAATGACTATATCATTTTATTCTGTTGCAAACAAAATCAAGCAAAATTGAGTGCCATGCTGTGTTTGTGACATTCATTTTATCATTTTGTCATCAACTTTAATGTTCATTCATAAACCCGTCCCCCCTCCCCAACCCCCTGATCCCCCATCTGGGCCAAACACACTGGATCAACACAAAGGATCACACCAACCCACATAAACACACACAGCTACACTAACCTCCAAACTCACTAACTGTCCTATATTGGTCAGTCCAGCAGACACATGGGCTCTCACTTTCTTCCTTATTCATGTAGTGACAGATTAAAGAGAGCTGCAGGGTCCAAAGCTCCTCTTCTCGAGTCCCCAGATCTCTTTAGCTGATTTTAGATCCCTGCTGTGGCAGGTTTATGGTCGGGTTTATGAGCCAGAGGCAGACAGAAAAAGATAGAGGGGGGAAAATGTGATTGAGTTTGTGTCAAGGAAAACAATCTCTACACAGTTTTTGTGCGTGTGAGGGGGATGTATTTAATGTGTGTCCTCTTTACAGAGAACAAACCTTCCTGTGACAGGAAAAATACAAGATAATTTTACCATTGTGAGGATAGCTGGCTGGTCTACAAAAGATTTCCCTTTTGAATACTGAAGTTAAAGGGAAAATCCACCCTGCACCACTTAATTATTAATCTTTATATTTAAAGTGATCTTCAAAGGCGTTCAAGATTTATTTTGTAATGAAACTCCAAGTTGACTTTTTTTTTTTAGTTTAAACTTCTTTCCTACTTTACCCACAATGCAATTCAGCTGCCTGCTTTACATTAACATTTACGTCACTTAGCAGATGGCCTTATCCTTATAAAAGCACTTTGTAGTCTCTATCAAAAACACATCCTCATGCTAAGTCAGGGACTAAGAGTATCATTAGTCTACCCTCCCCTATTGGGGAGATTAGTACAGAATGGAAAGAAAACAAGACAATGATTTTTAAAATAGATAAACAAAATGCTCATTCAAGTGCTTAGTGAAGAGGTAGGTCTTTAGTCTTCATTTGAAGATAGCCAGTGACTCAGCTGTTCGGACAGAGTTTCATTCTATTACCTGGGTGCCAGGACACAGAAAAGCCTTGATGCGTGTCTTCTTTGTACTCTGAAAGATAGTGGGTCCATTCGAGCCATGCTAGAGTCACACTGATAGTGATACCAATGGGATTTAGCCCTCGCCTCATCTCTACCCAAAGAGAGCGATGAAGCAGTGCTTTAGTCCTTCAGTCTGTTCAGTTCTCTTACCTCCTCTTCTATACACTCTGCTTAAACAGATCAACTTCCAAAGCTTCAACTTTCATGCTAATACCACCATAAACACCATCGTACTATCTAGCCGAGCCAAGTCTCAGCCATCACACAGCACTTCTGAGGCATATAAATTAGAATAACGTTCTGGGACTTAAACGTTTGGAGTGTTCTGTTTGGATTTCTCATGAAAATGAAATTCGGTCAAAATGCTGAGTGAGGAAAAAAACTTGCTGTTTTGCTTTTTAGGAGCTAATGGCGAAAACTGACCATTTTCAATTATATTTGAGATTTTATTTTTCCCCATTAAACTCCATTGTAACTGTGCTGGCAATGTCCCCCTGTGACGTCAGCACAGCACACAACCACTGACGTCTCATTGGAATGATAGAAATACAGCACCAAGGTTAGCTGTAGGCATAGCATTGTTGAACAATATAATGTGTGTTTGAAACCATGTTCCAGATAAAGCACAAATCAATCATCTCTCTTCAAACAGATCTGTCAGCAGCATAACCAAATGTACACAGTGCTCACAAGAGCACCACAATCACCTGAGTGCAGCTCTCTACCTCTTTCCTGCTTTCCTTAAACAAATTCTCTGCACCTAACTTCACTCCAAAAACACAACACTTCTCAATATTACCACAAGAGTCCAACAGCAAAGACATCTGTTTGCCTGCTAGACAAATCAAAGTTTGTACTGAACATGGACCAAAGTCTCTTTAGGCTCTTATATGTTCATAGTGTAACAAGTGTGTGTGGGGAGGCTACTGTGACTGGTCAAAGCTGTGTGTTTAGTGTTTTAGTGTTGTGGCGGTCCACGGCCACAAGTTGTGACAAGCGGGTGACACATCTTCCTCCAAACTCTGTCAACATGGCAAAAACCAAACCAAAATCAACACACACACATACTAAAGCAGTTCACTCTTCATCGTAATGCCCTTCACAGTAAATATGAAGGTTAAAAAGAACAGCCTTATGCAGTGATTATTATACTAGTATTATGGTAATGTTTGGGTTTAATATGCAATTAGTGTGCATTAATGTATGTATGTATGCAAATATTTTGGATAATCAAGCTTAAAAATTCTCATGCTCAGGTCAACAGGGAGCACACACAAGGCTATTTAAACTAAAACACTCATCAGCCTAGTATGCATAATTCATATGCTGTTAAGAGTACACAGTCATCGACCCACAGCAAGTGAACATGTGAAACTGCCAATTTGGTCCAAAACTAACGATAGTCGTTCAGCTAGAGCCTTCTGAGACCAATCAAGAGCCTGTTTGGTGCCGTGGGGGCAATCAGGTTTAAAATGGAGGACACAGGTCAGCAGGTTGCAGAGGGAGGAATATAAAAGGAGAGGATAGTCAGTTAATAAGCTTTAAAGCTGCTGTAAACATTCTTTGCGATTTTGCTAACTTCCACAGGTTTTGATTGTTGTTAATCATGGTATAAAATTACTATTATGGTGTTAATATTTATATGATTAGAACAGGAAGCCAGTGTAAGGTAACAGCATAACTGTAGACTTGTTGTTTTGTCTCCACTCAAGTTGTGTTGAAATTCTGTCGATTTCTACATTAGGCTAAGCGCTCTTAACTCAAACACCCACTGGACATCACAAAGTTGTTCACATTGTAAATTGCAACTTGTTACCCATAAACATCTTGATTCTTATCTTTATCTGTAAATCATCATCCTTATGTATTAACTCTTAAGTCCGGTGTAGTCTGTCTGTGTTCACAGGCTTTTATACACAGCTTTCTTTTTCGTGCTACAGCCAGAAGCTGAATTTGTAGAATTAGCAGTGTGCAAGCGACACTCACAGCTGAACCCCACTTCTTTTTTTTAACTTTATTCACTATCAGGATTCAGACTAAGGAACAACATCATATTTTGCTGTAATGTTTCCTGGAGTTTAACAACATAGAAAGAATAGAGTTTGTCCTACAAGATGTGCACCATGACAACCCAAAAAAAAAACCTCAAGTTATGTCCAGGGTCTATATCCCTGACCCAAAGAGAAGCCAGAAAAGCAAATAAGACACACCGACTGGACGCATGGAGGAAGAAGGGGTCGGAGTGAGGGGACCAACATGCCGTGAGACATTAAACAAAAGTAGCACCCGGTCAAGTAACACCACCCATACCATCCCTTACAAGCTTGTGTATAAGGTGCCATTATATATAGTCCAAGTCAAGGCTATGAAGTGTATCAAAGGATGTCAGCAAGTGAAGAAACAGATTAAAGCACTTGCATTTAAATGTCATCACATCCAGTTTGCATTTTCTTTTTGGCATCATTCATCTGTATACCATTTGCATGAAAGTGTTTAAAAACAAAGCCGGACATTGTCCATCATGGAGGAAAAGGGTGAGAAGACTGGAATGGGAAAGTAACAAAATGCCTGTTAAAACAGAGCCATCATCTTTTTACTCTGGGAGAGAGCTGATAAGAATATTAATTTGAGGCTTTACAACCAGATTTATATAACAGTTACAGTTGAAGCGCTCATTCACAAAGGTACACATTCACAACTCCCCAAAATCCCACTCATCCATGCCAACAGGCCCAGGAAACATTTAATAATGCACGAGCATGACCCCTGGGGTCAAGCTTAGGTTTAAAGAGTTCTATCAAGAACCAAGTCAATAACCAGCCCATATTTGTGACCATGTTTTAATTTTTAAACTTTGGGCTGCACTGTTTCTAGCACCATCTGATTTTTAATCCACTTCCTGAGCTTTTGGGTGTGTCTCAATCAGCTCCCTAGCTCTCTAGGATGTGAACCAGCATATCGTGTACATGAGTTCAGGCACTGGTAAGGACACTGGCTCACTACACATTGGGACACTGATGACTCCGGCGAAATGATTATGTACTCATTGACATGTAGTCATTGTAACAAATGTCAAAGACGGGCAAGGAGGAGGTGGGAACCAAGTGAACTTAAACGCAACGTTTAATCATAATCAACATAAACACAGCATAAACCACAAACACAAACCATGCATGCATCTCTCTCTCCCCCTTGGCAACCAGCCACTCCTTTATCCCTCTCTCCCACTGATTAGCCAACTCAGTGCCAGGCGTGTATCCTCACAGCCTGGCACCTCCCTGCTCCTTGTCACGCTCAGATTCAAGCCTCCAGCCTGACGTACACCACCTCCCCTCCTCTCAGAAGAAGCGATGCTGCCCTTCTGGCTTTGCCCCGCGTCCTTCAAGCATGAGGAGAGACAAAAGGAGGAAGAGAGAAGGAGTGAGCAGTAGAGACAGCAAGAAAAAACTGATTCCCTGGTTCCCAGACATGCTGTCATCTGGTCTTCGGCCAGCCAGGAAGCGATCCCCATGATGCCGGGTGCTGGCGCTGGGCCTCCTGGCGGACGGCTATGGCTCCTCCCCTTTTCAGGAGGACAGCAGCCGCACCTCCATCCCCAGATGCCAGCAGCCACTCCTCCTCTTCTCAGGGGGACGGCTGCGACTCCTCTCCTTTCCAGGCTGACTCCTCCATCCTCCAGCAACCGCTCCAGCACCACACTTCCTCTGCACTGCGATCCTCCCACAGTGGCGAGGGCTCTCTGACAGCGCATCCCTCCACCTTCCCAGGTTTCGGCACCACAGCCTGGCCCCTCCCTCCTCCTCGTCACAGTCATCAGACTCAAACAAAGCGTATACAGAATGTCAAATAAAGTTAAAAACACTGGAAGGATTTTATGAATGCGACAACCCTTAAAACGGCTGACTATCCAATCAGTGCCCTGACAACTGAACTATGGAGCTGATTGCCATTTGTCTCTGTTAACCCATGTCCCACTATATACCGTCTGTTTTGTCTCTGACTTTCCTTATATGGCCAGTGTTTCCTGTTTGCAGCAAAAGGTTGCCATGGTTGTTAACTGCTCTCACCTGTTGCTTGTTACAGTAGTTTAATTTGCCTAGTTTTAGCCAGGCACTAGGCATGTGTGTGTGTGTGTGTGTGTGTGTGTGGTAATGCATGTATTTGCTGCAATCTCCCGCACCCGTATCCCTTCTGTTTTTCTAGTTCCTTAGTTTCTTACTGTTGTCTTTGCTTTTAGTACTGAGCTCTGACTGTCTGACTGTGTGATCAGAAATATGCCTTCATTAACCCTATGATTTGACCCATTACAGACTATGATTACTAGAGGAGGATAACAAATTCCACCAATTAGCTGTTAAACAGAAGCAGAGCAATCTCTGCACCTCTCAGGTCACTCATGTTCACGCTTATCTTTCCTCTTGCTCAGTCTCATTCCTTTCTTTTACGCTGCACTCTTTTGGTAGGCTGCTTCTATGCGATAACTCCGCCATTAGGATTCTCCCCTAGTACATTAAGCAAGATTAATGCTGATTATTTATATCAGGCAGGCTGATGATTAATATAAGATGTCAAAATGAATAATTCTGTATATATATTAAGTCCCATGTCCTGAATTCCCCCTCTCTTCCACGCTTCCATGTTGTTTTGTTTTGAGAAAACATCATCGGCTTTTGTTTCTGTGCTGTCTCATGCCCCATCCTCTCTGTGGCTACATTTACATGCACATCAATATTCCGATATTAATCGGAATTTGGCAATATTCTACTTAGTATTGAGTCATGGAAATGCTGTAATCGATTGCCTGGTTCAGATTAAGACATTATTCCGATTCCCCAAATTCTGATTCCCACCCCTGGAATATGCCTGTTTTAATCAGAAATGTGTTGCATGTTAACACCTTATTCAGAAAATCCANTCAGGCATACTTACAACAACCATTTATACAGGAATATTCCAATGCCTGTATACATATAAACATCATAATCAGAATACGACTGCAACCCGAATATAGATATTAAATAGAATTTGATGTGCATGTAAACATAGCCATTGATGTGTCTGTCTTATCTTGCATTTCTAGCATTAAATCTGAGCCTTGTTCCCTACTTCCATAAACTTGTGGTTTTGACCCTCGCTTGTTTTCCCATTTTATGATTATGCATTATTCATTGTTTATGTTGTCTGCCTGTGCTCTGAGGCCTGCTTGGAACATTGACATTACTACTTGGATTGCCCTAAATAAAATACATCTCTAACCACAAGTTACATCCTGAAAATCCAACTGTTGTTGTATAGATTGTACACCAGAATGTACAGATGGGTTCATTGAGTTATTTAAAGGCAGCAAACACAGATAAGCTAGAAATAAATGTGAAACTAAATTACTGTAATAAGCCTTAAATCCACTGTAAAGAAGGTATTCTTTGCAATCTTCCAATGCAACTTCTATTAGGCTTAGCTAATAGTAGCAAATAGTAGGAGCATTGTTCATTGATTTGATACACATACTTAACACAACATACTAAAGCATACTGGTGGGAAGTGGTAGCTTAGTGGTTAAGATGTTGGCCTTCTGATTGGAAGGTTGAGCGTTCAAATCCCAGCACCATCAAGCTAACACTGCTTGAGCATCCGGGAATTGGGAGTTGAGGAGTCAACATATTTACACTATTAGCATTCAGCGGGACCTATTCTAGATGGTTTACGGATAAACGTAAATTAATGTAAAGCATACACAGATCCACTATTTTTAAAAGAACTCAAGGCTTTTCAGGCTGGAATTTTGCTGTTTGAAAGGAGCTGCAGCGACTAACTTAACGTCAACCAATCAGACAAAGGAGCAAAGAAAATCCATGCAATTCTTTCAGGTTGGATGTAAACACACAACACTGTGACCAGTACAGTCATCTCTCCAGTGGGAAGCAGAACTGCCTAGAACCAAAACCAAAAATTTACATCAGTTCCTGTTTAGACCAGTTCCTGTTTTGCATGTGCAGCTGAAAAACACAAAAGTAGTTGTGCCTGGAACACCAGGTTTGTAATGAAACATTAATGAGAGAGAGAGAGAGAGAGAGAGAGAGAGAGAGAGAGAGAGAGAGAGAGGGAGTTGAGAGTTAAAACGTGTCAGACTGAGGTCAAAGTTTAACTTAACTGGTTTGCTAGAGCTGAAAACATGTGACCCCTTACCACAATGTCGATGAGGGTGAGACTAAGTGGTTAAAAGACTAAACTGTTTGTGTGTGTGTGTGTGTGTGTGTGACACACACACACACACACACACACACACCATGGGTGAACCCTTTTTACCGGTAAAGGTACGACTTAAGTAGTTTGGTGTTTGATGACATCATAGGTCACTAAAAGTCCTGAAGCAGTAGAACAATGGATGCTGTGTGCCTGTATCAATTGAATACAAATGTGCCCACTAAAAATAGTTCAATAGAAGTCAAGAGTGCTTGGATGTGAGAGAGGGAAAAGAAAACAAAGAAAATGAAACCTGACTGGGGAAGAGAAGAAATGACACCATTGACTCTAATGTTATTCAATTATTTGTAATGTTCTTCTAAGTGAAGCTTGAAATCTGAGTGATTTTTTTCATAATGCCTGTAAATAATCTGTTTGGGTGTATTTATTTGTGAATAATTTGTATTTTTATAAGTGAAAATCGCTATTTTGTAATCTAATGAGCCATTCAGCTCGAGCATAAACAGTCTCATTTCAGATCACAGATCACATATCATCTGTTCCACAATACCTTCTAAACATGAGGAAAAGCTTAACACATAGTCCTTTGACAACAGCACTGGAGGCATGCTGGCAAATCCAAGGCATGAAGCAATGAGGGACGAAGACAAGAAAAGTATGAAGAAGTATGAAAAGTGTCTGTACGTGTGTGGGCTGGGTGTCCACCGCAAGGTTCTCGTTCCTCTCCTCCATCTGGTGTGCGCAGGCTAATTAATCTCACTAACGACCCACTTAATTCAAACAATTTAACAAATCTCCCACATGCAGATGCAGAGCCATCTATTGCTGATAAAAACAAGTAAAGTGAGAGACAGAGAATCTGATCTGAGAGAGAGAGAGAGAGAGAGAGAGAGAGAGAGAGAGAGAGAGAGAGAGAGAGAGAGGCAAGCAAGAAAAAAAACTGGTCCATGATCAGGATGAGACCTCACCTCTCTTATTATCTGTATTGTCTTTCTCCCCTGTTTTGTCGGTTTAAGAACTTAGGTTCTTTTTTTTTTGGATAACAAGACAGAAAGAGCAAGATTGATTCTCTTCTTCATAAGCAAATGCAGTGTTAACTCATGTAGTGAGAATTTTTGAGGAAACAGTTTATATATAAGACACTGCGGGCTCTAGTTTTACTGCCAGGATGTGTGTAATTTTGTTATTTTGACAGTTTATTCTCAGGTATTATTATCATAGTAAGAAATGAAAACACCTTTAACGATCTGTGGATGTAGTGGTGCAATGGGTGTGATATTTGAAATCAGCCTGCAAGCTGATATTTTCGTACCCACTTCGGTCCAAATATATGTGATGCTTAGCATAATACAATCTCAAAAATGATATTAAAAGCCCTGTTCAAGTTCTTACAACCCTTGTCCCCTATTTATGTCACCCACTTGAAGATAAATAAGCCATTTTACCCAATTACTGCCTGAATACAACTGACTAAATTCTATTATCTCTAAAAAAAAACATTAATAAAAACTGTCACAAAGCATCTTAATTCATACAGGACATGTAGGGATGTTATGGTTGGAAATTTTCACGGAATGATAACCTAGTCTACACCTAAATCACGGTGTCACAGTTTCATGGTGCTAATTGACCATGAAACTGTCTAAAACACACAAGCTGGTGTTGACAGTTAAAGAAAAAAATGTACAAAAGTCTGTTTGCATGTGTGTATGTAACAAAAACCGAAAGGAAACAAAAAAGGTCAACCCCCTAATTGCTCTATTTTTCTTGTTGTTAAGAACAACTATTCCTTAAAGTAATGTTACACTGTCTGTATTTATCACATTGTCATTATAAGCTGAAAGAGAGAGTGGCTGCGAGGAAGGCCAGCTCACTAAGCCAAAAAAAAAGGAACTAGTGCACCAGTGTGCAGCACTGATTAGCCAAAAACTGCTGTTTCATGTAGTTATGGTCAGCCATGCCATGTTGTTCTGTGTATTTGATAGCTGTTGTGAATGCTAAAGAAACAGAGGTTCCTGTAGTATGATTTTGCAGAAGTCCAGAAAGCTGCAGAATCCAAACTATCACACTAATCACACACTGCCGCTGAAGATGGCCTTGCATGGAGAGGCTAGAGATCACCAAAGGTTTACTGTGGACAGTGCCACACAGACACCCACACAGACACCCTTAAGATGGTTGTGGATGTTCTTACACTCCAGTCTCCATCACTGAACAGATGATGTCTTCAGTTTGAGACAAGAAACTTAAACATAAAACTCTAATGATGCTCATACTCAAGGTCCTTCTAAGACTAACACACTAAGCACTGCTTGACTTTATAGTATGCAGTTATAGAATAAAATGATTCATATTCACGCTGTCACCCAGAGGAGGATGTTTCTTCCTCTTGTCGCCTCAGGGAGTGTTTCCTTGTCTCTGACACCTCTGGCTTGCTCAACAGGGATCAAATTAAATAAAATTTCAGTAAAGCTGCTTTGTGACAATGTCCACTATTAAAAGCCTTATTCAAATCAAACTGAACTGAGAAACTGAATTGAAAACTACACTTTTTGAGATTAGGGATTTGAACCACTGGAGTATGGTAATTATCAGCTCATACACCATGGTTAAACCTGAAACCATGGCATTGTAACAACGTCATTACCATACAACATTATTTCTCTACAGCTAAGGCCACACTATAAGCCCTAAAGTTGTTTTTACTTAAACAATCACGTAATCATGACTAAACATCACTTAAAATGTTGCGATTTGTATCCATACATCAAAAATCTAAGTTCGTTTAATTTACTTACCTACGAAATACATAAAGATTTCAAACTCAAAATCATGATTCATTAAAATAGCTCACTCTGGTCTTTCTTTGATGTGATTGGCCATGCAAGTAGCTCCGCCTGGAGCAAGAGAACTAATGCACTGATTGGTAGATAATTGCAAAAGGCGGTCCTCTTTGTCTGGTCTGTTGCTGGTAGAGATGTAGTAAAGTTCAAGAGTTCATCATGAGAAGGAGAGACGACGCTGTGTGTGTTTACAAAGAAATCATGTAGAGGATGTTTTGTAGATAAAGTTACATTTTGCTAAAAAGTCTCCATACTTAATTTTCCCTAAGTATGGAAACTTTTGGGACACCCTGTATTTAAGTACACTTGAAATGAATGCCAAGTTAATTGAACTTAAATTTTCCGTACACTAGTTCTCTGTTGGACTAGTGGCTAGCATGTAGCGCTCTCACCACCGTGGTCTGGGTTCGTGTCATGGTCAGTAAACTATAATGTACACTAAATGAGCACCAAGTCAACTGAACTTAAATATACAAGTTTTTGTGACCTCCTTACTCAGTTAAATTGAGGGAAGGAGTTTATTCAATCAATTGAGTACAGTCAACTTGTTAGCGTTTTCAGTGCACACAGCATTGTTGCAGATTAGGAGTTAAGGTATAAAAGGTATTTTTGAAAGGTATTTTTGAATCACAGATGCAGGTGAAAAAACACTTTTCATGCAAGTCATGCTGCTCATGGATCTGATGTGGATTTCAACATTCTTTGACCTGTGGCCAAAAACGCTTCAGAAATGCTTTTGATGTTAATTAGCCTTTACTCTCTGTCATTAAATGATATCTATATTTGTCCTTTTCCAGGCTTTCACATTTATGCCTTTGTATCTGTTCTGGCCTTATATCAGTATCTCTGACTCCTTGCCTGCTTTAACTAAGGTTATTGATAAATAAATTAAAATGCTGTACCATGTTTCCATCTGTGCCAGGGCTCCCTAAAATACTGACAAACCACTTTATCCATGTGTTTCAACCATAATCATGACAATAGGAGCCCCAGTCAGATTTCTGCTTTTTATTCCAGTAAGCCGTTATATAAAGGAGCATTAATTCTCTCACAGTACATGGGTACATATGCTTATGGAGGTCTGATCTCATGTGTCTACTCACATCTTATGAATTACACAGCTACATTTGTAATGATATGCACAGGCCTGGAGAGTTGAAAACATGGGAGAAATATTTTGATAACTGCAGGGAGTAGAATTGATGAGAAATATGGAAATGCAGCTTATGGACTCTCAAGGAGCAAAATGAAGGGTGAAAAATATCCTCCGTCTCTATTTAGCTTATTCACATCTGCCATGGATGTTTCCTGCTCATGTCATTTTTGTGCTCACTTTGATCTCGTTTTAATTTAACATATTTTAACATTACAGGACGAATACATTCATAAAAATTCACAAGACAACTTGTATGAAAAATTACTAAAACATTAGGCTGAAGGCTGGGAAGACAGAACTTACTTTGTATGATTCCTACAAATTTTTCCATGAGATTAAGTAGAAGTCAGACCTCCAGCTTAATGGGGTTTTTCCCCCATTTTCACTGAATTTGGTCATTTGCCAATTCCAACCTACTGGACAGCTCTCCCCATCACAACAGCTACCAACTAAAGGGGAAGCCTAACACACACTTCCAACTAAAGGGGAAGGCTAACACATGCTTCCAACTAAAGGGGAAGGCTAACACACTCTTCCAACTAAAGGAGAAGGCTAACACACGCTTCCAACTAAAGGGGAAGGCTAACACACGCTTACAACTAAAGGAGAAGGC
>CM074951.1:7025573-7060495 GCA_037577455.1 Pangasius macronema
CACGCTTACAACTAAAGGGGAAGGCTAACACACGCTTACAACTAAAGGGGAAGGCTAACACACGCTTACAACTAAAGAGGAAGGCTTCCATACACTGGAAGCCAGCCAACCACACCTTTTCAAACTGCTACTCATGCTGCATCACACGCGTAAAACACACGCAGGAAAGCACTATCTACCCTCCTCTACATATATGAGCACACAGAGCCAACAATTAATTAGTATCACTGATTGACAGGGGAGAGAGTAATACTCTCTGCTATGGATGGCTGTGGAAAGATATTAGGGCAAAGGCTTTTCTTTTTATATGCTTCTAAGTCTCTGTGCTTTCTCTTCTAAATCTCTTTGACAGCATTTCCAAACTGAAAAACCTCTTTATTTCCATTTTATGCCACAGTGCAATAGGTTTTGGATTGCCACACACTCAACCTTGACCATAATGTTCAGTGAACAGTGTGTGGGTTGTGCAGTAGTATGTGGGACAAGCCTGTACATATTTACACTGCAGACGGTTATCAGCGGAAGGTAAACAGCTCACTGGGAAAAACGCACGCGCGCACACACACACACACACACACACACACACACACACACACACACACACACAATGTGTCCCCTGATCCGATTCTGCCCTGATCCGATATCATGCTGACCAGAAAAGCACTGGCCTTTTGATTATTTTTTGATTATTGATATTTTAAATCAGTCTGTGAAACTATGATTTTAATACAAGGCAGCGCATGAAGAATGACTTTCCCAGGCTCTTAAAAAATAAACCCGGATAGATCCACATGCAGACTGCCCCTTTGATACACTGAAGCTTCTCCGCAGATTATTCTGGAGAGTTAATTCTGTTCACTGCTTTTAAAAGCTCTTCCATTACCACTGAGCTGCAAACCGAGCCACAAACTGGCCAGGTGAGCCTTTTCAGAGAAAAGCTCAAACAGGGGCATCTTTCTTTCTGTGGTGACACCGATACGCCGTCAGGAATACCAACTGCTCTTGGAGACATTAACACCCGAGAGATGCTTATCGAAAACCAACCAGTCAGACTGCACGAATCGGTTCAGAGAAGCTGACACTAATCAGCATGGATAATGAAATGTGCGTGAAGATTTCCAAGTGATGCCTGTGTGGCTCAATTTTCCACAAGGCAGAAAGGCTTCCCACTGGAAAGAGGTCACGTTCCCAAGCCAAGGAAACTGCAGAATGGCACAGACCTCATCAGCACACATTTGTTATTCTTACAACCCCCTGCATCAAGCATCTTGATGCTTACACACACATACACACACACACACACACACACATATACACACGCACCTGAGACACAAAATCATCTGTCTCTTGCAAACCGAGTGTGACATTTTGACTTCTTCTGCGCCCACCTCCATCCCTCCTCTCTTCCTCTCCATCTGCTTGCCATGCTGGACAGAAAACCCCAAAGTGTACATTAGGTGGCCTTTGAAGACACTCCAATGAGGGGTCAAGTAGAAACCAAAGGCTATTACGGTTAGGTTCACCTTCAGGGTGAAGTAAGTGTGTGTGGGTGTGTGTTTAGACTGAGCAAAGGGGTAATTTGTACAGGGGAGTGGGAGAGCAAAGTCTATTGTGCCGTCAGTGGTGAAATTAAAGAGCTTCTTTAAAAAAAAAAAAAAAAAAAAAAGGTGTGGGTCATATTCCTCAGCAGAGATTGATGTGCAGGAAGAAGGAGGAGGAGGAAAGAGAAGGAGGTGGAGGACAGACAGGAATCAGGAACAACAAGTCTAGACATGAACTTTGTTCTTCCAATAACTTTGCTCTTCCAAATAACACAAACTGATTCATGGTGGATTGGGATGGAACTATAAAGCACTGTTCCCACTGCTTTTCCTTGATGGTCCTGATATCAGAGCTCTAAGGCTACATTCACACTGCTACATTCAAGTTCTGATCTTTTTGCTCAGAATGAAATCTGTCCATTCTGACAGTTCACATTCCAGTGACTGACCCGTATGTGCCAGCATGAGCACACTGACTTCTTGTTTGAGCAATTGTTTCAACATGCTACTCAGTTTCAGTAGGTTTCTTTCAGCTGTGCCAGAATTGATTCCCCAAATGTCACACAGCCACAGACTGGATATGCATCTAATCTAGGGCCACGTATGAAAGCGTCTCAGGTATGAAAAAAAAATCAGATCAGTGTCACATTCCAGCAGAAAATCAGTTTTGTGCCACTTCAACCTGGTAATGTGAACATGTATCTGCCAATACCCAGGACTCGTTTAAGCCTTTGTATTGCAAAAATAAAGCCGTTAAGATGCCTTTTATTGATTTCCTCAGAGGGATTTGCTTTATATTAGTGGCATAAACACACTTGCTTAACATTTCTGCCACAAATACCTTTATAAGCTATAAAATAACTTTAATAATTTAATTTTACACCACAGTGTAAAAATATGTTTGTATCCCATTAAGGCAATGTCAATTTTTCCCCTATTACCTATTCGATTCTATTGTTTTGCTTTGTTTTTTTTGCATTGACCTGTTTTTTTTTTACTGCTGATATTTAGTTTGCATTTTACATTACCAATAATAATAATAATAATAATAATAATAATAATAATAATGGACCAATTTCAGTCCAATGAGTGCAGTTTGGAAAATGTTAAATATGTAGTTTAATTTTTTTTATTAGAATACACAATTAAAAACCTGTCAAAATGAAGTAAGAGACATAAGACATAAGAGACATTTATGCCATTAGAGACTACATTAAGTGACAGAAAGGTCATTTTGCCAAAAAGGTTAGCTTTGATAAAGCTTTGATAGCTTTGATTTTAACCATGTGAAATTTGGTTTGGTCTTAATGGATGGTAATGCAAATTTAACACTGTTAAGTTCAAGACTTCTGATATATAACAATTTGAGAGTGCATTTAATATCCTAGTTTATTTGCTTCTTTCTTGTTAAATCTTCACCTCAGGCATGTTGTGTATTTCTATTGAACTCTTACCAAATCAAATTATTCCTCTGTCTGTGCATATATCATGCTGCGATAAAAATAGTCAAATCATTTAGAAGCCACACTGACCACTCCATCACACTGTACGTATCCAGAATCACTCAGTAACCCAGAGGCCTCAAGGGCTAAGTGCACACACACACACACACACACACGCACACACACACACACACACACACACACACACACACACACACACACACACACACACACACACACACACACACTCAGAGCTTCTCCAGTGCTGTTTCTGTTGCTCTATTGTGCAGCAGACATTAACAAGATCCCAAGAGTTCCTCACACACACACGCACACACACACATTGTTCTTTAAACAGGGGGTTGGAGACAAACATGTACGCACACGCTGTTTGTTAGCCATATTGAGACCCAGTTTCTCTCTTTGCCGCAGAACATAATTACGCAACAATGCTCTCTCTCTCTCTCTCTCTCTCTCTCACACACACACAGTCTGGGTCAGGTTCATTCACATGCACAAGCCTCAGCATCTGATCTAATCTAAGAATCATCTAATATATGATGTCACGATAGGAGCATAGTTTTGTGTTGAATTATGTTGTTAGTGTTTGAAACATGAACAGTTTTTCAAATTTTGAGAACTTTTGCATTATCAGTAGATTGGATAAAGTTAAATAGAATAAATGAATAAATGAATGAATAAATAAATAAATAAATAAATAAATAAATAAAAAATTATGATGATGATGATGATGATGAATATTATTATTATTATTATTATTATTATTATTATTATTATTATTATTATTATTATTAAAAACATTAAAGCATTTTATCTGATGCTCAAAAACACACATCTTTGTTTAAAATGTATTAATGTGTAATAATGTGTTGGAGATATTTTTTTTTACTTTTCTTAATTTATTAACACAGTTTGTAAAGCGAACTTGACTTAGAATTTGACTTTTTAATTATTAATTATCTTTAATTCCATGTGCCTTCTTTATGCTAAAGCCTGCTGCGGATTCACTCACTCAAAGACTGTACCATTCATAAAAAAAAATTTCATCTGCATAAATGACCAACAGCTCCATTCTGATTTCTGGAAACATGTATTGCTTTCCATTGACTTCAGACTTGTTTCTTGTTGTGGCCCAGCAAGATGAGTTTAAATTAAAACTCACCTTTAAAAGGGATAGGCCACCCTTCTAAAACCACCCATGAGGCAATGACAAGACACTAAGGCTGAATCCAAAATGGCTTCTTGCTCCCTACATAGTGCGCTATACTGTATGTGGCTTAATATAATGACCATAGTGCATTACAGTATACACTATACAGCCAAAAGTTTGTGGACACCTTACCATCGCACTCATATGTCGGTCTTCCCCAAACTGTTGCCATGGCACCTGACATCAGTGTCTGACCTCACTAATGCTCTTGTGGCTGAAGTAGAAGTCCCCAATGTCACATACCAAAATCTAGTGGAAAGCCTACTCACTGGAGGTTACTATTAACAGCAAAGGAGTTATAATCTATAATGGGATGTTCAAAAAGCACATACGGGTATGATAGGTCAGGCATCCACAAACTTTTGGCCATATAGTGTATATTTAATACAGGGGTCTCTCACTCATTCTCAGTAGCAGCCTTATCCTGATCAGGGTCGAAGAAACCGAAGGAAACCGACATGAACACGGGAAGAAGACGCACAGACAGAATACTTAACTTATGGTCGAACCGTGGACTCTGGACCTGTGAGGCAGCAATGCTACTGAAGTGTGCATGTAACAATGCTAGGAAAGTATGGGATTCTCTGTGTTACCATTTCCAGCAAGCTAACTGTATGACACTTTCCCATAACATTCCTGGAACAGCTGGAGTAGCATGCCTAATAACTGGACATCTTACAAACTGGCTATAGCAAAAAAAAATTAAATCTACAGTGCTTTGCCTCATAGGACACAGCTCTTGCTGGAGGAGGAAAAGGTCTCTTTGCAGTCTCATTCATTGCCCATCCATTTTCTGTAAATCACTTGAACACTTGTCATTTCCAATCTCATACACTCCTTCCTCTCCTCTTCATAATGCTCCCATCATTTTGTCCTCGTGCTGATTGGCTCTTCTCTTCTATAGCACATTGTTCTGCCACAAATTGTGACAAAAACCCAGAGTGTCTCTGTTTGCGTCGATGTGACATTGCTATGTGCTTAACATATTGCATCCACCCTGTTTTTATAGATAATGGATCCAGGTCTTGTCGGCTATGTTGGCTCAGACTCCTCGAGCGTGTGCTGGTACAGAGACAGGCGGGCCGTAGGAGTGTGTGTGACAGTGAGTTGCAGGAGCACTATGCATTCGTTGATAACAAATGCAAAAGAAATGTACATCTTGAACATGAGTGCCAGAACACAGCTTACATGTCCCTCCCTTCCCTGCACACACACTGCATGACACACTGAAGCAACTGCATGTCAGGACTATGGGAGCTTGTGTCTGTGTGTAGGGTGTCTGTGTGTGTGTGGGTGTGTGTTGATTTTGTTTTCTAACTAATGTCTCTATTTGACTGTGATTTGATTGTATACAGAAACGTACTGTGTTTGTGTGTTTGTATGTCAGCATATTTAACTGAAATTTCATGTGATTGTGTCAAGCAGGCTTATCAGTGTAATAAAGTATAATTTTGATAAAGCTACACAGAATGTAATTAAACTCTAATCCCTGACGATGAAGTGTAATATATACACAGGGAGATTAAATAGCCTAGAGCTCAAAGAATAGACAAAACTGGGGAATTTCACAGCCGCCAAAATGGTAAACAATTTCTTGCTAGTGAATTTGTAATATCTTTGTAAAAAAAAATTCTTTCTATCAATCTCATCCTCTCTCTCTCTCTCTGTCTCTCTCTCTCTCTCTCACTCAAACACACACACTCAGGGTCTTTACCCCATTCAGAGTCAGAACGAGAAACAGTTTCCAGAAGCAGATGGCTGGCACATGAAACAGCAGAGACTCATGAAAGCCACAACTGTTAGAGATGATGAAAAAGAGATAGAAAAGAGAGTGAGAGAGTGGGAAGAGAGATAGAGAGATGGAGAGAGACAGAGACAGCAAGAGAGGGAGCAATAGAGACAGAGGGAGAGAGAAGGGGGGCGGAGGAAGCAAGCCAAACTGGTGAGAATGAACATGTAATGTGTTCAGCTGCTGAAGAATACACACAGAGAGTAGAATGTGTGTGTGTGATCAAACATCAGAAAGTGAACAACAAGCAGTATCTATGGGGAATCTACCTACTCTGAACAACCCCCTACACACACACACACATACACTCTCTCCACAAGGTGCCGTGACCAAGCACAAATTTCACACACCTGCACACTCTTTACAGAGCAGATGGCAACCCCAGCAGGAAAGAGCCGAGCTGGCTTAAAGCGCCTCAACAGCCACATACACACACACACACACACACACACACACACACACACACACACACACACACAGAGTTAATACAAAGTTCACTGTTCAAATATATTTTTAAAAATTGTCATATTCACATATTTGAAGGCAAAACCTAAATGTTCTACTTTTAGTCACCTAATGTAAGTCCACAGAACCACGTTTCCTGAATTATTCCGCTAAATAACCCTTGCGTTGCATGATGTAGGAAACAATTTTAAACAATTCTGCATCTCATGATTGGCACCCTATGCTCAGTATTGCAGGCTGGATTCGAAGCAGAGCATTTTGCTTTATGCATTAAAAGTAAAAATCCATTATGTATAGAATTGAGGTGCATTAAGAATCATTTGGCATCCTGAACTATAATCACAGTGAACTGCAGGGAAGATTCCCACCCCTAGTATCAATTTTGTATCAAGTTCAAGTGATAATGTCAATAAATCAGACATTAGGTATTTACGCAGGTGAGGAGTGATAATGAAATGGCTAATAAAATTAATGTGTGTTTTACTGAGCGCACTCAAGGCAAAGCTTCAACGTCCAATAGATTTCTCTCGCTAGTCATTCTGACAGACAGCTGCGGCATCGCCGCTACTCGGAATATCTGCTTGGCCGGTTTAAAGCTGTCATGCTCCTTCTCCCTGTCAACATGCATTGTCCTGAACTGTCCTTTCTCAAGTTCACACAAGTTGACAAGACAGAATTATGCTGATGCATGAGGATTCGTACCAAAGCCTGGAGGAAGGGGACTCATCTTTTGGGAAAAAGGTACATCCTGTTGGGAAACTACGCCGGGTAAACTTCACATTAAATGAGTGAGGCAGGCTCTGTAAAACGTCTCGAGTTAGTTAATCATGTGCACTTTATTATGTGTGGAGAACACAGAGTAGTTTCTCTATGTGAGCTGGCGTACTACTGTTACTTAATTCCACTAGCAGACAAAAGCTCAGTAAGAGGATGCAGAGAAAGAAATTCGCCAGCAGCAGGTAAAGAAGTATATAGTGGGCTGTGATTTGTTATAGGGCTTAGTGTTACACTAAACCAACTTAAATATCCAGTCACAGTAGCAAGCGACAAAGCGACAAAGGCAGCCATTCATTTCCTTTGGAAAAAAAAAATGGATTTGGACTGAACTGAACTGAGATTTATCTTTATACCTCCACCAGAAGGTGGAGTTTTTATGTTTTCGGGTTGCTCATATGTCCCTCAGTCCATGGGTCCATCCGAGATTCGCGTTAGCATGATATCTCAAGAACACCTGGTTGAATGTTTGTAGGATTTATAGGGAATTAATATCGTACCCAGTTAATGAACTGTTTAGATTTTGGAACTGATCCAAACAGGGACAAAGTCAAACGTCTGAAATATTTTTTCTTCAACAACTTCTTTCCCATTTGTCATACAAAGATCTCACTTACACCTTCATGGTCAGGAACTCAAGGTCCATTTTATGCCTAGGTATGATTTTTGTCATCGGTCCATCCATGTGTCTGTCCAAGATTCGAGATTCTCGTTAGCAATATAGCTCAAGAACAAGCGGTTGAATGTTTGTACGAACTAAATGTTACTATCATTGTAACCAGCAAATGAACCGATTAGATTTTGGTATTGATCTGAACAAGGCGAAGGTCACAGCAAGGTCAAATGTTTGAAAGGACTAGGCTCACTGGCAGCACTGCCACGCCAGTTCTACTTGGCTGTATTATGCAAGCAAATTAGTTATGATCCAGTGACAGGATTGGCTCCATGAAGTTGTCTGGTGTCCCATATTTCTCCACCTCTCTAGTTTATATGAACCTCACTCAATGGGAAAAATGGAAGAGGAATTTATAAACAGTGCTTTAATTGCATTCAACATGAAAACAACAGGACTTCAAAATTCATTTTTGATAAATAAATGTCTTTATAGGTTTAAAACATTTACGTCTTTATAGGTTTACCCTGTCAACTAATTTTGAAGTAGGAATTGCACAAGATCGGATAGTCAGTGTTTAATGATGCAGACTATCTTTATATCTTTAACAGATGTAGTGACAATTTATGCTTCTTATAAAAAAGCAGTGAAACTGCTTTTTATACATCAGAAGATATAACGATCTCAGAGGAGCTGCCCACTGAAGCATTTGACATTTTTCTCCGTTTTTTTTTTTTTTTTTTTTTTTTTTTTTTGTGAATGCAGTTCAGCCAGAACTAGTTGTCAAAATACAAGATAATCTGTGCAAAATGTTTATGATATTTAACAGCAGGTTCTTTTACATATAAAAAAACGATTATGATTCTTACACTGCGACAAAATAACGACTGCTTTAGATGTAAAAATCGTACAAAAAAATCTTTTAAGCTGAAAACATTTATCACATAATATTATTACATAGAACAGACAAGGGAGGCAACAGAGACTACTATTAACTATGTTTATATTCACTTGTCTGTCACTGAAAATGTTATTTGTAGTCATTGTTTACTGAGCCAGAAGATGAGCATTAAGTGGAATCGCTCTGTGGTGGCTGAATTTCAACTTTTGGGTTTTGTGCCTCATTAATCTGAAAAGTTTGATTAATAGTAAATTGACTAGCTTACGATTTTCAGTAAATGTCCGTTATTAATGTGCTCAAATGTGACATTTAAAAAAATCAAAAGTAAAAAAATCACAAAAGTAAATTGGACTTGACAACTTGAGACTGCCAAGAAGCTACAACATTATCAGTTGCAACAACCATAAAAGACAAACTGGGAATGACATCAATGATTTGTCACGCAGTCACACAGGAATCATTTGTAATTCACTAAGATTAAGCTGAACTAAACTACAGTATATTATCAGTGGAGAATCTCACTGTCCAGATAATTGCCGAACGCTCAGTATGCATGAAAGCATTGTGAGTCAGCGACTGGGTAAAAACAATACTCCTGTTAATCTCTAATAATCTTTATATGAGCGCTCTAGAGGATTGGATATGAAATGGCTAATAAACTTTAACAGCAGGTCAGCTACCTACATACAAATGAAGCTCTTACTTGGAGAGCTTGTAAATCACATGGGAGTAACAGTCTGGCTTATTTTCAACCTAAAGGATCGTGGTTATATCTATAAACTGGAAATGTGATTCTTCCCTAAAGCTGATCTGAAGTCAGACAGCCATGAATTCTGAATCCTGAGGTGTTTGTGACTATGGGTGTAAATACTCTTGAATCAAAAGTGCTATGAACAATTTTCAAGAACATTTTTGCTGCATGAGTTCTCGCTACAGTACTAATCGTCCAGGAGGAGCTGGGCCTGACCCTAACTCTAACCTACAAGATGCTGTACTGAACAAACACATTTATACAACCTGAAATACACTGAGTTGTTTCCACCCCCTGTATTTTTGGGTCATTTCCACCCTGATAAGAGGAGTTAGATCAGGATCTGTGGATCAGATCCAAGTCCAGTGCCTGGACTTCTGGTTCTGCAGGGAGGTGAATTTCTGGAACGTGTCAAAATCTGTAAGCTGACAATAAAATATCATCTCAGAGGAAAAATTCTGGTCTCTGTAGCACCCAGACTGCAGACCATCACCAGCATCCATCTGTTCAGGACAGCGTCAACTTGCCTGTCAATCATTTTGCTCTCCCTCTTGCAGTAGACTTCTGGTGTTTACGTATATATATATATGTGTGTGTGTGTGTGTGTGTGTGTGTACATAGTTCACTTAAACTCTATGCTTCATTTCAATTCAACAGCACTATAATAGACATCACTAAATTACAAATTACATCCTTTCCCAATGTCGATCTAGAACATTTCCTGCCAGGAACCAGAGCAAACAGGTCATATCCCCAGGTGCCCAAAGTCCAATCACAGCTAAAAATGACAGGCCACAGAAAGCATAGACTGGACGAAAGAATGATAATGAAAGGCAAGAGGAGAAATGACAGACAGGAAATGAACAAAGCCGTAACTGAGGTAATTATTCCTGAAAAGGAGAGGAGTGGAGTGGGAGTTAAATTTCACACAGCACTGAACACAAGGGGTGTGTATATGTGTGTGTGAGTGTGCGTGTGTGTGAGTGAGAGTGAGTGAGGGTGTGTGAGAAAGAGAGAGAGAGAGATAAATGAATGACTAAGGCATCACAAACAGCGACCACATGGTCTCTCCCAGTCACATGCTGCCCTCCTGATAACTGGCTTATAACCAGCAAGTGTTCCCCTCCACACACACACACACACACACACACACACACACACACACACACACGTATTACACACGTTATACACATAGTTATACACATAGTAATTGTATTGTAGGGTGTTTCCATTAACCTGTGTGTTACTGTAGCTAAATAATGCCAGAAGAAAATTAGTTGTTGTTTTTTTTTTTTAATAAAATATAAAAGCTGCATTTGTTGTAAAGAACAGGTTTTCCTCATGGGAACTAGCCAAATGTCCTCAAGGTCAATACTTTAATATATTCTTATGATTATGGGAACATTTGGTAACCATATAGGGATAAAAACATGGAGCCCACACACAAACACACACGCACACACACACACATACACACACACGCAGTCTGGTGTCAGACAATTTTTTTTTTTTGGCCCTGACACCAGTTCAGGATGAATCATCAGCAGTGTGAGATGACTCCAGAAGTGATAAGAGAGTAGCACTTACAGTACTACCGCATTATGAGCGTAGAGGTCATAGTTGATAAGTATTTTTCTTTCGCAGAAAGAACACAGCGGCTGGTACTGATTTTCACTGTTCCTAATTCCTAATGCTGACTGTGCATGTAAATAAATATAATTTCGGCATACACTGGCATGCTTTCATTCCTGTTTAATAAGATTTCAGTGGCAGAAAACAAGTGTTTGTTATTAATTATGACTAACCTGCCACTCGTCCTGGACATCTTTCAGGTCAAGTGTGGTAGAAATGAAAGGTTTTAATCCTTTCCCATTCCCCTGAGATATTTTGAAGTATCATAAAATGTACACCACGTTGTCATAAAATAACACTTCATAAAATAGCACTCCATAAACTAACACACAATTCGTTTAAAGGACACTCCAGCACACTTCAGCTTTTTCAACCTAATTGCTATCTACTGCATCTGTAGAGCACACGTTATTTCCATGGACAATAATTTCTATGTGTACGTCTTATTCTTTATTGTCTAGCTCCCTTCCTAGTTTCAAGAGTCAAGATTCAAGATTCAAAAAACTTTATTAATCCCAGGGGGAAATTGCTTCGCTATGTTACAATAAATATAATACATTTGTATTGCACATGAAAGTCGACACGAAAGACATGAAAGACACGAAAGTTGTGGGACTGAATGCACTGCCAGCCACTACTTAAGAACAATTCTCTTATTAACTGCTAATCTTTTATCTGCTTTCAGGACTCAGATGTGCTAATGACTAATACCAACAGATTTTAATGTCAAAGCAGCCTCCTACATGCACTCCTACAGCTCTCTCTCTACAAGAAATCAATTTAGGCATTAAAATGTTGTGACACTACATATTTACCCATGGCAGTGTGTGAGTTCCTTCACACTGCATTAACGTTTCATTGTTTCTTATCCCTAGCATTTGAAATTGACCAGGAAAAGTGCTAACTAACATAACGTAATAAAGTATAGTGAGCTAGTTAGCTAGTTAAATGCCTTAATAAAGACATAAATATATAAGTATATAAAATAATGCAAATGCAATTTCAGACATTGTCGTTATCCTTTTTTAATAAAGCGTCTGAAACAGCACATCATGTTCGTGTCTTCGACAAAAAGTCAGCAAGTCTATGGGACATGAGAGAACAAAGAAAGCCAGGTGACTAAGCCTGGACACAAAAACTTTTTGTCCTAGGCACCTGGACATCTGACGTGTCCACCCTCGCTTGCATTAGTCCTCGACAATTGATGAATTATAAAGTGTATTAGAATAAAGGCGTGTACTCAGATTTTTAAATTAGGAGTAACTGTTTGCTCTTTCCACAAATGGGGAAAAAAGGTGGTTGTTCCCTGAAGATGATCTGAAAGCAGGAGGCACCAAATCCTGAGGTTTAAACCACAGCTAAAGCGGAATTGAGAGCAGCATATCGCAGTCAGGCATTAATTATAAATGCAAGGCTGTTTCTCAGCAGCCTGGCTGAAGCGCTGGCTTTCCTTTCAGCTTCAGATACTATAGTGGGAGCAGCAGTTCAAGTGGTCTAGAGCTATCAGGAGCCACTTCAAACCTGAATAATTAAACCACATTTCACATTTCTTTCTCTGTCTCACAATATGCATACATAATCTGGAAAAGTGAATTCAAAATGTGAAGCCACATTGTCTAAACTACTCATGGTGTTGTCCTGTCTGTCAAATCTGCATTTAAACAGCTCGATATTAAGGCGAAGAGCACATCGCCTTGTTCCTGCCCGTAGTTGGATTACTAATGAAAGGATAACATCCAGTCACAAACAATGCCCACATGTATAATTCATCAGACGTTCATTATTATGGCTTCATTTAGAGCCGAGTCACAAAAAACCACCTGACAGAGCAAAGGAGAATGACACGCTTGATAATTTCACTTCTTGTATAAAACTAAAACTTGCCATAATACTGTCTGTTCATGTGAAAAGGAGAACATGGTGGACGCACAGCAAATATGTAGTATAAACAGCTGGTAAATTCCTGTTGGGCAGCTGTGTTTCCTGTAACACTGTTTGGTGATGCACCAAAATTAAACGTGTTGTCTGAAACCGAAACTCAGAACATATGAGAAAGAAAACTGAAAGCCTGATTTTTCTCCTTTAATTATTAGTTGTTGGGTTTTTTTTACCACTGCATTAAATTAAAAAAAAAAACATCTCTAATATTTATTTTATGTATTTAACACTTGTAAATACTTGTAAAGGGTGTTACCAAAGCCGGCGAACAGAGGAAACTGTTTTTTTTTTAAACCACTTTGCCTATAGTCAGCTGCTGGAGGTTTCTTATCACAAGTGAAATGCAAAGTGTTGTATTTTGACTTCCAGCTTATTCATTCTTAAAGCCCCTGGCAACATAGTTTACTGTAAAAAAAAAAAACTTTGTGATAATAAAGGATTCATTAAATGAGAACTTACTTACCAATGGCTGTGTGGGCATGTCAGATTACACACTGATTGACAGCAGCGTTTCCCTGGCAACAGAAACTACCTTGCGAAATGCTAGCGCTAGAAAAGTACTTATGATAGAACGAGTTTCCACGATACTTTTTTTCACACAACTCATGAACATATGAAGATAAGGTAGTGGTCTGTTTGCACTCCGCTGCTACTTCACCCTGCCAGCGAGTTTAAAAAGCTCCACTAATTAACAGAGCATGGCACTGCAATGTTCAGAAGCAGCACAAATAACATGTCTGGTTTAATTAAATGGAAAAATCGTTTGTGTTATTAATGTGTTGTGAGATTTTATTACACAAACACAAAGAAAAACTGTCTTGGCTTTCCAATGTGCCAGTGTATTAATAATGAATATTATAATGTGTTAATTAGATAAATAAAAAAAAACTATCATGCTACTATCTCAGCTATCATGCTACCCCTCTGCTAATTCTCATTCCTGTCACCATTTCAAAAATTGTGAGACGGGACCATTATGAAAACATGAACAAGAACACTAGAACACTGGCATAAATAGATACAGAAGAATAAGCAGGAAAGAATTAACTTTGGCTACACTGGCTGGAGTAAAGCTGAGTAAACAGGAAATTGGTAAAGTAATTATGATTTTCAAGAAGAAAACAGCATAAAAAAATAAAATCTCTTAACTGAAAAATCAATATTGTTCTTTCTACTGTAGTCGGTGGTTAATTAACCACAGAGGTTATAACTAATAGCAAGATGCTAATTAGGAAAAAAAAGAAGAAGTTCACAGGAGCTTTAATAAATGGAAACACCATAACATGTTTGGTCTGATTTTTTTCAGCATGGTGTCCCATCCAGGTTTTATTGCTACCCAGTGTTCCTGGGACAGGCTCCAGATCCACTGTGACCGTGACCAGATTAAAGCAGTAACTTAAGACAAATGAAGAAATGAATGAAAAATTCATTAATTTGTTCATGTTTAGGAAACACTTAAACCTTGTCTGTGTCACAGTGGATCTGGAACCTGATCCAGAAGCACTCAGCATGAGGCAGGAATACACCCTGGTCTACATACAAGTCTATTTATATAGCTTTTAATGTCTGTACAGAAGTAGTAGCTTAGCAGTTAATATTCTGTGTGAGTGACTGGCAGGTCAGAGGTGAAATCCCAGTCCTGCTAGACAGCCACTTTTGGACCCTTGAGCAAGATCCTTAACCTTCAAACAGCTCAGCAGTTTTCTTAAGCAACATTTTCTCACCTGTAAAGTGCTGTGGTTAGAAGAATGAATAATGTTAAGTAAATGATAAAGGCTGTCGGTATAATATAATGGTAAATTTCCCAGCTGCCATTTCATCCATCCATCCATCCATTCTCTGTACTGCTTATCTTACACAGGATTGTGGGGTAACCTGGAGCCTATCCCAGGGGACTCGGGGCACAAGGCGGGGACACCCTGGAGAGGTAACACCTTGGATTGGCAATTTGGAAATGCCAATCAGCCTACAACACATATCTTTGGACTGGGGGAGGAAACCAGAGTACCGAGAGGAAACCACCAAAGCATGGGGAGAACATGCAAGCTTGCAAACATGCAAGCAGAATTCGAGCCCCCAACCCTGGAGGTGCAAGGCAACAAGGCTAACCACTAAGCCACTGTGACAACACCCCATCCCCCAGCTGCCATTTCACATTATTTTAATTTTCAACTCTGTAGTTTAATTATACATTGCTGTATGATTGTATAAACCCGATCACAAGTGAAGCTGTGCCTACTTTGAAGGATTCAAGGCCACATTAATGACTAAGTATACAAAATTGCAGCTTGGGCAAATCTGTCTGGAACTGTAACAAAGACTGCGTTCAGTTCAAGCCTTTAACAAGACCAATGGGCTCCCTCAAATATCTGAGGGAGCACTTGGAAGAAGACATCAAAAAATAAGCTAATTCAAGTAACCTTTATTTAGATAATAAGAGTGTGTTTTAAAGTGTACACACACTCTTGCTGTCTTGATGTTTGTGCGTTATTTCTAGTAATAAATGTGGTAGAGCCTAGCATGTACATTTCGGTCTGAAATGCTCTCTTCACTCTAGGGCTTTTCATGCTTCACCATGGTTGTACCTCCTCGGGCCATGCTGCTGGAGTTCCTGACCTATGCACTAAAATACACACATGTCTGCAAAGCTGTGTGCTAACCTCAAAAACAAAACAGGAATTAAAACAAACATGAATTACAACATCATAGACATACAAAGAGTATGGATAGGGTCAAAAAGCAATACAACACTTTATCCAATACTAATACAAATGAGTCCACTTGGTTAATGTGTATTGTTTAATATTACATCATTTAAAGGATTTGTCATTTTTCAAGCCATCTGCTGCCTGCAAGTCAAGTCGCAATTTCACTGAAAACACTGATAACTTCATCTTCCTCTTAACTGCTTGTATCTCTGCTGTCAGTTTGGATCAGAGATATATCCAAGACACTGTCAAGGTCAGTAGATGAAACAATTGTGCTAATTGCTAGATATTGCAAACTATTCTAAATCCTTCATACAGTTAGTCAACAGAATAAGGAGCGACAATGACAACTTCCTGTCATCAGAGTGTGTTTAGGTCCTTCCTCTTCCTGATTAAGCAACTCAGCAGATGCAAAAAAAGAAGCCATTCAGCCCGACATTAGAGAAGAGGTCAATGATTCAGTGTCATCTTGGTGCCATTTCAGTCCCCCAACCTTTCTTTTGACACATGCCAAAAACCTCCACTGCATTTCAACCCTCAGATTCAGCCTCTTAAGCCCTCATCCACACTTTCATTTCCAGGCTCTAAACCACTCAAGCCTCAGCAACCTCTTTCCACTAATGGAGGACTCTGGCCAAATATCACACCAGTATTTCAAACTCTGGACTGTTCCTTATAACCAAGTAAAACCCAGTCAAATCCTTCTCCTCACCGACAAACTACAGAACAGTGTTCCTCACTCCTATTTGTCAGGTTTTATCCTTTCTACCAACACAGCCGCAATCTGAGATCCCTTTCTCGTACCATCCAGAAGCCATGTCTTCTAAAGAGCAGGACTGTGCCACAATTACAGTTAGATCAACAAGCACACTTCTCTAAACCTAAACATACTCTGCAAGCAAACAATCTATTCAACCCATAACCACAGTCTTCCACACAACTTTACCCTGCATGTATGTATTATCTCAATATATGTTTTTTTAATGATACAAAATGTATTAAGTGTTTTAGAGTTACTAAAAAGCACTTTATAAATAAAATGCTGTATTATTGTGGTTATATACTCAACTGCCACTGTAATAGGAACGCCCTGCTTGTTCATGGAATTATCCAAACGGCCAATCATATAGCAGCAGCGCAATGCTTAAAATCATGCATATACGAGTCGAATTTAAGTTCACATCAAAAATCAGAATGGGGGAAAATGTGATTTCGGTGACTCGATAGTCTGGTTTTCAGCATGAGCATTTCACAAACTGTTGATCGCCTGGAATTTTCACACACACACACACTAGAGTTTACACATAATAGTGTGGAAAACAAAAAACACCTAATTACTGTCAGTTCTGTGAGCTTAGAACGCACAACAAGGCATGTATTCTGAGATGCTTTTCTGCTCACCATGGTTGCACAGAGTGGTTATTTGAATTATCCTAGCCTTCCTGTCAGCTCCAGCCAGTCTGGCCATTCTCCTCTGACCTCTCTCATCAACAAAGCATTTCCATTTCAGTGGTGGGTGAGTGTATAACTAAATATTTACACATTTCACCCGTCTTTAGTGTTACAACTTACATTTTAGACTTACGTTTTACTACCGTAGTAAACAAATACTACTGACTGGTAACAATAGTTGGAACCAGGTGAGAGAGAAGCACACATTCAGCCAGTTATGTGGTCCTAAATCAGTCACTGACGAGTAAATACGACACCACAAACAACTTGTAATTTGTTTCTGAGAGGTCATGCAAGACACAAACTCAATTATCAAAGTTAATATCAGCATTGCTCTTCTGAAGACATCTGAGCAATTTACAATAAATGATAAATAACCAAAGGCTTCCACAAACTCTTCTCTAAAAGCAACTGTTAGAGAAGAGAGGTACAACATCATCCACTCCTTACAGGCCAGGTTTCATTTCTCCACTCTCTTTATCCAAGGTAAGAGGGTAACTAAAAAACTAAAGTGTACCTGATTCACCATCTGTAAGAGATTACTCAGAGATGGACCATCATATACACACACCTACACACACCCACTCCATCAAGGGAATATCTGTGTCAGCTCAGTCAGGGACAGGAGGGCAATGTGAACGGACGGGACAAGACGAAAACGTTTACTCTGTTACTTTTCGTTTCCTTTTCCTCCTTGTTCTCCAGTTAGTTGTAGAGTCTCCCTCTCTCCCAGAGCCGAAATAACAAGAAGTACATTTTCCCCAGGAAAAGAGTTTCAGGCTGGAATTATAGAAAATAAAAAATGCTGTGCTATATGCATGTATATATCGCTCACTTTAGAAAGTCCCATTAAATCCATACAGGTTTTTAGAATCTCTTACAAGTTCATGTATGTCACCAACCCATGAACATGCATCCATGTATACAGTGACAGCATTGTATAGATGAATCTACAGTGTTCATATGTAAGTGAAATAGTTTAGAACAGTGGTATAACTGAAGTAATGTCCCCATATTAATCTCTTAGGGGAATGATGGGGATCAGAGGTGAACCTGATGTAATTTGTAAATGGCAGGGGATGGATGGTCCTGTCCCAAATTGATCTTGTAGCCAGTTTTAGTTAGAAAGATTTTTTTAGAAAGATGAGTGAAGCATAACAAATAAATAGCTACATAAAACTGTGCAAACAACAAACACTACTGAAAAAGGTATTACAAAGGAACCAAAGGTCATGAGGTAGTGCAGTGCAGTATGTCCACCATGGGAAGTTTGTTGGGGAAGTACTAGCCAATCCTAGTGCAAGAGTAAATAATCATTTAAATTAAAAAAATATATATATTCAAACTCAAGTTTGTTGGTGAATTTCTGATCCAAGATTATATTGCCTATATTGACAGTGTGCACAGTGTATGAAAGTTATTACTCATAGTCAGACAGTCACTCGTTTTTATGGGGAAGATACGATTTGGTGAGTTTTGGTATTACGTATTTTATAAACAATTTATAAACAACACCCTGCCAGCAGACAACCTACAGCATACAGCTGATCTAAATATACTGAAAAGTGTTTAGTAATGTAGAATGCATGAGTTATTCTATCAGCAGTAAGCCATCAAAGCTGACCACCAGCTATGCCAACAGGAAGTTCTCAGATATGCTCTTCTCATTTGCACCTCCTCACAACCTCAATGCATACACACACTAACATAGCTGCTTTATGAACTGTAAAGTTATTATGAAGTGCCTATGGCATGCCTATGGCACACATACTGTCTTTTTTTAGTAATACATAATCAAGTCACATCTGTCACCAGCCTTGCGAATTATAAAACTGTGACCTTTTATGCGAACGATATAAGGAACAAAAGAGATGGGCCTTGAGGACAATGTTGCAGACAATGTCAGAATTAATTAGTAATTTGCTAGTACAATTGAGCTTTATAGGACCTAAAAGTGTCTGTAAAGATGAGGTGAAGCGATTTATTAAGAGGCATAAAGAACATGACATTTAATACGTGCATCACTGCATTGGACTCGATCTTTATATATAAAACTGAAACAAGTGCACAGGAAGCAAGTCGACTGCATAAACAGTTGCACTGAGCAGGACAGGAATCAATGGATCAGGAGTATAGATAAGAGGTTGCCTACCCTAAGGGAATTGCATTTTAGTTCCAGCCTGAAAGGCATGATAGCTAACATCATCTGTGATGCATATAGGTCAAGAGGATGCATGTACAAGCACAAACAAGTTCATCTGACAGTGAATATGGGTAAAACGAAGCTTGAAATTCTGGACAGGTACTGGATCAGATCAGACATCCATCTATTCTCTGTACCGCATATCCTAAACAGGATCGCAGGGAAGCCGTTCCCAGGGAACTCTGGGCACAAGCGTCCCCTGTGGGACCTAACCCACGGTTGGGTAGCGTCCCGTGTTAGCGTGTGTGATGTCTGTTAAACCTTTACAGCCTCAGCATACAATAAATGTCTTTGAACTGGGGAAGAAATCAGAGGAAACCCCCAAAGCACAGGAAGAACATGCAAACTCCATGCACACAGGGCGGAGGTAGGAATCGAACCCTCGCCCCAGAGGTACGAGGTGAGCGTACTAACCACTGAGTCACCGTACCACATACTTTTCCAATCCAATCAAGTGACATGTACTGAATGTTGTACTGAAACAACATGACTTATTTACGAACACCCAATGACATGTATCTGAATGTACGTGCATTTGTGTCCTGTGCACTCCAAAACGATGGCTTTCTTACAAAGAATCGACTGTCACAAAAGGGGTTGTGAGATTTTTTTTAAAATATTGGTCGATATTCAGAGTTTTTCCATTGTATCAGTATCAAAAATGGAAATGGACACTAGGCAAGACACTAGGATGGCAACCAGCAGCTGCATCCCTGACGGATCCGTGTCCAGATGTTGGCTAAGAGCAGCTACACCTCTGTGTGAAATTAAACAAATCACTTGTGAGCTTTGCCGTATTTACTTTCACGCCTTCTGTGTTTCTCCATGGGGAACTTTCGGTTTTCATCACAGAAGAAAAAAGCACACAATGCTGATCAGATCTGGTGAGCTCGTGAGAGAAGTCGGGAAAGCGAGAGAAGCACCGAGGCCATGCGCTCCCGTGCAGCCTTTCCTCACCAGCCTTCAGTCCCTATAATCTAACCTGCAACTGACCAAGCAACACATTTCCCAAGGCGGTGTGTTTTAAATCTGCTACAACACAACACACACACACACNCACACACACACACACACCGCTCTCACACATACACACACACACAGATGTCTTACCTTTGGAATTGCTGAACGCGGTGTACCAGGAGAGAGATATGAGCCCGCACACTCCAAACACTAACACTGTCAGGAAGGTGCCATTTCTGAGCCTCATCTCCGTATCATGTCCGATGTGAGCGCGGGGGGCTCTGCTCAGCGGCGCGGGCTCGGCTTCAGAAGAACCGGAGGGAACCGGAGACACGGCGGGGTCCGAATGCTCTCGCGCTCATTCAGCGCAGGCTGCGAGAAGCGGCGGCGGAGAACGGGGAAGGAGCAGGAGCAGAAGGAGGAGAGGGAGGAGGAGGAGGAGGTAGATGTGAGGCAGGAGAGGAGGGGACGCTCGTACTCTTTTGCCGTTTGCCAGTGAGTGGCGTAGGAAAACAGAGGGGCGTGTGTGTGTGTGTGTGTGTGTGTGTGTGTGTGTGTGAGAGAGAGAGAGAGAGAGAGAGAGAGAGAGAGAGAGAGAGAGAGAATTATGTATGTGTGTGTGTGTGTGTGTGAGAGAGAGAGAGAGAGAGAGAGAGAGAGAGAGAGACACAGAGAGAGAGAGATTATGTATGCATGTGTGTGTGTGTGTGTATAATCTTTTCTTTTTTTATTACTTTACTATTATTATTACTATGTATATGTATGTATGCATGTGTATGAGAATATATATGCATGTATGAGTATATGTGTATGTCTGTGTGTATAATATCAAGGTTCTCTGAGTCTCGTGTTTCTTTTTGACTGTATTGTTGAATGTATGTACATTTNATTTATTTCTGTCGTTATTTTCTAACTTGTACCCAAAGTCTGTATCCAAGCTTTGGCAATAAAAATGGTAATATGTGTCATGCCAGTAAAGCAACCTTTTGACTTTGACTTTGAGAGAGAGAGAGAGAGAGAGAGAGAGAGAGAGAGAGAGAGAGATTAGAGGTCTGAGTGAATGGTCATGTCCAAAATAACATGCTACTATACAGAATAGTGGTCACTACCAGCAGTGGCTCAGAGCTCATTTTGATCTTCCAAACTTAAGAGCTGTCCTTCTAGGTTACAGGTTCCTAGCCCTGGTCCTGGAGTAACCCCATCAGCTAACATCTCTTCCTGAACTGAAGTGGGTGAAGTGAGAAAACACTCAAATGTTTAGGACAGGGGGTTCTCCACAGGACCAGGGTTGAGTACCACTACATACTTTCTTAGTAGAACCAAATAGAACCCTTTTTTAGGAAAGAAAGTTTAACAAAGCTTAATTATTCAAAGAGCCCTCAAAGAACCCTTTTTCTAAAAGTATAGTGCGACACTATAATAGTAATAGTAAAATAGCAATGTCAGAACTGTACACTAGCAATGAGAACTATGAGAACTGACTTGTGCAGTATTATTCTGACACACCATTTAGCAGGGCAGTATGCGGTTTGGGACAGAGCCAATGAGGGTGCAATGGGTCTGCGGTGCAGCTGCTCCTCCATCCGGTCAGAGCGCTTGCAGCTGCCCACTCAGCATCCTGATCTACAAATGCTCTCATTCAGCTGCATTTGCGATGGTAAAGAGCAACACCAGTAACAAATTTGCTGTCTCTTATCCTGATTATGTCTCATTATTCTAAGAATCATGGAATCTATTTCACCAGCCAGAACTGTAGGCTATACTGTATAGTGCACTATTAAATATTCCTTTAGCTGTGAAATAAATTCCACAGACCCCCTATTTAAACCTATTCATCTATTCATATATTATGCTCATTGTTTAAATTTGTACAGTAATAGTCTGGCTATTTACCATTTCTATTTCTGCCATAGAGCTTTTTATTCACAGAACACGTTAGTTCCAAGTTGACATTAATTATAGATTTATCTATTATAATTATCTATTTGTTTTTGAGTTATTGAGGTTTTGGATTAAAATCAATTCAAATGACCAATGGCAGTACTAACTAGAAGAACTAAATAATAGATAATAGCTTTGAAAATGGTGGACTGCAATTTCCACCACTGTAAGAAAATTACATTTTTATTACTGTGAATTAAAATATGTTATGTTTTGGTGGTTAAAGCCAAAAAAGATGCAAGAAGGCTGTGTTTTAAGTTAATAATAGCTTCAGCCTTATTTGGAACAAGATTAAAATATAAATACAGTAAAGGCACAAGAAACAAAATACCCCAAAATATATAGCCAAAGTTCATTCTAGTAAAATGCCTGTCAGATGACAATCAGAAGGATTAATGCTTTTGTAAAAAAAAAAAAAAGAAAAAAGAAGGATAGAGGAAAGTGCTAATATTAAATGTATTAGTCATTTGTTTCCTGCACTACTCTTTAAATAGTAATAATTTCATACATTAAGATACAGAAATACTAGATTTAAAATAAAATATTTATAATCATGTTTCTAATTATGCATTTATAAACATGAATATAAATTTAAACAATGAAGTCCATGAGAAGAGAGGGCGATTTCTTTTTGCTAGAAATATGCATGCTAGAAATATTCAAGTTCTTCCCACATGGTCTGCATACTATGTTCTGCTTCTGGTGGATTTAACGTAAGTAGTATGGATGGTACACCATTTCAAATTAAGCACTTGTGAGTTCAATTTAAAGTCACATGTCGTGATATTACCATGAACTAGGGACACAGCTTAATTACAGAATTTGACAGACAGCTTTATAAGTGCTTTGTAGTCTCCATTTAAAACATATCCTCATGCTAGTGACGCTATGTAAAGTCTAAGTCTACATGGACAAATGTATAATCATTCTAGACAATTGGGTGTGAAGGTCAGGTGTCCATATACGTTTGGCTATATAGTGTTGATCATGCTTTAAGAACACTATCAAGCGAAAGCCCTTTTAGAAAGGAACTTCTTTGACTGACAAGCTGTCAAAACACATCATTGTTCATGTCTATACAAAAACATTTGAATGTGAGGGAACATCTGGAGAGTTTACAGAAAAGGGTTTCTCTCCCTTCTGAATTAAAAACAGAGACAAGAGACCGCTAGAGACTTTATGTTCTATATGCAGGAATAAACACTCCACAATAAAGACTTACTAATAAATCAGCACAAGAAAGCATTTGTTTCATTATCAGCTAGTAATTTGGTTTAAGGCTCAATAAATAATAAATGAAATACACAGTATAAAATATATTTAAATATATATATTTTGGGGTATGGAACAATAAACATTTTTCCCCTTTTTTGTCAGTTGTTAACTTCATGTTGCATAGGTTATTTATACGTGCAGGCTCTGTTATTTCTGCACACCATTCACAAACTAATGGCTGCAGAATTTTTGAGGCAAACTGAAACTGAACCAATGAATTAGACAGGCTGTCAGAGCACACTGCAGAGTTTAGCACTATACCTCATTTACCACCCAGTTCAGCTCATCAGCTAACCACCAAGGCCTTCGTGGGTTAGATTCATTGTATATGGAGATGGAAAAGTCACCACATATCAAGAGGGCAGTAGTATAAGCTGCGAGAAAATGATGATTCTTTCCTCATATTTAGTTGATAATCAATCATTATGTCAGATTGTATGAGCTCTGCTTTTTTTAAAAGCAGCTTTTTTCTAATCCCTGAGAGCTAGAATTCAGCACAGTGCAGGGAATTTCTCACTGCTCAGACATCTACTGCTAATAAACTGATGAGTTGAATCACCTCAGGCTCAGCACGAGTTGTGCCATAATGCAGTAGTTTTCTAATCCCTGCACAGTTATTTTATTTTTCTGTGGTCTATTATGCCTGATTCAGCTAATCAGCTAATTAGCAGGCCTTCTTGACTCAATGTGGATGTGTTAGAGAAGGCAAACTAAAATGTGTAGAGCAGAGCTACTCATGGATGAGGTTTGGGGATCATGGCACTTTCATTGGGAATAAGAGGAACCAAAATGCATAGACACTTGTCACTGGGGTAGTACTCAAGGATAAATCCTTTGGATCCTTAGTCTGAGGACTGAGACAATATACATGTGTCATAATTGATTAAAGGAAGGAGTGGCTTCGTGTTTAGCACTGTTGCCTCGCACCTCTGGGGTTGGTGGTTTGATTCCTGCCTCCGCCCTGGCGTGCAGAGTTTGTATGTTCTCCCCATGCTTTGGGGGTTTCCTCCGGGTACTCCAGGTAAGGCATGCTTTGTAGGCTGAATGGCATTTCCAAATTGTCCATTGTGTGTGATTGGGAACTCTGGGCACAAGGTGGGGAACACCCTGGACAGGGTTCCAACCCATCACCAGGTGTACCCCCACCTTGTGCACTGAGCTCCCTGGGATAGGCTCCAGGCTCCACCACGACCCTGTGTAGGATAAGCGGTACAGAGGATGGATGGATGGATGGATGGATGGATAGAATTGATTAAAGGATTCAACGCATTCAAATGATCCATTTGTTACATACACCGTCATACAGGGTACAGCATGTTGTGAAATCCACTGTTGTACCTTTAAAGGTTTATGTTTATATTACTTTTACCTCAAGGAACAAAACTGTACATGTACTTTTTTTCTTTCTTTTCTTAAAGTGTGTATTAATTAACCATGTAGCCAGGTCCGTTAACGCACTTGTCACAGGCACTAGTTCACCAGATTCTCTTAGAAAATGGCGCCATCCAGCGGCTAAATGCTAATTTCTTAAAAGACAGCAATGAAAAGTAGCTTATTAAAATGTATAGGGGATTCGCAAGGAAAACGTAAGTAGTTTATGTGCAAAAAGGGAAAAAGAAATTAACGTTTTCTTGGGTTTTCAGACATTAATTTGGTGTTAGGGAAACAGAAACTATCTGTCAAGGCTTTGTGAAAAGTCTTAGTATCCGGAAGAAGCAGAGATAAAGTCACATTCCCTCAAAACATCAGATATGACTGGAAAGAGTTGATTTTGTGTTGATGAATGAAACATAAATATTTCTTTTCACTAAAATTAGCTTTTGTTTTAATACCCTATTCTATTTCCCGTCTTAGAATCGTCATTTGTTTGTTATGCAGAGGTGTGTTTATAGAAGATAAAACAGTATGCAGGAAGATGACGTTTAACTTCTAGAAGTTCTAGAAGCCTCGCGCGCTTTCTAGTTTACTTATCAAGCGGCTCGCGCTGAGATGCCGCTTTGGCCACGTCATGGCGAGGAACCATGTGACACGCGTGAGTCAGAGTCAGGTGACAGTAGAGTAACCGGTTAGGGAACTGCAACGTCACGTCACGCGGAATGACGACATTGTTACCTTTCTCAGTGAGTTTGTACAGGTCCCTTCAGCAAGTCTATCATTTATTATAAAGAATGATTCAGCTAATTTAAGTATTAATAAATGTATGGCCCATAATATAGGCTATTAAAAAAAATAGTAGTTTTTTGTAGTCAAAGAAAGCCTAACATGAAACGTACTGCAGTATGTGTGTTTCGCATATATCAATGAGGCTTTTCCTTATATTAATTTAATGGATTAATTAAAACACAAATAACTATTTACATTCAAGTACCTTAATATACCATTACATGATAGGACAATGATGGGGACGATGAACTTTGCAAACTTGAAGAGTCAAAACATTTAAATAAATGGCAGACACTGGTATCAAGTGATATTAGTTGACAGTAAAAGACAGACTTGTGGTGACATTAATGTAGGGATTTTATCAAATGTTGGTATTCAGTTAGGCCAGGGGTGTCCAAACCTTTAATTTTGAGGGCATTTACATCGAAATCAGGGTGACGGTATAGATATTACAGCACATTTCAGATGTGGTCTCCCTATGTTCCTCTTCAAGAACTATCATAATCATAAATTAAATAGATATTTTGAATACTCGGTTGCAAATTCACTTTATTTAAGAACTCTTTCAAGACAAGGTTTCAAACACTTAGTGGTTTCCAGCTCTTTTGAAATTGTCCCTTTTCACTGTTTGCACTTTTTTCTGTAGCCATGACTAAATATCCATCCATCCATTCTCTGTATTGCTTATCCTACACAGGGTCACGGGGAGCCTATCCCAGGAGACATGGGGCACAAAGCTGGGGACACCCTGGATGGGGTGCCAACCCATTGTGAGGCACAATCACACAATTACCCATTCGGACAATTTGGAAATGCTGATCAGCCTACAACACATGTCTTTGCACTAGGGGAGGAAACCGAAGTCCCCAGAGAAAACCCCTGAAGCATGGGGATAAGATCCAAACCCCTAACCGCACAAGTGTGAGGCAACAGTGCTAACCACTAAGTCACTGTGCCCCATGACTAAATATTATCCTATAAATTAAATTAAAAGGCTCTTACATATTAGCTAAATGTGCTACCATCAGGCAAAAGGAAAAACTGCAACATGTTGGCTGGTGGGCCTCCTGTCATATATTACATATCATACACACAAAAGCTAAGGGCCAGTTAACATCTGTCCATGGGCTGCATTTGGGCCTGGGGCCGGAGTTTGGACATCCCTGAATTAAGCCCTATTAAGATTTAAGGTCTTTAAGGTCACAGACCACATTTTAACCATAATGTGTCCTATTCTTATAAACCTGTTTCAACTTGCCATTGTGATGTTTAGTAATTTTGAACAAAATTTCTATCACAGTGACTAACAGTTGTTCCACATACTGTTTCACTGTTTTGCCTTTTGTTTTTCAGAACAGGATCAGGGAAAACTTGGACACCTGAACTAAGCATTACAAGTTGCCAAATGTCTGATTAGAAGCTGCAAATATTTAAGTCGTCTTACACACATAAGCTAGTGAAGAAATCATGTTAATCCACTTTTACTATTATGCACAGACCATACCATGTATTCTGAAAGTCTAGTGATCAATGGAAATTGCTGGGGTGTATGATGCATTACCAACCTGAAGTTATTTTCCAATAACATGGCCTGAAGTGTTTTATTCCTCTTTTAACACAACTTCTTGAAGTAAATCAGACAATTAAAAAAAAATTGTTAGCTTTCCCCTTTTCACATTTTTCTTTGTTAAATAACATATTGTTTAATCCACTTTTATTGGGCTTAAATTGAGTGTCTGCCATAAAAGGTCATGTGAATTAGCTGTTACTATATAATTTAATCTAGAACATATACAATAAATGAATATTTGTTTTGACTAGGCAACATTTTATTGACATGATGAACAGTTGGGAGTGTATAATGTCCTTCTCTGTGCGTTTCTATATAAAATCTAAGCCAAGTTTATACTGTAATAGACTTTGGCTGAATCGTTGTGTTCAGAGTACTAATATCTGACAGACAAAATGTACATGGTGAACTTGACGATATTATAAACTGTACATATTGGTTAGTGAATCTTGGTTTAAACACTCGATTTCATATTGGTGTCTCTGATGAATAAGGTGCATTTCTAATTAAGTGCCCGACATGTGTTGATATTGTTTTTAGTTCTTTGGTTATCCAATATAATAGTATTCTACTAAAATGTATTATAGTAGTTAGATCAACTTTAGAGAAAGTGTTCCAAATTACATTTGCTCTACCATCTGAGATATTGTGTTTTGGAGACATATAGGGTTTATGGAAGGAATGTCTCCAAATCTATCTATACTATAATGTCTTCAGTGAAAATATTCTTTAAATCTGGAGTGCCCAACCTAGATTATACTTTCTAAATCTGGTCCTGAACTGACCAGCTTATTCAGGTGAACAAGAATAAACCAACAATAGAACAATTTGATGAAAATGATCCAGTAACGTGGCTGCAGCTTTAACCTGTGAGGGGAAAAAAAAAATTTTTCACTCAGCATGATACAGCACTTCAAAAGTATCATTTAGCAGCAAGTACAACAAATACACCCACACACAACTACACAATATAAATGAGTTATAGAGCAGGGGGTTGAATTAGGATATGTTTAACTAACTGAAAGAAAAAAAAATAGAGCTGTATTTCTCCTCAGAGGCAGTGATTGCGTCAGAATGGACCATGGCACTGTGGATTAAATCACAAATATTCTAGCACAATTACAAGAAACATTAAAGCTTATGGAAGAAAAGCATACTTCTAATGCCAGCTGAGGCCTGGGGATAATGCTTTCCACATCACACAACTTTGTTTTGTGCTGTTAACCCAGTAACAGCTGAAATAGCTATCTATTCCCTTATGTGGGTTTGTCATTCATGTTCTTGTTGCTCTTTGGCCTATAATCATCATTTTCAGACCTCCTAACAGCTGACAGACTGCTCATGGACATTCAACCAACATGACCCCTGAGTAGCTGCCTTTTTAAATGATCTAGTGTAGTTCTTTTCAGGAGGAACAGTGAGTAGCAAAGCCAGCTCACAGTTCCAGGATCCACGGTTCGACCCTAAGCTTGGGTTACTGTCTGTGAGGAGTTTCGCATGTTCTTTCTGTGTCCATGTGGGTTTCCTTCTGGTTCTCCTTTTTTTCCCCACTGCCCAAAAACATGCCGGAAGGTGGACTGGCTGTGCCCCTATGTGTGCATGATTGTGTCAGTGTGGCCTCATGCCTAGTGTTCCCAGCATAGGCTCCAGATTCACCATAACCGTGACCAGGATCAAGAAGTTACTGAAAATGAATGAACGAATAAAGTTCTTTTTCACATGGTGGTTTGTTTTGTCCCCTTTTCTTGCCCCAAAATAAACCACATATTTTTAAATACATATATTCAAATAATCATACATATGTTTATGTATGCTTGTGTAAAACATCTCAAATAGCAGTGGAGACTGATACAGAATCTGAAACTTTAACAAGTACAAGACATACTTGTCAATCACCTCATGTCTGAAAACATGCATGGTTCCAAAAGGTTCCAAAAGTGGTACATTACAGCTAGAGAATAAAAACACCTATAATTTACACTCAGTGTATATTAAACTATAGTGAAGAGGCATTACAGTTACTGCTGATTAAAAATGCCACTTAATAACTTGAAAGTGAATAACTTATATATATATATATATATATATAGTCTATATATATATATATATATATATATATATATATACTATATATATATATATATATATATATATATATATATATATATATATATATATAAAATTAAGTAAATCTACTTTGTGGACAACTAAGCATTTGTTCTAGAAGGTTCTACCACTTGGTAACAATACGGGATTACAGTATTTACACAGACCTGTTGTGATAATGGCCAAGGGAAATACCTCATTGGAAAATGCTGTGTCATTCCTCGGCCTTCTCATGCCCCCTTTATGGGGCCCCTCCCTTCTTTTGTTGTTGTTGTATTAGGAGCATCTTGGATCATGCGCAGTGACCTGAAGTGTCAGATGGACTTGGTCACGCCCCTTCACGTTTCCATTGGCTGCTGTGTTGTATAAATATTGTAGAGGCGGTAGTATAGCGCATTTGTACACAGTGGTTCAGGAAGTACGCAGTCAGGTGATCTGTGCTTTTTAAAGGACGCAATTTCTGCTGCGCAACAAACGCCAGAGCCCGAATTTCTAGTTAATCACTGGTGCAGAGAAAACACCAACATGTCGGTGACAGTGAAGGCTTACCTCCTCGGGAAAGAGGACTGTCATAAGGAGATCCGCCGCTTCCCCATCGATCAGGACGTCTCGACAAGTTTCGAGTACTTGAATCGCAAGGTGGTGGATGTTTTCGCAAACCTGCGCAATGTCGCCTTCCAAATGTATTACAAAGGTAAGATTTATTCCATGGAGCTCTAACATGAGTCATAACGAAGTAATCATGAAAACATGAGAAAGAAGAAACACAGCTGTGCTGTTAATGGTCAGTTCCAATACTTTTGCACGAACTCTCTAATCTACATGTTTATTAGGCTGTAGTTAATTTGTAATTATTACATGCCATGTCTTGTTGAAAGGCTGAACCAAAGCTATGCATTTCCTCATGACATCTCGAGTTATTAAACTAAGCACATAAATACGTTTCACTCTCAGTATAATAGTTCTAAGTCTTGTTGTCTTTGTGTCCTTTATTCAAGGATACATGTTTTGTACTTGTAATATGTATCTTTCACATGGAAAGGTTTCAAAGGCAAACCTTTCTAGGTGCAAAAAGTGAACTATTGAAGGTACCACCCTAGAGACAAGTTTTTTACCCTCCTGAGTGTATTCGTTATTTCTGTATAAACTAGAACATTAACAACAGAGAGTAACTTTGTCTGCTTCACAGTATCTTAGTGATTTAGTGATATAGTGATTTATTTATATAACTACACTGTCTCACTGTCTAGTTTTGTAATCCGTTTGTGGCACAAAACCAAACATGTAAACCATTACCTTCAGCTGCTCAGACTTGTTCCCCTGCATAGTTTCCAGCATTAAACAGGTGTTTGCTTCCACCTTTAGAAATGAAAATACAAATATTATTATAAGAAAGTATAGTCTAGTGCATGTTTTGTACATCCATTCTGGTCTCCTGGTCACTACTGAAGAATTCGGTTTAACATGGCGGACATTTCAGCATTTAATGTGGCTACAGCCTGAGGTAGCCATTTCAGGAAATGGAGTTGTACTTTATACCATTAAACGTTACTCCAGTATGAGATTCTTTGTTTCAGAGAGTTATCATTCCAGATAAGTGTTGGTACAAAACAGAATGATTTCCATTACAAAGCCAGACGCTGACTGTTCTCCTTCTGTCTTGTCGTAGACGATGATGAAGACTTGATTGCCTTCTCTTCTGATGATGAGCTCATGATGGGACTGGGTATGGTGAAGTACGATACCTTCCGCATTTTCATCAAGGGTACGATACTCACAGATTCAGATATTTCTTTGATATCAGAAAGCAGTATGGGTTATGTCAAATACAGCCTTGCACCATTTAGACTGTGGTTTTAAATTTGAATTTGATGGGACTTCCTCTTCGGAAAATGCTTATCATCAATCAGCCTAATCATAGTTAAGTATCTTGCAAGTCTTTAACCAAATACTAAGATCATTCTTTTGTATCTTACTTTCTCAGAAAAAAAGGAGCACAAGCGTGACTTCCCACACCATATGGACCAAGGGTTCCTCTTCCCTCCTCCAGGACCACATCACATGGGTCCTCCAGGACACCCCCATATGGGTCCACCCCATATGGGTCCACCCTTTATGGGTCCATCTCCTCATCACCAACTCATGGTTCACCCTGGTGTGACATGTGATGGTTGTGAGGGCCAAGTGGCTGGGACCCGCTTCAAGTGCACCGTGTGCCCCAACTATGACCTGTGCTCCACCTGCCAGGCCAAGGGCCTCCACAAGGAACATGCTCTCCTGCCCATTTTTCACCCTATGGCCAATATGTATGAGGTGAGCTTCAGCCAGGAAACTGCCCTATTTTTAGTTTTTACAGTCTTAGTTATGGTTTGCTTAATGTTTTAAGCTTATGTTCTGTTCTTGTTTAAAAATTTTTTTTTTTTTCTTCGATCAGTGGTTTCCTCGTGGCAAATTTTGGCGCAAGATGAGGCACTGCATGTGGGCTGGGGCCCAGGCTCAAGCTCAGGCTCAGGCTCAGGCTCAAAACCAGGCCCAGCCTCAAAACCAGGCCCAGCCCGGGCCATCTGGTTGCCAGCCCAGCTCCCAGCAGGCTAACTCGCAGGATGGCCAAGCTCAAAATGGTAACCTTCTGTTACAAACAGAGGACTACTGTGCAAAAGTCATGGACACATGCAAAGAAATGCCATAAACCAAAACTGCCTTAAAAATAATTAAATTAAATGTTTCTACAGTTAAAAAAACAATATTTGGTGTGACAAACTTTGCTTTAAAAAATTATGGTGCCTAAGATTTTTGCACAGTACCATATATCAGTTTGTACTCAAATACCCCATGATGAACTAGCAACTGAACTTTTTCCTGCCGCCTTTTTTTACCCTCCACAGGAGCCTCATCTTCCCAGGCCAATATGGAGTACCTGAGGAACATTGGAGAGGGTGTGGCTGCCTTGCTAAGCCCCCTTGGTAGGTGCCTTGCCAGTCACCATATTATATAACCAAGTGTCAACACAAGAAATCCTTATATGGCTTGTATTCCTAAAGCCCTGCCCTTTACTTGCTTATGTAATGGCTTTAACAAATAGTGAAAATGTATATTCGCTTAAATAAATTTGCCACTCCACAGGCATTGATGTGGACATTGATGTTGAGCACGAGGGCAACAAGGCCAAAGTGACACCAACTCCTCCTGCCTCAAGTGGACCTCCTAGTGGCCGGAGTGATGGTAGCTCTGGTGGCCATTCCAAGGGTGCAGATGGAGGTCCAAGCAGTGCAGGGAGTACCAGTGTGGGGGAAAAGGTAACTAAATAAGATGTATGCCAAATAACCATGCCATTAGATCCAACATTCTTTTAAAAATCTGTTGCATTAATGTTTGGTCGTGAAGATGAAAATAAACCCTCATGTCTCTTTAAAATGGTTTTTCAGGTTCATAAAGACCAAAATAACGATGAGGAATGGACTCATCTGAGCTCAAAAGAAGTGGACCCATCCACAGGCGAGCTCCAGTCACTCAGAATGGAGGTGGATGGAGCAAATGATGACCCTGCTCCACTCAGCCACAGCTCCACCTTTAACCCAGGCCCCAGTGGTCTACGAGAAGCTGCCCTCTATCCACATCTGCCTCAAGGTAATGCAGAAAGCTGTACTGTACAATTCTGATAGAGGTTAACAAGCACTGCCCAGCAGTGAAAAATACAGTTATGCTTCCACTAAGCCACATGCTAGAAGTAGTGATGATAGCATGTGCTAGTTTCCATTTTGGTACACCTAGTTTTTTATTATAATTTTTTATTTTTTGTAAAACTTGGTAGCTAAACAATTACTGAGCTGCCCAAACTCGTTCTCCTGTACAATACCAAACCTGCCCCATAGTTTACTTATTAAATGCCCAAACCTCAGCCCCAGTAGAGCTACCGTGTTTTTTTTTTTTTTTTTTTTTTCTTTTCTTAAAGTCTCCATAATCACCCCAGCACCACATACCCATCATCATACTCACAACCTGATCTGTTCTCAAACCTTCCTTTCTCAGACGCTGACCCTCGGCTGGTGGAGTCGCTGTCCCAGATGCTCTCCATGGGCTTCACAGATGAAGGTGGTTGGCTGACCAGGCTGCTCCACACCAAGAACTACGACATTGGAGCCGCTCTGGACACCATCCAGTACGCCAAATCACCAAGCCAGCAGAAGTGAAGCAAAAGCAAGGGCTCAGAAAAATTGGGGTTATTTTTAATTAATCATTTTGAAAACCCCATACTAACCCATTTCTAACCATCTCTGCCTTTTCTAAATCTGTAACAAATTCATTTCTTAATGCTGACAATATACATTTCTCAGGCATGTTAAATAATACAGATTTCTATTTTATTAAATTTTATTGAGACCATACATAGAAACAAACATGGGAATTAACATAAGACTACTTTCTGAGTACAGTCACAGTGTCATATATTGGCTTTATCAGTTTACAAAAAGCACAAAATAATTTACATTTATTTTTCCAAACTGGTAAACTTTAACAAATGTCTATGAACATGTTCCTACTTATAAAATGGTAGTCATTGTTTTATTCTATAAAGAAAATCAATGGAATATATTTGTTAGTCAGAATGGAAAAGAATTGTTATATTCTATACTTTTACACACTTTCCTGCCTTGTCTGTCAAATAAATTATCTGCAAAGCACTCAAAATGTGTCTGGATTATTCTAAAATGTTAACGTTTATATTTACATGGTACAATATTAATCTTAATACAAGGATGATCACCATTTGTCCATTTCTAGGTACACTGCCAATAGTTTAATGGTAAATAGTAACGGATTAATATGTGTCATCGAAGTCCTCATCTGTATGGAATAATGTGCTAAAAGAAGGGGCAGGACATGGCCTTTTAATAGGTAGTGGCTGAACACACACAGGCTTTTGAGAGTCAACAGGCTTTGATGTGATGGTAGGACTGTTGGGCTGTTTGCACACATTTCCTTTCACACAGTGACTCAGTTTCTCAAAAACAGTCACCTTTTCTACACCAAACATCTTATCCAATCGAGCTCCTTCACTTCCTCCACTGCTCATACGGTGGCCTGTGGTTTTAAGTGGAACGGTGGCTACAGGCATCACTGGACTCTGAGCCAGTGCTGAGTGGTCTGCATCTGCATACTGAGCATCCACACCACTGTCTCCCTCTCCCTTGTCTTCTTCAACACAGACAGACGGAAGAAATTGCGCCCACTTGGAGTCCTTGGCTTCCAGTTTACATTCACTGGGATGCTGATGAGAGAATGATGGTGCAAAGAAACTGCTTAAGGGAACTGTGGGCTGAGGCTTGGTGCTTAACTCAGCAGAAGATTTCTCCAGTGATGCATCTGGAGAATCACAAAGAGCATCATTTCTCTGGCTTGTACTGGTGCGTGGGAATCCTGTCGAAGAGCGCGGTACTCGAGGCGATGATTTGAAAGTGCCATCATG
>CM074951.1:7088549-7115913 GCA_037577455.1 Pangasius macronema
AGACAGACTTACAGCATGGGAGGCCACTTGGCGATACTTGCTGAGATCCTCGGCTCTGACCAGCTCTTCCGGCACCGTCTTTCCCCTCTGAATTACAAAGAAACATAAAATCCATTTTCAGACCTCGATGTCTACTAATATTCGCAAATAACACAATGATCAACAATGTGACATGCAATATAAATGTAATTCTTCAGAAACAGTCATATTGTTACCTTCTTTCTTTCGGTGGTCAGGACAGTGGCCTTGTCTTGCAGCTGGGAAAAGAGAAGACGATGTCAACAACACAACCAAAGCAAGCAACCTAATGTACAGTGATTTAGGTAGATAAAGGTGACAGTTGTGGTGATGAACGTACCTTCTGGATGATCTCAGGAGTCATTCCCACCTGTTCACTGACCTCCATGGGCTCACCACCCGCACCCTGAGCAGCACACACATTTCAACAAGTGAACGAATCAATCTACCATACATAAGATGCCTGAGATTTTAGACAGATTATTAATGAAGTCAGTGTATGTAAATGAGCAGGAGAAACTCTTAGGTGAGCACTGACCACGGCAGCGGGCTGGGAGGCAGGAGCAACCTGGGGAGCAACCAATCCGGCTTGAGGTTTGAGTGTGGCCAAGGCTGCAAAGGCAAACATTATGGGCTTTAATATATGCATGTATACATATGTGCATGTTAACAAAAAAAAAACTCAGAGAGTAACTGCAGTGTACTTGAGTAATAAAAGTAGATATAATAAAAATTAATAAAGGTTCTGTTCTTCTGGAAATTGCTATATCCTCTCTATAGTTCTTCTTTCATCCTGCTGCTGTACACTTACAGTTTGCAGACAAAAAGACAAAAATCAGTGGTGCAATCAACAAAGTTGGCCACAATGGGGGCAGTCGTTGCCTAATGGTCTGAGAGTCAGAGTTGTAACCCGAAGTTTGTGGGTTCGAGTCTGGGGTCCGGCAGGGATTGTAGGTGGGGGGAGTGAATGACCAGCGCTCTCTGCCACCCTCAATACCACAACTGAGGTGAGACTCTTGAGCACCGATCCCCCAACTGCTCCCCGGGCGCCGCAGCTAAAATGGCTGCCCACTGTTCCGGGTGTGTGTGTTCACTACTGTGTGTGTGTGTGTGTGTGTGTGTGTGTGTGTGTGTGTGTTCACTACTGTGTGTGTGCATTTGGATGGGTTAAATGCAGAGCACAAATTGCGAGTATGGGTCACCACACTTGGCCACAAAGTCACTTCACTTCAATGACCAACTCTAAGAAAAAATTAGCACAAACTTAGTTGGCTTGATTAAGCATTCATATGAATCATGTACATGTTCATACAGATTCATCAAAGTTAAAATTCAGGATCTAATTCTTTGTTTTCACGGACTATAAAAGAAGCTCTACTTCCAAACGAGATACTGAGTGCCAGGTGAGAGAGTGAAGGTGAAAGCATCCTTAACAGTGTGCTATCCGATTTCGACTCAAATGGAGTTGTTTTCCAACTTACATGCACAGCTTGCAAACCTCGTGATTACAAGAGCATGCTGAATCTAGAAAGACCTATAAATATGTGCGGAACTCACCTTCTCTGGCAGCGGTGACCTCTTTCGTGAGACGAGCAATGACCCTGCAGGCGGCATCGTGCTGGTACAGTGCGTGTGACAGCTCCTGGCGTGTTGTCTGCAACTGCTGGCGCAGTGTGAAACTGTGCAGCATCACTGCATCCTGGAAAAAAGACACAGTGTGTGTTCATGAGTAATGACGGTTTTACACTGCAATTATAGCAGTCAATTAACACACTGTATGACAAGATCCTAAGAAATCTTAGCCAAATTCTACAACAGATTATGAGATAATATGCTCTGCGTCAGTTTATAAAATGAAGCTGCACGCCCGGCTTGAAAGAGAGGAGTGCAAAAACTTGTCACGTACCCACTCATCTTGAAGTGATTTCAGAATGGCAGGGATGCTGGTGGCAGATGGTGCCTTTGGTCGAATGGGGTGAGAGACTATACATGTGGATAGAGCAAGGCAATTTTGAAGCAATACAAATTTTTGTTGAGAAAATAATAATGTTTGAATAAAATCAAGCCATAACTGCGTCCGGTATTGAACTACTTACCCTTGATGTCGACAAGCTGCTCCTCGGACAGAGGCTGCCCGTTAATGGGATCGGCTCCATTCTCGGCGATGTATTTCTCTATGAGACGCCGTTCAAATACCTGGTTGGAGACCGGAGAGACGCATGGGTGCTCCGGTACCTCGTTTGAGACTGCACACAAGATGAAATGGTACACTGTTAGATCGTGCAAATTTACTCTAAAGGTGCAATAAATCAAACCGGCTGAATGCTGATCTGTTAAACCCCGTGCTCGGTTCTCTACTTAGCAATGGGTTCATGTTCATGGCTCACACTGACTTTGGGCAGCTGAGACAGAAAAGAATATTTGAAATGAGACCATGAGTACGTGGATGTTTTTGTGGAACAGTAAAGACATGAAAAAACACTTCTCATACATGTGAGGGCAAATGGAGGTAATGTCCATCTATCCATCCAGTGTCTGTACCGCTTATGCTACACAGGGTCACGAGAAGCCTGGAGCCTATCCCAGGGGACTCAGGGCACAAGGCAGGGAACACCCTGGACAGGGTTCCAATCCATCGCAGGGCACAAGTGCGCACACACTCACACACCACATACAATTTAGAGATTCCAATCAGCCTACAACGTATGTCTTTGGACCTGGAGAGGAAACCAGAGTACTCGGAGAAAACCCCTGAAGCACACGTAAAGTCTGTGCACACAGAGTGGTCAAACCCCCAACCCTGGAGGTGCAAGGCAACCGTGCTAACCACTGAAGGGGCGTCACACCAGACTTTCAGCATGCGAAATTTCTTCAGAGGCCGCCGTGAATATGTGCAGCAACCAGATATGACGACAAACAACACCTTGGCATAGGATTTTTTTTTATTTTTTATAATCAGTGCTTTCTCCATCTCAGATATTCCTAGATCTTCAATTTGTTTTATTCTCAGGTCAAAATGATCGCAAATGATCGCATATATATATATATATATATATATATATATACACACACACATACATATATACGTACACACATACATATATACGTACACACATACATATACACATACACACACAATATGCATTAATATTTATTATTATTACTATTATTACTATTATTATTATTATTAAATAATATTTAACAATTTTTACTCAAAGTGGAGTCAATAATACTAATACTCAACTAATAATTTAGTTTTTGGCTCCACTTTGAGTAAAGAAATATTAAATTTAATAAAATTATACAAAAAAAAAAAACAGAACACAGTAATTAACACCTGTCTATATTGTATAATGAAGAAATGTACACTTTGTGGACTGTGCTACCAGAGTGGCCTCTCTTCTGCCAGTGAAGGACACTTACTGAATCAGAATCTTAATCAGTCATAAACACATGGTTGTTGTTTTGAATCAGGAAATCAGGCAGGTTCATTTTATACAGATAAACAGCTGAAATAAGACCTGGCTGTTTGGTTAAAGTCTACTCGGCTGAATCTCAAACGGTTCCCTGTTTCCTACACGAGTGCACTACATACAGTGTAATAAGGGCCTTCACACTGCACTGAGGAGCCGTTTGAGATTCAGCCACCGCGACAAGTTTACCGTAAAGTAACTGCTCTATCTACACGGACACAAACCACAGCACTAACGGCCACAACCTCGCTGTCAGCATACGCTCCGAAGTTCAACTTTAACCAGATTTGCTGCTGTGTAAAATGCTTTTAACTAGCAGCATTAGCTTAGCTTCCGGCTCAGAGGCAGCAGAGAAAAGCTCTACAGCTCGCTAACAGCAGCTAGCGAGCGACCTGACAAACAAAGAGTTTTAAACTTACTTGCACAAACCAAAGACATTTTCGGTGATCGGACGTGCCTCTGGTCTTTTAATTCATGCAGGGGAGGAAAAACCCTCGCAAAAGAAAATATAAAGTTCTATAAAACCGCTAAACTGAAATACGCTAATCTTTAACACGGCTCGAGCTTATACATACATGCCCACAATCGGAACACGTTGGGGACCTCGAGCGCGGACGGACCGCGGTGCATTGTGGGATAGCAAGTCCTCCACACTGAGCCTGTCCGCGCCAAAAAAAAAAAAAAAAAAAGTCCTGTTCACAGTTTATTCAAACTATCAGAAAAAATATATTTATTTTTTAATTAACTCAAATTATCAGCTACAAGTGTGTCTCATTGAAATATGAATATAATTTATTAATTATTATAATATATTAATTATTTATTATTTCATTCTGCTATTCACACCAAGTTTATATTAGTTTGTCTGGCACCAGAAGGGTTATTATTCTTCTGTCTCTGTAAGACAGTTCTTCTACACTATATGTGGGGATTTGTGATCTTTCAGCCACTAGAGCATTAGTGAGGCCAGGCACTAATGTTGGGTGAGGAGGCCTGGGGTGCAGTCAGCATTCCTGTTCATCCAAAAAGTGCTCAGTGGGGTTGAGGTCAGGACTCTGCGCAGGAGTTCTTCCACTCCACCCTTGGCACAATCATGTCTTCCTGGAGCTCGCTTTGTGCACAGGTGCCTTGTCATGCTGGAACAGGTTTGGGCATCTTAGTGCCAGTGAAGAGAAATCTTAATGCTACAGCATACAAGGACATCCAATACAGTTGTGTGAATCCAACTTTTTGGCTACAGTTGGGGAAGAACCACATGGATGTGATGGTCCGGTGTCCACAAACCTTTGGCTATACGGTGCATCTCATCTAGTCATGATGTTTTCCTACTTAAGTTACATATTCTACTTTTGTCAGGTCTGCCACACCTGATGCAGCCCATCAAGAACCACAAGGCTTAATCATTTAAAGAAATCAAAGGAAAAAGCTATCCCATACTAAGTGCCTTTATCTATTTGTTGAATTCTCACTAATTTCCTGACCAATGATTTGTTGTTAAGATTATTAAAAGCTTAATATTTTGCCATTTTTTTGCCATAAAAGTTTGGCCCCTTTTTTTTTTTGCACCCCGTTCTACACTTCCTTCATTTATTCAAATCATGATTCATTCATCTTCAGTAACAAGACCTATACCAAGAACACAGGGAAGCAGGAATACACCCTGGAAAGGACACAAGATCATTGCAGGACTAGTTTACCCTTTGTTTATCAAAAACATCAAAATATATTAAAACTAAATGTGTGGTCGTGATCTAACGAGACAAACGTCAAAAGTCAAAATCAACAGAGAAAACATGACGACAACACTGGTCAACCTTGGAAAGGTTATAAGCTTTGCAGCACTTACAAAGGCAAGTTATCACAAAGTATTGAAAGGGAAATGCAAACATTTATACTAATAGCCCCCTCTATCACTGTCCCACTAGTACTGTCATGACAAACTGTCCTGACATGTAATAAACTAGTCAGTTACAGTTCCTAATTTTGCCTTATGGGTATGCAAGGGATTTGCATTGAATTGTACATGGTAGAACTTAATGAGCTTAACATTCTAAAAATAAAATCAAAACGTGTGTTCACATAGTAATGAACAGCACTAAATAATACAATCAATTGTTTTTGAAAACCATAATCAACACTAAGAACACCTACACTAAAATCAATATCAGCCTGATTATCTTATTATAGTTGTTTCATTATTTTTTTTAATCATGTTTTTTTTTTTACATCTACAACAGGTCAGAAGAGTTTGGACTATATGCATAACTGTATGCTTTCTCCACTCATTTACTTCCATGTAATTATGTCTAATCTTAGTTGATGGAACTGAAAGCAAAACTAATAATCAGAACAAACACAGACAAATAAATTCTTTTTAGACTTACAAAGATACAGAATGTGAAGTACAGACATAAAAGACACAACAGGCAAAATATATATATTTTTAAATAAAAACATTTAATAATATACTGAACAATACTCGTCACAGTTAAACACTGCCATATATTCTCCTGTATGAAGCTGAACAGTGTGTCTAGCTCAAGTCACCATTCAGGGTCACTGTAAGGGCTGCTTGAGGTCAAACAGTCCAGTTCCTCCTTTCACAAGTTTTCCCACAACCAAGCACGCTGAGGGTGAATTCAACTTATCATACAAGCCTATAGAGTAAAAGAAAAAGAAGACAATAACATCACATGCGTTCATATTTCTAGCTGTTGTCTGCTTATTCATACTGAACTGATTATTTCTGAATGAACACTCCTATTAAAGTTACTATTGACAATCATCCATACCCAACATTGTGGCTTGTTTCAAAAACTTATAGCTGGTCTCAAAGGTCATCTGTTGCAGCGGGGAGCTGTTGGACTGAATGCCGAAGCGGTTGAGTGGTTTGTAGACGCCTTCAAAGCACATGTAGTCAGCCACTAGAGAGAGATGCCGTGGGTCCACTTCGATACCTGCACAGACGGAAAGGAGAAGCAGTGAACTGCAGGTCGCACGGAACAGCCACGAAATGAGCACGGCTTTATGAGCACAGACTTACCATAAACAGCGAATACGTCTTTAATCTCCTTCTCGATGACCCTCAGAGCCACTTCAATACCGTACGTGTTGGCCATGGCATGGATCTCATTCGAATACAAACGATTCAGGTCAAGAACCTTAAAACAGAGAAGTAAATGGTATTCATTCAGTCTACTAAAGAACCAAATATAATTTATTTTTCCTCCATGTACATCTAGCAAAACATAAACATTTAGAAACACTAGTAGGTAGTAGTACCTAGGGTAGCACTGCATTATTCTTATGATAGTTGTCCACTGCACCACATCGCTAGATGATGTGATGGACTTCGTAACAACTTCTTGAAGCAAGACTGTTTGCAAAATGTTGAGGTTTGCTCTCTAGTGGCTGACTACAAGAAGCTTCAAGAAGCTGTTATTTAGTCTATAGTTTCAGAAATGGCCACTATGAGAAAGTAGTGATAATTTTCAAAACAGAAGCTCCATTAGTTAAGGAATGCCTAAGTCTGGACTAAGTATGATTCCCCCCTGAAGCTACATGATGTAAGCTTAACTCATCACACACATACTCAATTTGTCAAGAGGAAATGATCAATATTATTTCAAATATCTGTTCCCCTTTCTACAAATGGGAAGGCACTATATTAGCTATACATATCCGAAAAAGTGCTACAGAATAAGATTAGAGTGAACTCACATCTCCATGCTTGAACATCTCCTGCATGTTGATGCCCTCAGTGTTCAGAACCAGTTCCTTGGTGCCCTGCTTAGTGGTCACCTCGTTAAGCAAACAACGTGTAATACCGTTCGTTTCCATGATTACTGCGTTCTGCGCTTGTGCTACCACCAGAGAGGTCAGGTCAAAGTGCACTTTGCTAACTGGGAGCACCAGGGTGACCTAGAGAGGGGGAGAAAAAAAAAAAGAGACAAAAATCACCGGGATGAAATAGGGTTCATGCAAAGCAGCATACGACTCTATGACAACCTGCCAATGTAAGGAGAACTTGTACTGCAAAAACTCTACATAATCTAAGGTTAATAATAAACAAAAAAAAAAAGTGTTGATAGTTAACAAAGGGAAACGTATAATTGTTGGTATGATGAAGCTTTCTGTAAGACTTTTAATTGAATGTCTGTTGAAGGAGTCTCCAGTGGCAGTGGTTTGTAACGGTCAGTAAGGTTTTGGACATGGGAAAGTCTTCTGCATAGAGAACTTTGCAGAGAGAGAGAGAGAGAGAGAGAGAGAGAGAGAGAGAGAGAGAGAGAATGACTAGAGAGGGAACATCTCTTTATAGCAGCATTAATAAGGGATAACAGGAACTAACTTCTCCTGTGGATGTTTCACATTTTGTAATGTAACTATAAACTGTTACAGAGCATAACATGTCATACATTAAAAGTAAAAGTCGTAATCGTTGCTGTTCTATAAGAGAAATAACATTTCAGGATGTGGCGTTATTGGAAAATAGCCAACTTCCGCATGGTACCAATAAATCGACTTCATGTTGGGCTGCATCACGCCGCTCTAACCTTGGTTTTATTCTTTACATGTTACTCTGCGATTATACACTCACCAACCACTTTATTAGGAACATCAATACACCTGCACATTCATGCAGCAGCACAATGTATAAAATCATGCAGATACAGGTCAAGAGCTTCAGTTAGTCTTCACATCAAACATCAGAATGAAGAAAAGGTGTGATCTCTGTGACTTTGCTCGTGGCATGGATATAGTTGTTCAGGTGTTCCTAATAAAGAGCTCAGTGAGTGTATGTGGTCATATACAGTACACATTATACGGCCAAAAGTTTGTGGACACCTCACCACCACACCCATATGTGGTTCTTCCCCAAACTGTTGTCACAAAGTTGGAAGCATACAGTTGTCTAGAATGTCTCTGTATGCTGTAGGATTTAAATTTCCCTTCACTGGAAGCTGAGCCAAACCTGTTCCAGCATGACAAGGCCCCTGTGCACAAAGCGAGCTCCATGAAGACACGGTTTGCCAAAACTGGAGTGAAATCGTGTGGCCTGCACAGAGCCCTGACCTCAACCCCACTGAACACTTTCTATAGCTAAAAAAGTTGAGGACCTTTGATCAGACTTCCATTTATCAAAGGAAATGTGTAGATGCTGATTTTTTTTATTTTTGGCCCAAACAAGATTTCTTACATTACTGAAAAGATGATGTAAATTTTTTTCTTATGTCTCCCACTCCTATAAAGAAGGATGTCAGACAGTATGATACTGCTCAGTAACACTGAAACAGTGCAATATCCAAGGAACACTACAAGGACTGTACCTCACACCACAGGCCTTTTTGCTGGTCATATTTGTAGGCCTCAATGCTGGAGCTGAGCTGCAGCACTTTGTTGACCCTCATTGATTCCTGTGTGTCTCCAACCACATTCTCTTGGATGGAGGGTTGACTGTTGCCATGCCTCTCCTCATGTCCAGATTCCTCTGATGCCACCTCCTCCTCTGGTTGCACTGTCACCTCTTCTTGGTCTTCATCTCCACTGTTCTCCCCCTCCTCACTCTCATAGTCAACCTGCAAGACCAAATGGTAGCTTTTAAACCTTTTTCTGCCTCTGTTTCTACCACTAGGAAGCCTGGATGTACAAATAAAAATAAACTGCTTGTAAATGACTGAACAGGTAGAAACAACATTTGTGTGACCCTGGCTCCTAGATTTCTTTCATCTTAATATTTGTTATATCCTTTTAGGAACATATCCCCTTTCTGAGACAAGACTTCTAGACACGCAACATATCAAAAAAAGGCGTGTGTCCTTTACCTCCTCCTCTTGTTTCTCCTTCCTCTTGGCATCAGCAGCATCTGCATCCCCTTCATCTGCCTCATCGTCCACCACTCTGCCCTCCTCTGCTTCCTCCTCTCCATCATCCTTCAAACACCCAGCATGTGAGCGCCACAGTTTCAATTTACCATTTCTCCTCTAATACTGATTAAAGAACAATTTCAGATGTTCTGAAACTTACTGCTCTATTAATGGAGTCCTGTGCATCCCGATCCGTGTCCTTTGCTGTAGCCTTGCGTGTGTCCACTGAATTTATAGAGGCGAGCTTGGCACTCAGTTTCTTGATGGCGTCAAGCAGTAAGAAGAAGAATCTGGAGTGGAAGGGAAGGAGGAGGGGGGGAATCACAAAAATATCACAAATTGGTTGTTTCCTATATCTTGTATGAATTGTATCCTGGCAAGATTTTAACTACACACATTTATACTTATAGTCATCAAATGCACCGGTTGTATTCCATAATCAAAAATTTGATATTATATTGTGTTTATTAACATGCAAGTCAGTTTCCAGTTATTCTACACTAAAGACGTTTTCTGCATCGAAAATCTTGATTTTGCATGGAGATTTCTTAAACTAAGATGGGAGGGGTCTTGAATTATTTGTATTTAGACCTGCACTCTTATGGGGATATCACCACCCAAGTATAACCCTTATATTTAAGAAACATGAAGCTACCATGTTTAAAAATGCAGTCAAAGTAAAAGTGAGAACACTCAATATAGACAGGGCAGTAAATTTGAAACGAGTCAGCGGAAAGCCAAACTCACCTGTCTTCCTACTTCGCCTCCTAGACGACCCCGACGTCGTTGAATAGGACGACCATTGCGAGACCTCCTTCCTTCACCTTACACTGGGTGAAGATTCGCTTCTTCTGCCCTCTTTTGCCCTCCATTCGAAGTGTCTCCACCACATCTACTTTGTGCAACACCTGCAGAAAAATTTTTACCTCCATCATCATGTTTTCCTGTACAAATTTATATTAATGAACGATACCTGCTTGGGATAAGATCATACCAGGTCAGCACTGACTTTCATACATTCTTTCATTCTTTTAAATGAAGCATTAGTGTCAACATTTCTAGGTTAACCAGAAAGGTAAATACTGTTTACTCCAAAGCCACACCCCCAAAACGTGCACAAATACTGCCCTAAAAATCTAGGCAACATGATTAGCATATGAATAAAAATGTCCTGATTGGTTTTGCCCTGAGCCAATATTTCACTCAAGCAAATGAAATGTGAAGAAAACAATCACTGAATGTTCTGACTGTAAGGAATATTTAAAAGTATAGTAATAAAATTAAGCATTTGTACCTCTGCCAGACACACACGTGTGAGCTTCTTCTGCAGGGTCTTCACTCGTTTTAAAGCTTTCTTGTTGCTTAGCACAGGAATGCTCATCATAGGGGTCTTGATTTTGGAGCTAGCAATCATAAGAATTTCACGTAACCTAGAATAAAAAAAAAAAGAATATGCATTTTTTTATTCCAAAATTATTGGCACCCACTTAAAAATTAATAACCCATATGTATGCTTAACATACTAAAAGATTTGGAGTGGTGTATAGTGTTTCTGCAAAACACTGGCTTTAAATTGATCAACAGTTGACAATTCTCCTCTGGAGACAAAAGCAGCACAGAGTCTATAACTTCTAACAAGGATGGAGACACTTTTCGAGCAATCTTGCATGCTTGTCCATGCAAAAATACTTAAAGCTGCTTTATGTTTTTCGCACATGCGGACCACAGGTTTTCAGTGGGGTCCGAATCATCAGACAGGGACAGACATTGCGCAACCTGTTCGCAGAATGACTTCTAATCTCTGCAGTTTAGATATTTTTATTGATGACCTGATTTAACTGTTTATGCATTTTTATATTCACTAACTGACTTTAAAGCAGCAACCATTAAAGCTGTAGCAAGATCATCTACTTTTGATATCATCATACTACATGCTTCATCATGACAGGGTTGCACAAACATGCAAACATCTACAGACCTGGGAATACCCAGAGTGACGTTCATCTCTCCTCTGCCTGCAAAGTGAAAGGTGTTGAGCGTCATCTGAGTGGAGGGTTCACCGATACTCTGAGCAGCCAGCAGTCCCACAGCCTCTCCCGGCTCACACAACGCTCTCTGCCACTTCAGATGCAACAGATGCCTTAATCTGGAACAGGCATATACACACAATGATGTTGGAATCAATAGCTATGCTTTATTTTCAAATGTTTTGCTAATTTCTCAGACAGCTACTTGAAATTTGCAAAGAATTCCCCACCTCTCATTGTCAACACATTCAGATGAAGAGTGAAATTCCTGCTTGATATTGAACTGACTGAGGTAGGACTCGATGATGGATTCAAACGTCTCAGACACAGAGCCGAAACAGATGTCAGGCCGGTAAATAGACAGACATGGATCTGGGCAGTGGGCTGTCTTCTTCAGATATTTGACACGGCTGGATTCATCCATATTTTTCCAATTCTCCAACAACTGTGACAAACAAAAAATAACAGCAAAATGTGTGATGTTCTTAGAAGAATCTGTAGATTCACAGTAAATTGCAGTGCACAATCTTTACTTGTGCAGCTATATAATAATATCAGTGATGCTGAAATGACAGTAGCATGGTGGTGTGTGTTGAACTTGTTCGAGTGCATCAAGAACAGCAGTGTGGCTGGGATTTGCCGAGTCACTGGATGTACTAACTGTAAATAATCAGCCAAAAGCACTTCTGTGTTCAGAAACTCACAATGACAAAAGACTAGATGATTAATACAAATTTTGCATGAAAAAAAAAGATCCAGGTGGCTGAACAAGAAAAATACTACAGTGTATAGCTGTATAACGTGCACCTAGACTTTACAATAAAAATAGCCAATGATTTCAGCTATAAGATTGTATTTGAACACACAAAGTTTGTGTGTTACATGTCATGGTTTTGTACTTGTTGTTTCTTCTGGTTAATTCATTACTATATATTAGATTTAAGTGTTATAACACTAAAATAGTTACTGAAACATTTTTTCCATAGGGATAATAAACATTTAAGGCATTTTTATCAAAGGATCACAATGATGTACATGACATTCCTATTAAACCAGAATCATATAGTGGATATAACAATTACCACTAAATATCGATATTAAATAATATGGAAATGCTCTATCATGGTAAAATTTTTGGCTACATCACCAAGCCCTAATATATCGCACTACCTGATATTTAAAGTAAGATGTTTGAAATGACTCATTACTTGCAGAGTAGCATTGTCTCTCCCGTTGGCTAAATCTCCCAACTGGCCTTCAGCCTGAGCCTTAATCTTGCCCAGTTTCTTCTGAGAGAAGAGCAGGAATGCGCCATTTCTGGGAGATGAATGCTCATGCTTAGCCTTCCACTTCTTAATGGCCTTAAAGTGACTATGAGCCGCCTTTGGGTCCAGTTTAGCCAGCACTTCATCCAAGCACTGTGATTTTCTGATAACCTTCAAAAGCAAAAAAGAGACTCCAATTTCATTCATCCATTATTGTTTTGTAGACAAGACAGCTATGAGAGCAAAATGAAACAGAAGCAGTTGTTAAAAAGTACAAGAATGGTCTCAAACTGCATGGTAAAAGCCTTCATATAGTAGTAATTGGCAGTGTGTCCTACCTCAAAGTTGTCTTTGATGAAAGGGAACTGACGAGGCTGCAGGAATTGAGTTTTGGGAATGTCCAGGCCGTCCTCTCCGTAGAGGAACTGCACCACGCTGCCGTCACTGTCCCTCACCGTCAGGTCATACTGAACCACCAGTCCCTCAAGGTGCTTTATCACACATCTACAACAAGGAAAAAACAGCATGAGGCTCACTAATAAACAGACGGTTAACAAATATAGCGGATAATATACTGTAGGTAATAACAACATCTTTGCATAACAATGTATAAAACATAAAACATCATAAAGTGGTTATTACTAGCTTCTTTTATTAGCCCTGACAACATTTTGTCTGGTTAGAACTGTACATTACAGAGCTGTAAAGGAAAGGGGACAGCAGTAACAGCACAGTGTTCTATGGATACGCAAATATAATTTAAAAGCTAATCCTGTTTTTACAAAGTGAATACTGGTTCTGCAGTATACAATAACGATGATAGGAACATGTGTATCAGTGTATCAATCTCCTCTTTCCCTCTTTCTTAAAGAATGTGGCCTAATTACATCGGGTGAGAAAACGTACAAAACATTCATACAAGCCTAAATGTAGTTTTATTTGAAAATTTCCATTAAAAAAATGTTGATGGATATAGTATCCCCTTATGAGGGCGTAAAACTTATGCTTGTGAATAAAATGTGTCCAGTGTTTAAGTATTAAAATGTATTTAAGCTGGTACACTTGCAGTGAGAATAAATTTCTATGACAGAAAAGAATATGGCTGGAGATGGTGTTACGGATGTTGGGGACGGTCAGGGAAGGGGATAGAATTTAGTCCCCCCATAGATCTCTACTTTACAGTATAAATACTGTATAATTGAGTCAGGTGTGTTAGAGCAATAACATAAGGTTCACTCATTATTTCTTAAATCTGTAAAGCATGTAAAAGCTTTCCTAACCAAAAGGCTTGAGACTGTCTTACCTTTGCAGATAGCCGGAACGACTGGTTTTAACAGCCGTGTCCACCAGGCCTTCACGACCAGCCATACAGTGGAAAAAAAACTCCTGAAATTCAATAGTAGTAAGAACAATCAACCACAAAATACCACATGATTTACAGCACTAGTGAAAGCATCTTCAAAGCTAAATTACTTTTTCATGTTCATGAGCTCTCTTACTCATTCACGCTAGAGTTCACGCTAACTGATAGCACAACACAATGAACAAGAAAGATGTCTGGCATGTTCTTGAAGCATAATACAGTTATGATAGTAGTATTTAAATTGGCATGTTTTTCATGACAATGCAGACATATTAACATCTATTAAAACAGAGTGAGTGCATTAAAGGAAATCACTGTCATCTTTGTTTCTGTCTGGTGCTTTAGTGTGAAATGTCACTTTAAACTGAACTCACTGGAGGTTTTATCCCAGTCAGGAACCTCCCAGTCACAAAGCCACCAGAGCGAGGTTGCGGCTCATAAGGCTGGAAGCAAGGCAGGGATTTCCCAGAAGGCATCAGGGGAGGACGACGGCCCTCTAGCTCAATCTGACCCAGCAGACATGAGATCTAAACACATGCACAACAGGTGAAGTCAGCATCATTATTGCTAATTCTATCCCAAATAAATATCATAGCAAGTGATAGATGTCAGGCTACCGTATGATATAAAATGTAAATGTGAGCACTATCTATTTCCCAAAAAATGCATCATTATAATTTTCTAAATTCTCACCTGCATTGTATTGACAGTGGAACCTTTGGCACCAGACTGCACCATCAGCTGAAGGTTGTTCTCAGGAAATGAACGGTGCAGTCCCAACGGCATGCACACCTTAAACAAAGAACCCGGATCATCATTATAAACCACAGAATCCCCCAGAATAAACATAAAACATCAGGCATTAAGCAAAAAACACGTCTCACATTCAAAGAAAAAACACCTTGACCAATACCTTGTTGATGTTGTTGTTGACTTGATTGACCTCTTCTTTGAATTTGAGGTCTACCATGTTGAAGTCTCGCTGGTCTATGTTCAGATGGGCGTTTTGCCAGAGGTCACGGCCTTCATTTTCTGCAGCAGCAGCAGCAGGCAGGTTAAAGGCTGTCCCAAGTGCCTGTGTGACACAAATAAGCTGATGAAACTTCTGGACTAACTTTTTCAGGCCACATCACAGACCCAACGTTTCCCAAAGGCCAAGACAGGGCACAACTTGGACTAAGATTCTAATACAAATGAACCATATTCACTGACCTTGATGCCACAATTAACTGATTCTTTGATGATCTTCTTTCTTCGCTTGTTGGCTCCTGGTTTTACCAAAATGTCTTCCACACCTGTTAAGAAACCAACAGAGAGCATGAGGCAGTGGCAGCTCAATAATTCAGATTCTGTGCTAAAACTGGACACCTAAATCAACTGTTACAATTGTGTAATTATTATCGAAAACGAAAAGAGAGTTGACTTTCCAAAAGCTTAAAAACACACAGAATATTCACATTGGGCAGCATGATAGAAGACAGACAGACAGACAATAGCTCTTACCCATGGTAAAGCCGCGATAGAGCTGCAGGTAGGCAGTAAAAAGGCGGGCCAGGCAGCTTAGAAGCTTGCCACTGGTCTCTCCTCCATACAGCTCATAGCAGCAGTGCACCAGTCCGTATGCAGAGCTCCCATAGTGTGCTTTATCCAGCACACCCACTAGTAGCTCACCATTACGAATCACCACCTAAACACAGCATTTCCCCAGAAAAATTAAAGATTATTTACTTTAAAATAAAAACTTTTATTGCAAGCTAATTCTAAGACATATTACTGATATACTACAGCTATGTAGGTCACCTGAGAGTCACACATGGAGTCTGGATGGTAGCCTGGCACGGCTCGAGGAGGCTCCTTCACCCAGGCCTTACTGGGAATCTTGGCCTTTCCTGTCAGGTTCAGAGGGATGTGGTTCTCCGGGATGACATTCAACAGGAGGGTGGACACGACCTTTCAGGAATAAAATCATCCAAAACATGACTCAAGAAGCAGTGACTTTAGATACAAATCTCTATTTACCTGAAATAAATGCAACCAGTTAATCTTATTCAGTTTTTTTATTATTGTTTGTATTATTTTTTAACTCCCAGGTCAATACAGAATAAATAATACATTAAGTGTATTTTTTGTATTTGCAGAGACACCCAACACCCCAAGGGACTTCAGAAGCCTTGTGATGAAGGAAGAGACACAGCGCAGGTACCTGTTTGCCAGTCCAAAGTTTTTGAGGTTTGATGAGAGCAGGAGGAAGCAGCTTGACTCTGCCTCTTTTATCAGTGAGCCCTCTATAGACCAGCTCCATGTACTGATCTTGCAGGAAGAAGCAGTCACGAATGGTCATGCTGGTGCCCGATACCATGTGGTCCTGGATTAGTCCAGCCAGGGGCTTCCCATCCTGGAGTGGGGGAATTTACATGGAAATCCAGGTTTTGTGAAGGTTATAAAACATCAGTGATTTGATTCACTAAAAAACAGATAAAGCATACCAAACATAATCAGCACCTCACCTTGGGCACCAGGTACTGCTGGTCTGTGCTGACAAGTGTGTAGGCCTCAGCCCGACCCAGCTCACTCTGCGGGAAGTGCGCATTCATCTCATCACCATCAAAGTCAGCGTTGTAGGCTTTGCAATTGGCGTAATGCAGCCGTAGCACCTTCTCTCCGGGCAGGATGCGTGCGCAGTGAGCCTGGATAGATGGTCTGTGTAGCGTCGGCTGACGATTCAGGAGGAGCACGTCTCCATTTTTGATGTGCCGATTAACCTGGAGGGGGAGAGAGAGAGAGAGAGAGAGAAAATAAACATATGAAACAACACTTTCATTCCAGATTTCTACTGATCATAAATACCACCATTTTAATTGCTCCATTTCCCATGCTAGGCCATTCAAATACAATCCTCGTTATTGTGCACTCTTATTTATGAGTTGAAATGAAGTAACATAAGTTTCTTATTCACATGTGGAGTCCTTTTGATTCCCTTCTGGGACACTTACAATCTTCATGGGCATGCGGTGCTGGCCCGTGCTGGGTGTAAGCAGTTGCTTAGCAATAGCCTCTCTCTGGGTGGGGTTGGTGCGGCTGAGAATGGTGCGTGAACCATCCTCATTGATAACCATAGAGGCTCCTGGGTGAACATCAGGCCCATTAAGCACGGCCTGCCGCAGCTCCTTCACGTTCCACGGCGTCACCGGCTGTGGGTACGTCAGCTTAGTCGCAAACACCTGCAGTCAGCCAGAGTCATTAGTTATATTTCTAAAAAAAAAAACACCACCTTATCTAATCTACTCAGCTGCATTCCTTTAAAAGGAACCAATGCAATTATAGCAAATGAATACAATGAATTAAACCTATTTGTTCTGTTCATCACTATTCTAATTTTCCAATTCTAGTAGATCACAAGCTATCCCTATTCCTGTCGTCTGAGTAAATACAGTGAGTGGAAGCTTATCTGTGAAGAGTTTGTGAAATATGAATATGAATATGAATATTTGTGCGTCTGTAGTAAACAATAAGAATGAATAAGAAATATATAAGAGATGTGAACTGTTTTGTTTCACAAGTGTTTCATATTCAACACAGTTTAAAAAAAATAAATAATTAGACTAATAAAACTGTCGTTATAATACTTTTCGTACCATGGGTATTCCAATCTCATTGGTTCCGATGTACATGTCTGGACAGATGACGGAGCGAGCAGCAAAGTCCACTCGCTTCCCCATCATGTGTTTCCTGAACAGACCCTCCTTCTTCTCCAAGAGCTGACAAAAAACAAAATTAGCAGGGTCACTATAAACTCGTTGAAAAACACTATTTAATCAAAACTGCTAGTGGGGTTGATATTGTATTTTAGCTGTGGATTAGGAGAATGCAAGGTGGTTGCTAAGGTGTTGCTAGCAGGTTTCTATAGGGGGCTTTCACACTGGTGGTTTAGTCCGAAACAGAGTACGGTTTGGTGAAAAATTGGTAATGTGGAAGCCATCATGTGGACCGGGAAGCGCACCACGGTACTGAACCCGAGACTACCTGTAGATGGTGGTCTGAGTTCGGTTGCACCGGCACTGTGATGCGATTCCCGTGAATGTGAATGCAACTCGTACTCGGGTCTGCACTTGTTCAGGAAGTAAAGTAACCTGCGCATGTGGTTTAGTCAATGACGACATCATTAGTTTCCATAACACACGTGTACCATGAGTGGCAGAGGAATATTGTGGGACACAGAAGAGGTGAGGTGCCTTATTCAGATGTGGGGAGAAACCAGACTGACACTGCGGGGGGTGCTGAGAACAATCGCACTCGGATTCGGACTGCAGCAATGTGAAAACCAGTGTGAAAACCACCATAATGCTCCAGGTGGTTGGGGTGTTGCTGGCACTTGATACAATATCTTAGGCAGTTGCTAGGTGGTTCCAGTGGTGTTCCAGGTAGCTGCAATGGTAATTAAGGGACTAAGGTGTTGCTATGTGTTTGTTATGGTATCCCAGGCACTTCCTAGGGCGCTGCTAGCCACTTGCTATGGTTTTCCAGGTGGTTGCTATGATCTCAGGCATGTTGCTAGGAGGTTGCTGGATGGTTCCTACACTGTTCCATGTGGTTGCTCAGGTGTTGCTACAGAGGGGCAGTTATACCAGGTGGTTGCTAGGGTGTTGCTAGGTGATTGCTATGCTATCTCAGGTGGTGCTAGGATGTTGTTTAGCACTGTGGCTGTTATGCCAGGTGGTTGCTTGGCGATTGCTATGTCATTTCAGGTAGTTGTTCATGTATTGCTAGGCAGTGTGGCTGAGTTAAATAGAGACTGCAATGTGAAGTCACGATTTAAATGACTAAATATAATTGTCTATGTTCTAGCTAATCAAATGAAAGTGAGTAATGAAAGGCTTATAAAATGTAAAGTTAACAGAAGTGTAAAGACATAAGAAACCTGGCGGATTCCAGGGAACTTTTCGGTCATCAGCTTGTCCATATCGCTGTCAAACACAATGTTGACGTGACTCTGCAGGCGTATCCAGATGTTATACAGTTTGTCTGTAAGGGTGACTCCAGGTAGCCCGACTAAAAATGTCTGGTCCATCTGGCTGGGTTCTTTTGTCTCATTGGGCTGGAAAGATCCAGAACAACAAGGCATTTCCGTTAAATGGTTTTTACTATAAAATAATAGCTGTAATTATACCACAGGATGAGCATAAAATGTTGTAATTTCACAATAAAAATGTATAATCAATGAGTTGGTGAAGTTTTCAGTTAGAATACATTTATTTAACATTTATAGAAGGAGTCAAAGTTGTTTCCTGAAGTTTTCCACCACAGGAAAGTCTAACGATTGATGATGTTTTGCAGTTTCTCAGTAACAAGATGATTCATGTAAAGAGATACGTTAAGAGGATGGGTGAGAATAATTGTTTATAACTGCTAGAAGATAAGTGATGATAGAAAATGACTCGTTTCATGGATGTTCTGCAACACTAACTACTACAAATGCATAGAAAGTGTGTGCTCTTCTTTATTAAATACAAAATCATAGGCACATTTCTGTGGTGTAAGGGAGTCACCCAGTCATTGATCATCTCCCAATAACAGCACCTCCTGTCATGTTTTACTCCTTATTTCCCATTCTCTGTAATAGTAAACAGGAGCTTTTAATATTCCCCTACCTCCTCCAGCTCTGTCTGAGCACCCTCTATCGTCTTGGCTTTCTCAGTGGCAATGAGGGCAAGCAGTTTCTGAATGATCACGTTGTCCTTTATCACCGCCTGCATGTTCACTGTCTGACCGTTAGTAAACATCTGATCTCCCAGCCGACTGACAGGCCGGTACCTGGTCCATGCAGAAAAATCAGCATTTACACCAATATGGAGCACAAGCAGACAGATCAGGGTATTTGAGAAACTAAAATCAATCGATGTTAGAACTACAGACTGAAGGCTACCTGGATGGAGGAACCATTAGTAATTCTAAGAAGAACATATTTGGGCTGAAACCCTTAGGACTGTTCTCCGCCAGGCCTGAGAACAAGTGCTTCAAGAAGAAACCTGGAACAGATTGCAGGTGTACGAGTTACTTTAACAAAACTTCCAAAAAAAAAAGAAAAATCAAATCAAGATTTAAAATCATGCTGTTATTATAATATTTGTCTCAATTTCTGATGCTCTTTTCTGGCCACAAGCATCAGTGTCTTGAATGATTCAATCTCACTGGCTAGTAACACTTTTTGATGCCTTTCCGAAGGGCAACAGAAAGTTTAAATAGCAAGCTGTAGCTATATTAGAGAATTCTAGTATCAGTATTTCATCTTTAAGAGTTTACAGGTTTGGAATAAGTTTATTACGAGTAAACGCAGCACCTTTGCACGTTTGCCGATGGTCTATAGGAAAGGGGAGCGCAACTTACCCTCTTTTTCCCACACTTTGGTGACATGATCTAGGGCCAAGCTTGGAGTCAGATATCCACGTTTAGCCACGTGAACATCATCTGAGACAGAAAATGGGCAGAAGTTGAACACGTGTTCAGCACTAGGCACAGAAATACAGCTCGAATGACTACACGTACATATGAGCAAATCACAAACCTTTGTCCACTCCGCTGTCATCTTTGATGCCCGAATGAGTGACGATTAGTTTGCTGTTGTGCTCTCGACGTATCTGTGACTTGTTAGCACTTTGTCAAAATAAATGATGATATATAATTATAAAAAATTGACAAAAACAGTGATGGATTAAATTGAAGCTGAAAGACTAAAGATTTGCTTACTTGCAGTTGGGGCATTTTCTAGATGCCATGTGAGTTCTCCAAAATTCAGTAATGAGGCTGCCTTTCATCTCACAAATATGCTTGATCTGGTCAGCGATTAGGCAACGAGGCATAGTCCATAGATGCCCCACCACAAAAACAGGGAAACAGCAGCTACAGGTTAGCACCTTGCTAAAAAACTGAACTGAACTGATTTAGAAAGCTAGCAATTAAACAACTCATTGTTACTCACGGGTGCACAGCCGTGGCTGCTGCGGTTGGCTTTTATAATAGGAGCACTAAATTCCTCCAAAACCTCTTGGATTTCTGCCCCGGACGCTTGTGCACTACCTTCTAAAAACTATGACAAACAAGATAACCAATAAGGCTTAATAATATTTCAATATTCAGCTCTATCTGGTGATAAGATTCTTCATGCTCACCTGATTAAGGACGACCTGCAGTTCACAGACTTCTTTCATCGCTCCTACATCTAATAATTTGAGTTGGTGGAGAAGCAGGTGAATGGCAGCCCTAGGACACGTCAACATGTGGCACGACAGACAGGAACCTCGTACGAGCATGTACAATTTCTGATGAAGACAAAAACCAACAAAATCCCATATAAAAACAGTATGAGTATTAGGTTAACAACTCAACTGAATCTTATCTGTATAATGCCTTTGAAAACAGACTGTTAACGGAAATACAGATGTAGATTTTGATCCTAATGAGCAAGTCAGGTGCAACAGTGGCATAGAAAATCTCTCTAAAATGGCATGAGAAAGAAAGTGAACCCATTCGCTTCTAGGTGAAACTGGATAGTGGGCTCATAAATATTTACTATACTACAAGCATATTCTATAAACTGTCCTTTGTTCTTTGAAAGGATGTTGAGTATGAGCATATGAAGAAGAGTCCTGGGATGAGCACAGGACAGTCTTTAAGATTCAGCAGCAGTTCCAGATGAGATTATCCACTGAAGCAACAGTGAGACTCAAATGTTTTTTGGCAAGGGCAAATCTTTAAGGTATCCATATCGGATTATCCACAACAAGAAACCGAGAGAATGAGTCACAAGTCACATTAATACAGTGCATATTTCTGGTTTTAACGTCCCAGGATCCAGGGGTTTGGTGACTCTATTAGGAGGACTGGAGAAGGGAAATGACAAAAATAATATTGCATACAGTACTGTGCAAAAGCCTTAGAAACCTTAATATGTAGTATAAATTTTTTATAGATCTTGATTTTATGACTTCTGGATTAACGAGTTAGTACAAGAAAATATTACTTATTATTCCAAATATTACTTTTCCAACAAAAAAATTAAATGCTACAGAAAAATGTTTGTATGTCAATAAAGAAATCAACATATTATGTAACGACATTTCAGACAAAAAACAAAAAGGCTGCTGAGATGAAAAAAGAAGCAAATGCGACAGTCAAAGTCTCGAAGAACTGTAGCAAATTCTCATGCTCAGTAAAACTTAACACCTAAAAAGGTTAAGAAAGTTATAGAATCCCTGAATTATGCAAAGCAGAAATGTTGAACACTTACATCAAATAAGAAAGGGTTGTAGACAGGTAAGTGCAAGTCGACATGACCGAAGTGTCCTGGGCAGTTGTTGAAGTCCTGCATGCAGGTTGTGCAGACTTCTTTAAGGTCAGCTGGACCCAGGGATAGATCATAGAGTCCATTAGGAGCGGGGTTCCCAACATTGTCCAGGAGCAGAGGGTTAGTCACACTTTTGACACTCAGTTTCCTTTCGTGGGGGAAAGAACACATCATAATGCATTACTACAACGGACTGTCTTTTAGCCATGATTCACGAAATCACAGTATTGTTCAAATTAAAATAAAAAAAGTTACTAAAATATTATAATTTATGCAGTTCAACAGTTCTTACTTTGCTTTCATATGGAATATGTTCAGAGACATGTTTCTTCAAACAAACAAATAAACAAACAAACAAACAAACAAATAAATAAATAATTAATTAAAAGGGGGCAGTCATGGCCTAATGATTCGAGAGTCGGACTTGTAACCCGAAAGTGAACCCGAAGGTGGTGGGTTCGAGTCTCGGGTCCGGCAGGGATTGTAGGTGGGGGGAGTGAATGACCAGCGCTCTNGAGACCCTTGAGCAAGGCACCGATCCCCCAACTGCTCCCCGGGCGCCGCAGCTAAAATGGCTGCCCACTGCTCCAGGAGTGTGTTTACTACTGTGTGTGTGCACTTGGATGGGTTAAATGCAGAGCACAAATTCCGAGTATGGGTCACCATTGGCCACAAGTCACTTCACTTCACTTCACCTCAAATTTGTTCAACACAAAGACTCTTGATTTTACACTGTGCGATTGCAACGGTCTTTAAGATCATTACACTGTACATGATCCTATATCCTATTATTGATGGCTTTTTGATGAAGATCATAAGAGCTGTCAGATTTTAATAAAAAATTTCTGATACTGCCAGAACTTTGCCAGGGGCTGCCTTTGACCATCAGTGAGCATAGTATGTATCTACGACAACTGATCACACCTCAGGACCAAAAAAAATTATTTTACGATGTACTTTTGTTTGCAACAGCAACATCAGGCTAAAAGTCATACAGTGTAAACCCATCATAATTTTTGCCTTAGTTTATGTTTATAAAATATTCACCATCCACTTTATGGCTTTTAGATGTACACTTGCATGTCCATGCAGTTATCTAATTAGCCAATCATGAGCTTCAGTTCACATCAAACATCAGAATGAAGAAAAAGTGTGATCTCTGTGACTTTAACCGTGCCATGGATCTGATCTCTCTCATCAACACCCATAAAGCCGGACGTCTGGGAGGAGAGTATCCTACAAAAAACAAAAAGATTTTAAATCTCTGACAACACACACTTTATCCCAGATCAGCAGTTTCTGAAATACTCAAGCCAGCCCTTCTGGCACTAACAACCATACCACAAACAAAGTCACAGAGATCACACTTTTTCTTCATTCTGATGTTTGATGTGAACGTTAACTGAAGCTCTTGACCTGTATCTGCATGACTGTATGCATTGTGCTGCTGCTACATGATTGGCTGATTAGATAACTGCATGAATGTGCAGGTGTACACATGTTCCTAATAAAGTGGATGGTGAGTGTATGTCAGAGCAAGATCATGTCATCATCAGTCACTGTGATAGACCATGCTTTTCACACTTCACAACCTTCATGAACAAGGACTAGCTGTTAATATGCTGCGAAGACTTACGTAGTCTGAACTAGAGACAGGGTTTTGATCACTTTATGACTTGTTGACTGTTGACACTGTTAAGGTGATGTTCACGATAACAATATCGCACGTGGTAAATATCGATTATATATCGTATAAGCGATTATCGTCACACTCTACTTCACTGCTACACCCTAACTAGTTTCCTCCCATTTAAACCAGCTTACGAATGTGGACAGTCAGGTTCTTATGCGAAAATATCAATAACATTCAACATAATACAAGACATAACTAAAACAGACAAGTTGTCATAGAATGTGAGGTTTTTTGGACAGAAATATAAACAGCTCGCGCACATGTTAAGCTAGTACAGCTATTAATGTTGTTTTGTTTTGCTTTATAAACTCAGCTCCATGTACTGTTACCTTATCTCCTCGGAGGAGTACATGCCAAAGGACATGCCTTCCAACCGCCTCCATGGCGTTTCCTTAGAAAATAGCATTTTTAATTCTTATAAAGATGTAAATTTAGAGTTATACACTTTGGCTGAGCTTCATCCTTAAGAGAGTTAGCTTAGCTTCAATTTCACATGGGCACGCACCAGGAACTCGCGCACGTGCGTCCACATGGACTAAACCAAAAACAAGCAGAGGGGATAGAAGTTAAAACTTCTCCTCCGATTTAATTAGATTATTACATGAAGTTTTAATTATCAAAAAATAAAAAAATAAAATAAATCCAAACCAAATTCTGTGTGGTATAATCACAGAAGTAATTTTTACGTCGTCCTCTTTACTCAGAAGGGGATCTACCGACACTTACACCATATAAGGATAGGTCTTACGTGGAGCTAACTGTTGCAAATGGCGGCCTCCTGTTCGCACATAGGGCGTCAAATCTCCAAGACTCGCCGATTATTTAATAACTGCTTAAAGGAATCATGTTATCAGAGGTAAGATGGCAGTATGTGAGTAGTGTTTATTTATTCTTTGATTAAAGCGTTGAGTTTTTTGGGGTTTTTTTTTGCTGATGCTCCAGTCCAGTGCTCTGTGCACTGATGGTCAGTGTAATGATGGAGGTCATGCCTTGGACCCAATCCCAAGCATAGTGTATGAAATTAAGTTGTCTGAATCCTATGTACTGCACTGTATTTGCAGAATGGATCCTTTTTTAAATTCAGCTGTATATATTTGCTATAGATCCAAGTTCCAACATTACAAAACTGCCTATGTTTGTCTTTTGTGACTATTTTTGTTTGTTTTGTGTTAAATGGAGCAGGTATTTTGGACTCAGCCCTGCTGTTTGCCAAGAACCTGCAACTGCAGTGTCAGGTTAGTCAGAGAGATTGAACTCATTTCATTACAATTCATTAAAAAAAGCATAATCTTAAAGGAAAAGTCCACTCAGAAACACATTAAATGTTGTATTGAAATATTTGTGATGTACAAAATAAATCTGGTGGTAATTTATTAATTGGTGCTCTAATTTTTTTTATTATTATTATTATTCCCATGAGAAATGTGCAGTTGTGTGGTGTGCTGCCATCACAGGGCAACATTGCTGGCACCGTTGTAATACAAGAAAACATTTCACCAAACTCAAACATAAATGATAACAGTTAGGAGAGCTTCGGAACCCAGTACGGCAGCATTGTCAATAGGTGGTCAGATGGCATCGTGGGTAATGTAGGAAACTGTTAACCAAAGTGAAAATAGTCCAACATGTTGCTGAAAGTAGTTTAAGCTGCAACCTTCAATTCAAACCTTCAGACTTTCGATGTTGTTGTTCTTTCGGCTGCTCCCGTTATGTTAGGGATCATCACAGTGGATCATTGGTCCGCATTTTGATTTGGTACAGTTTTTATGTCGGATGCTCTTCCTCAGTCCTGGTTCCACTGGCTGCGTACACTCACACTGGCTGGGTTGGTTCCCTGCCCTGGAATTGAACCTGGGCCACGGTGGTGGATCCTTAGCTGCCAGACCACTAGAAACATTCAAACCTTCAAACTCTAATTTCAGCCTTAGAACATTTGTTGATTTCTGCTGTACAATTAACAGTTCTAATCATACCTTCAACATGTCCCACCTAAAAAGAAATAACTGGTAGACAGATGCTCTTGGTACCAATTAACATTGTCCAGTGCTTTTGGAAACTTGGACCAGTTCTGTAGATCTGTTAATGATGTTCTGTTGCACAAACTGTTCAAATGAGTTTGCATGTTCAAGTGTCCTCTTCTTTGCTATTGTCTGTCAGGCTCAGAAGGGGAAATTGTGATTCCAAGGAAGAAAACATGGTAAGACGATAGCCATTAACCATCAGCTGTATGATTAGATTGTATCTTGTCTCAGTTGTAAGTGTCCTCTAAAATATAATTTTTGAAGTTAAACTATGCCTCAGCACTTTCCAATTCTCAAATCTAATAGGTCAGAAAGTGTTGATTAATTTTCTCTGACAGTAGTTCAGTCTGAGAGTCACAGGTTCTAATACAGATATAGATATCTTTTCTATAGTAACAGCTCATTCACAGGGATGTGGTGGTGGATGTGCCACATAATCTAACGTTAATAATAAACAGATAAATAAAATTGCTTGCTTTATTAAAAAAAAACAATTGTTGATATGGTGAAGTTTTCTGTAAGTAATTGTTTATTTAACATTTATGGAGTATTATGGGCTCCAGTGTCAGCGTTTTATAATGTTCAGTAAGTTTTTTTCCTCAACAGCACATCCTCTCATGTTTTATTGCTTACTTATTGCTCGAGTCATGTTTCATATTATCATATGTATATTTTCTGCAACAGGAGTAAAGAGGCTGTGTTGCAGGCTCTGGCGTCCACTGTGAATAGGGTATGTCAACTTTTCTGCCTTTTCAGCTGTGCAATAGATGGAGAAATAGCAAGCTGCATCCCTTAATGAATGCAATAAATAAGTGTATGTTTATTTTTCAGGACCCTACTGCCTGTCATTACATGTTTCAGGATGATTCCTACCTCACACCGAGAACATCTGGAGAGTTTGTGAGTGTTCAGTCAGCGTTCTTGTAAATATACACGACACCAGTAAATATCGGTGTATAATGAATACCATCATAAGGGCTTGAGGTTTTGAAGAAACACAGTTGTTGTATTGAATAAAAAGCCAGTTCAGAGTCGTCTGTGTATATAATATGTTTTGGCATTTTTATGGGTAAATCCAACCTCCTGTTTTTGGTTTCCTCCACAGAAACTCTATTCTTTGTCCCAGGAATCAGGCAGAAATGCAGCAAAGTATTTCATCAACACATACCCCAAGTACTTCCAGAAGGACTTTGCAGAACCTCATATTCCAGTGAGTAACATGTACCTTACGGATCAGTTAGAAACAGTGTGTAACAGAAGTTGGGATGAAATTGAAACAGAAGTTAGGATGAAAGTTGT
>CM074951.1:7116013-7151520 GCA_037577455.1 Pangasius macronema
GTCAGGACCAACTGCCTTACCACTCTTCATCCTCTTCAAAGCCTTCCTGACTTCATCCTTTCCAATCTTATCTACCAGGAGTCATGGCCTCTTCTCCAAATATTCCCTAAATATAATTATTATTATATTCCCTGAATATACTATATACTACCGGCTCTATATATTGCTTTATATAGAACAGTCTATGGGTTAAATAGTTAGTAAGGAAGTGATTTCAGTGTTTTCTGTTTGCACAATACTGAGATCACATTATAATGTATCATATTGCTTCCAGTATTCCATCATATAGAATCCAGTAATCACTATTATTATATATTTAAATACTTTTTTTGTTTGTTTTTTTGGCAGTGTTTAATGCCAGAGACTGTGGCGCTGCAAATCGAGGATGTGTCCGAGGCAGCTCTTGTGGAGCGCATCAGGCTGAGAAAGGTCAAGGCGGCTGTGGACATGTATGATCAACTGGTGCAGGCAGGTAGGAGGATCTCTCAAAACAGGATCTCCCATAATATACACGGCTTTAGTTCATTTTGGTAGAGTTCCAATACCGAGCGAAAAGCTCAAGGTTTGTGTGAGCCGTAGTTATACAATATACGACAAAAACATTTGCCAAGATAACCACCCAACACCTGGCTACTGAACTTTTCACAGGCACTCCCGTGTCACTGGATATGACCAATGACCTGTTGGATCTGATTTGTCTGTATGGAGATCGGGATCCACCACGAGAAGACTCCCCAGAACAGAGAACTGACGATGTGGTAATGAACAGTCAATAACCTGCTCATCAACTGCATGTATAACATAGAATACATTTAAGATTCTTTTTACCCCTTTTGTAGTGTGTTTTTTAATCGAGGGTCAACTAACAGAAGGATGGCTTCTTTTGATTATTTTGTAATTAGTAAATTTGCTCCCTTTACATCTACGTTTGTCTTTTGATTTTTAATAGGCAGAAGAGCAGGGCGACTCAAAGAGGAGAAAGGGAAGACTACGAAGAGCCTCTGAGCTACTAACGATTGTATGGAGGTGAGTTGGTAGACTTGTTGTGAGATAATTGTTACATACCGAGTAAAAGAACAAAATGAATCTCATTCATCTTATCGGCAACAGGGAGAACAATAATGCACAGAGGATCTTTAACACCATGCCGGAACGGAACAGTCGATCATACGGCGCACTCATCAGGGGCATGGTGAAGGTGTGGGATCTCAGCATCTTCTTCTTTTTTTTTTGGCTTACTTTTAATTTTTTTCACAAAGCTGTATATGTATAAGTGAACATTTTGTTTCTGAACCCACAGTATGGCGCTTTCCCCAAGGCTTTTGACATGTACACAGACCTGCTGAACAACCGACTGACTGGTAGGATTTTTTTTTCCATAAATCAAAAGAAATGTAGTTCCCCTCAGAGGTGTCTCTATGATTTAGCTATAGCATTTATGATTTATTTGACAACTTGCTATGGTGCAATGCAAGACTGCCGAAAAATAACGCTTTTCTTCTTGCTTAGACTGACACAAGTCAAAATTCTGTCAGTGGAAAAGCAAACTGGTTGAAGGAAGTTGAGCTGAAACAGTGTCGGCTTTTAATACAAAAAAAGTCAATTATCATTCTGTTTTTCTCTGTAGCTGACGTCCACACCTTCAATGCGCTCATCATCGCTGCTGCAGAAGTGAAGGATAAATACAGTGATAAATGGGACCTGATCATTGTAAGTTGGATAGGCTTGTTTAATTGTTATACACACAGCTTGTGCTATCACTGGGGTTCTCATCTTGTGTGTGTGTGTGTGTGTGTGTGTGTGTGTGTGTGTGTGTGTGTGTAGGATCTGCTGAAGCAGATGGCTCAACAGAAGGTGAAGCCCAACCTACTGACATTTAACACGGTGCTGAAGGTACTGCGCCGGTGCGGCTCGTTGGCCAGAGCGCAGGCCTTCCCCATCCTCAATGAGATGAAAGCCCTCGGCATCGGTTTGTCTCTCTCACACCCACGCTCATGAAAACAAAGGGATTTTTTTTTTTGTATCACATTCTTTGTCTACAATGATCAGAAAGTTTCAAAATACACTGAACATGCCAAAATTATTTTAAACATTGCATTTCTTTTAAAGATTTAGTATTTAAAATGAACTCGAATCTTAATTCTAATTTTATTCTGCCAAAGATCGAATGAACCTGAGCAGTAGCTCTATGCTGTCATATCACATAAACCAGGGAACATGAAATGGGTCATTGTCATTGACATTTCATACTTACTCTGAGATCTGCATTAAAAAAATCCACCGTCTTGTGTTCTGTTTATATGCTCTGTATATTCTCACTACATAGAGTCATATAATGGGCAACTTGCAGGATGTGCTATGCCATTTAAAGATGTGAGCGTTAGCCACGGAAACGGTCTGGCTAAACCTCTTGCTTTTGGGACACGTGCTTTTAGAGGAACACAGAATGGTGCAAAGAAAAGTGCCTTGTAGATGAGAAAGGTCAGAGATGAATGGCCAATTCAGCTCGAGCTGACAGGAAGGCTTCAGTAACTCAAATAATCAATCATTACAACTGTGGTGAGCAGAAAAGCATCTCAAAATACAAAACATTGAGGTTCCTGTTCTCCGCTGATGCATTCGAGATGCATCACCATAGTTGTAAGAGTGTTATTTGAATTATATTTCTCATAGCATTTAACCAAGAAACCTATTTCTGATGTCCCTGTTAAACAAAATACATGAGCTGTATGTGATTAGTTATGGTTTTATTGCATTACGCTTACAAATGTAGTTGTGTGTTTCAATATCTTTCAATTAGGGCCCAGTTTGGCCACCTATGATCATATCCTTGGCATCTTTTACAAAGCAGGTAAATACATTTTTGGTCTGATTTTTAAAAAAAAAAAAAAAAATTATCATCCTCAAAATGTTGTTATTCACATACATTCCTATGAACACACACACATGAACTATATGTCTGAAATGATGATTGACTGAAAAATTTGTTCTGGTTTTCTGTCTGTGATCTTTCCCTGCCTTGCAGCCAGCTCAGCTCAAGGGCACACTGAGATCCTACAGGAAGTGTTAAATGAGATGTCAGGAAAGAGTTTTACTGCCCAGGACCCAGACGATGGTATAACCAAAGTGGATTTTCTGCTTCTATAATTCATCAGACAATATGATAATTTGAATTTCAGTACAATATTGAGTTTGTGATGACTATGCTTGGCTTCATGTTATAAACATAAACATGTAGTACATTTTCCTCGTGTGTAACAATGTTCTCATAATGCAGCTCTAGAGTCAATGCTACAGTACGTGCTTATATGGATGAAATGTAACAAACAAACATTCTTTTGCAGTGCAATTCTTCCCGAACGCGATGAGAGTTGTAAGTGCACTTTTGATCATTTTATACATCTTGTGTCCTGATGATGTTATTTGGCTGAAATCAAATGATGTCCCTCTCTCTCTCTCTCCCCCTCTCTCTCTCTCCCTCTCTCTCTCTCTCTCTCCCTCCCAGTGCCTGGATAATAAGGACATTGAACAGGCTTACAGAGTGCACAGCCTGCTAGAAGTAGGGGACAACTGGCAACTTTTGGGGGATTCCTATCACCAGAGCATCTACTAGTGAGTATGATGGATGGATAGATGGATGGATAGACTATTGTTGTCACGAGGGAAATTATGTTACAGCAGCATAACGAATAACAATAAAATTAAAAGCAGAATTGCAGGTCTTCAAAAAACACACTGAATATTAAATAAAGATGTGTGAGTGAGTAAATGAGGAGTTGTGGAATACATATTGTAATTCTATGAATTTTTTTCCTTTAATCCCTTAATCTCATTGTTACAGCGGCCGCTTCTTCAACCTGCTATGTATGATGGAGCACATCGACGTGGTGCTGAAGTGGTACAGCGAGTTCATTCCCTCAGTGAGTAGAGAAGCATAAAGGCGAGCGTAAAATATTTTAAAGTGCTGATCTCTCAGCAATACTGATTTTATATCTTTTTCTTGTACCTTGTGCTCTTGGTTGCAGCTTTATTACCCCAATTCTCCAGGAATTAAAGATTTGCTTCAGGCGCTTGACACGGACAACAGATTAGACCTGATTCCTCAAATATGGAAAGGTGTTTATACTCCTGTATTTCATGTTTCAGTTTTTCATGTGGGCTTCTGTTTTTTGTTTTTTTCTTTTTCTTTTTGTGGGCAAAAAGCTTATATACAGCTGTTGTGCTGTGGTGTGTGTGTGTGTGTGTGTGTGTGTGTAAGACAGAGAATAATTTCTTTCCACTCACATTGTGTGGTGTTGTGTGTAAGATATCAAACAGATGGGACATGACAATAAGACCGACCTGCTGGAGCAGATCCTTTCCCTCATGGCCCGGGAGAAACAAAGTGCAGAGGTAAGACCTCCACAGGAAAAGAAGAAAAAAAAGACCCCTCCCATTTAAGCCTTGTACCTTTCCTGGGGCATAGGCCACTGATGAGGGTCATCCAGTCCCCCTTTGTTTTTGTTTTTTTCTTTTAAATCATCCCCATTTTACACTCGAGCCTTTTTAAATACAGGCCTGTGTTTCCACCAGTATAAGATCCGAAACAGTGTATAATCAGATGCTATAATCAGAAGTCAAATCCTTCAGCTTGGAGAATGGTTATGCAGAAGATGCATGTTTTCATGTTGTGTTTGTTTGTTCATTCTGTGTAAGTGTAGCTGCTTAAAGGAAGCTTTTTCACATTATCAAAGTAACTTCATTTCAGGTTGCACCACCCAGAGTGTGTGGCCAAGTTTGCTCTCTTGGCTCCCAGCCACAGAAGAAAAAAAAATGTTCAAACTGCTGTTTATGTAATGAACTTGAGTTGTTGTCATGGCAACAATGTCAACCCAAGCCCCTGATGTTATAGGTGCTTTGTTCCAGACAAGCTTTTTGGTGCTGGGACAAAACCAATTTTGCTGACTGTGAATCAGTACTTTTCCAAAGATAAAAGCTTTCAAATTAGGCTTGGGTCCAGTTTTCAACCAACGTAAAGCCTGATTTTTAAACTTTTCGAAGTGCTCTTGGCTGAGATTGCAGTTTAGTGTAAGAGCAATGTTTGGTGCTTGAAAACTTGTCCTTAATATTTTGATGATGTACTCCATGCATTAAGTGAAGTAGGAAATGCAGGTTGTATTCTTAAATTGTAAAAACAGCACTGTGGTCTAGAATAAAAAATATCTGTAATTAACCTTTTCTATATTTTGCAGGTTCAGCAGTCATTTGCAGTGTGTGCTCTGGATATAAAGAGACTGTACACGCAGACTGACCGTGGCAGAGTGCCACTCAACTGGTCAACAAATTCCCTTAGCAGCATCACCTCCATTCTGCTGGCAGCAGACAGGGTACAGGAGGCTGGGTGAGAACTGCACTGAGAAAATGATCCATCTACAGTGTCTTGCATAAGTAATCACGCCTTTTGAACTTTCCCCAAGTGTTGTGGCATGTCCTGGCCTTGGTTGCCCCGTGAGCAGCTTCTCCCCTCTAGTGTATGGCTTTCTACAGCTCATTCAGTCTTACTCTCGCTTGCTTTTCTGATTAATCCTCTCTTTACCCAGTCACTGACTTTTGTTGGAGAGCCTCCTCTATGCAGGGTTGTGGTTTTTCTGTTTTCTTTTTTTTTTTCCATAATGGATTTAATGGTAATACTTTTTTTTCCAGAACTGTGTCCTTATTAGCACTCATTTTGATAGCTTCATGATACTGTTTGTTTACGGGTCTTCCAGGAACGGGTGTATCTATATTGAAATCATATGACACTTTAACTGCACATAGGTTCACTCAACTAATTATATGACTTCTGATGGCAAATGGCTGCACCAGAACTAATTTAGAACTTTCAGAACAATTTGGGTGAATACTTGTGCAGTCTTAATAGTTAAATGATAGTTAAATGGCTTAATTATACAAATCTGTAAATAATTTTGCAAAGTATTTTTTTATTTTTTTCCACACTTCAATAGTTGTGGTCAGTTTGTGTAGATTTCACATTTAATCTCAATTAAAGCCATTTCATGTCTAGGTCATAAGTTCACGGGGGTCAATACTTATGCAAGCCTCAGTAAACACTGAATAGTAAAACAAGGCTGTTTGTGCTCCAGCAAAGAATCATACAGGATGAAAAATGCCTGTTTTTATTTTTTTCCAGGGAAATGTTGAACATCTTCAAAGCCACCAACAGAATTCCTTCGTAAGTTTGTCTCCTGTCCCCAACTCCTTTATTTTGTGTGTGTGCGCATGCGCAATCTGTTTGGCTAAAACTTACACTCCTTTCCCTGCCTGTGTTCACAGTGAGGATCTGATGAACGAGTTTTTTGCCTGTATAAAGGCACACGATGACGCTCAGCAGGCTGTCGAGCTGGTCCAGATCTCTGCGGGTTTCTGCCTTCCTGTCACTCCAAATCTAATCGAGAGGGTGCAGCAGGAGTTTGAGCTAAACGATGAGCAAAAGTGAGCGTCAAAGTCTTTTTAAAACGTTTATAAATACAGGTGCATAAAATGAATTATTGAATGTGTCTTTTCTTTGTCTTTTCGCTATCAGGATGATGTTATCAGAGCTGGAGGATCATAGGAGTGATTGAAAGGCAGAGTGCTGGGTGTAATTTATCAAATGTGTCTTTACAATAATAAAATGCAACTGTAACCAAAGTTTCTTTGAATTTTCATTTTTTTTCCACAAAAATGAGCTGCATCATACATACTATGAACAAAACATCAATTAAACTGTGCAATACTAAAAGGTAAGCAGCAATCAAGCTTAATTTGTAGTTTGATTTATGGTTAGAAATGAGTGAACTAGGCATTCTAATGAAAGACTTCTAAGGTCAAGCACTATTTGAGTACATTCAGTATTATGTGAGGTGATTATCACCAACCCAATTTGGACAATTAAATTACATGTCTCAGTTTCCCAAATTCCCACAAAAGGCCAGTTTCACACATCACACCTTTTATATACCTTAGCAACATAAGTGACAGGCATGATCAATAACCAGGCCTGGCCTTATCTGCTTTACCAGTTGTAATGTACTTATTACATGACACTGAGAAAGCTAGGAGTTAGACAAACTACAAAATATTTTCCCCCTCTGGAAAGAAACACCCTTACTATTTGTGGACGTAGTGCAGATTTATACGATGTGTGTAATCAGTTTAATTTCAGTACATCCACAGGTACAAGTAATCCAGCTCAAATAGTGCTTTATTGTACATTATTAGAACCATTAAGGTGAAATTATAAAAAAAAAAAAAATACAAGCAATATTCACTGCTTTTACTAAGTAATGTTATTTAAATTTCACCATAATAACCAAGTGAGTTACTATCTAGACTCCTTAGCAAACATGATATGAAAGGAAGCAATGAAACAGACATTAATGTCCTTGATTTATTAACATTCAGTACTGAGGGGCAGAATCATAACCATAGCATGACAACAGATTTGACCATTTCCAAACGCCTGACTAATAACCATAACAATCAGGATACTGAACCTGAAGCTTTGAATCTCCAGCAGGTGAACAAACAAGGTTCAGTGTTGTATTGACCTGAAGACCCATCTGTCTGCTACACACTCAAAAATATAAACATTGTAGGGTGATGTGCAGTGCCCGTAAGACATCTGTACCTAGAGAGATTATGAATAGATGTTTGGTGGCAGGCCATTATTTCAGGACAAAGCCTTCTTGCAAAAGTGCTTTCAACAATTTAAAAAAAAAAAAAAAAAAAAACAAATAACACAAACCCAACCTGGGCTGGTGTATAAATTAATCAGAGGAGGGCAGGTTGCTGTTAGCAGCAGATGGGCAGCAGTCCTCATTATTTATTAACTCTTAACTTTTTTCCGATGTGTGCGATTCAAGGAGCCTGTGTGGTGCCCAAGCCTACGGCATTGGCGTACGCTGACAGCAAACTGACCACCTGTTTGGTCTCCAGAGTGAGCCGGGCTTCTCTGAGCCAGTCCTGAGCCACGCGTCGTGCCTCGCCACGCAGCTGGTTAACAAACTTAGCGGCTAGCTCAAGGTCACCACGCTCCACACTGTAGGTGGCGTAGGCGAGCAGCTTGAAAGGGTCGAGGTTTTCTGGCACCAGCTTGCTGGGTGGCGCCTCTTGTTCCTTCTCAAAAAGCAGGATGGATTGTAAGTAGGACAGGAAGTACTGGTACAGACTGTTACGTGTCTCGTCGATTAGCGCCACGCGTCGGATTATCCGACGGATTTCATAAAAGCGGGCACGCAGTGAGGCCTCACTGTAGACGCCACGCTTTACTGACTCCTCGGGCAAGGCTGAAGTCAAGGCCTGGGTGAACTCATCCTGTGCGCAGCTCTCTTTGATGGCGAGCACAGCGCCCTCTAGAGGCTCACAGGGTGAATCTGCCACTGCAGTCTTCATTGCATAAGTTAGAGCCTCCACAGATAACCACAGCTGATGAGCTTTACGCGCTTCCTCCTCGGCAATGACATGACCTGTAGAGGAACGGCAGATGGGATTGTCTACTAGGCATTTATGTAATTATGTAATTGTGTACAGTTATTGTCTTTTGTGTTGCCACATTTCATCCCACTGTATATGTGTATACAGACAAAATGAAAAATGACTTAACACTTGCTGTTCACTAGTTAGAACTGATTGGTCAGATTAATATATACAACTTTTTTATGACAGCATTACAGTTACAACAATATACCAATGAGGGCAAGTTTTTTATATACAGACAAAGGCAAATCGTTTTTTAACAAAACTTTTCCTTGCATTGCTTTCAGGTTCAAATGACCTGAACGTACACAATCTCTGTAATATAAGCATGTAATCTAATATATATTTTATAACATATTTATTATTTATAATGTAATAAATAATATTTAGAATTAGTCCTATTTAAAATAAGCCATTTTGAGTCGAACAGATCAGTAAGTTTTATTCTAGGAGGTCAGTAATGGCAAGCTCTCTATGGCTGGGAGCCAGCATGAATAAGAACTGCAGGGCAAGACTCACTGTCAATGGCCTCCTCTATGCCCTTGAGCCTGGCGTAGGCAGAGTTCATGTCCAGGGTGAAGGAGTCTAGCTGCTCCTGGGACAAACGGCGGTACTGTATCTCCTGCTCCATCAGCTTACTGCTCAGAGTCTGCACAAGAATGCAGGTTTAGACCAATGACAGTAGTGTAATACACGTTTTCCCCCTCTGTTTCTGCTTTTGATGAAATCTGAGAGTCCTCAAGTGTTGTTAAAGATTTATTCTCATCTCTCAAAAATAATGTATCAGGGAGCGAGCGAGCGAGCGAACGAGAAAGAGAGAGAGAGAGAGAGAGAGAGAGAGAGAGAGAGAGCTTTATTGTCATTGCACAAGTACAGGTATAAAGCAGCGAAATACCATTTAGCACCTACCAGTAAAGCTTAATAGTAGTGCAATAGTAGCTGATTCTGTCTTACTACCTCTTTAAGTATGAAAGCTTCATATAAAACAAGAGTGCAAGGCTGCATGAATTGATGTTTATCATGAATAAATATATACAAAATATTTTAAATGTTATTTTTAATAATAATTGTCATTTTAACTGAGCAAAGCTTTTAAAGGCTAAATATAAATAGAATTAGACTCAAATTAAATAAATGCGCCACCACAGTATGTAATCACATCTACTATAGCCCAATTTATCTAGTGATCATTAGCTCTGCCTGTGTAGCTTGATGAAATTGCCTCAGCCTGCACTCACACCATGACTGGGAAGAATACAGAGGAAAATGTGCTGTGACCAGTCTGGCAAAAGAAACTTAGTTCCTGATATACTATATCAGAAACTTAATTTGATGCACCAGAGTCAAGACAACCCAAAATCTAAGATTAGCTATGATAAGGCTTTTTAGGGTTATTCATAATTTATTAATTAAAAAAAGTGTTTAAAAATAAATAAATAAAAAATTGCGATCATGATTAAAATACAATTACTTGTTCAGACCCACAGAGGTGTGTCTGAACATTTAAAGATTCTTACAAAGCATTTTTCATGACCCGTGAAATCATTTAAGCTCAGCAGATAATCATGTCTTCACAAATAGTAGATACATTAGCGTATACTTCACCGAGTGTGTGTGTGTGTGTGTGTGTGTGTGTGTGTGTGAGAGAGACTCTCACCTCCTGAGCCTCCTCCCGCAGCTCCTGTTCCTGCACTTTAAGCACATCGCGCAGGTGGTCGGTGTGTGCGGCTGCCTGCCTGCGCAGGACTCAAGAGTAGAGCCGGAGGTAGTGGAGGGCGTGAAGGACGTGGACACTGTGTGTACGGTTCTTTGGCAATTTAGATCACGTTATAATAAAGTCTAAATTACAAAGTGACTTCTAATCAACTTAGTCCTTTCTAAGCTACATAATCAATGCAATAGCAACTGCAAGCCTTTCCTAATGCTTAAAGGAGGATACATAATTGTATTTGCATAGAACTTTTTTAACACCATCCATTTGTCTTAACCGCTTACTTTCTTCTCCTGCTCGAGTCTCATGTCCTCACGGTGGTGCTCCAGTGCAGTGACCACAGCCTGCTCCACAGATTTCTGGTGCTCATGCTTCTGCTGGTCCAGCGCTGTTTCGATGCGGATCTGCTCACGCACTCTCTGCTCAGCCAGTTCACGGTTTAGCTGGTCGATACGCCGGTGAGCGTGGGCGATCAGTGAATTCAGATCATCAGCACTCAACTTCCCTGCTTTGGATGGGAGGAACATATGAAGGAGAAAATACAGGATTACTCCTGATAATTACATAAACAAAACTCCGGGTTCCTTTTAGCAGCTATTACCGTTAGGAAATGGTAAGAAATGTGATGGTGAGAAAAACAGGAAGTAGACAAATAAAAATAGAGAAAACCTAAGTTGTGACAGGGACAAACTGGAAGAACTACCACAACACTTTTGTGAGAGTTTGGTATTTTCAGTTCACTTCAACAACAAACTTATGTCTATGCAGTGTGTGAACCACAGGCATCCAATGCATGTTCCACAATTTTCCACCAGAAATGTTGCCCACTTTAATCGTAATCTGGACTTTAAAACTTGTTAACTGTATAAAATTAAGGGCATGGCTGCTTACTGAGACCCTTCCAGTTGGCCTGGACTTCAGGCGTGATGTTGCTGAGCTCTCTCTGGAACTGAGCCTTGGCCTCCTTCACCAGCTCACCGTACTGAGACACAATCTTTGCCTCGGACTGAGCTGTCTGTACCTGAACAGAGTTGTAGGTGGAGAGTAATGAGCAGGATAAATGGCTGTTTCAATTTATCTGATTGCAACTTAATAGGAAAAAGGCTTTTTTAATAATTTAAAAGTCAGATGACAACACATACTTTGGTTACAACTTTGTCCAGATCCACAATCATACTGTGCAGGTTTTCCTCTGCAGCCAGAATTTGGGGTCTGGCAGCGTCAATCTTTGTGTCCTTAGCGCTGTTGATCACACCTCTGAGCTTCTCGAGCTGTTCTCTAATTACAAGCACACAAAATGGGCATAAATATACAGAAGTCATTAAATAAACAGGCCTGATTACTTCACTGTTATGGTAACAAGTAACAGTGATGCATTGTACTAATCCCTATTGAGGAGTTGCAGAGACAGGTGTATATTCATTAATGCATCATATGCTAAACAAGTTCATTGCCAATTCTACAAAACCCATACACTTTAAATTATCATTCAATGCTTGGGCTTGATGCAATATAAGATTCTGCAGTAATATGAGTTCAAAATAAAAGCTAATGTGACTAACCAATAAGCTAGCTGGTCTTAACTGGCCCATATTAGATTTAATTCGCTATTAGCAATTTAAATAAATAAAGTATGCCTTCAAGTCAGAATCCTCTAGCATTTGGCCGTACTTGGCTTGGAGAAGGGCCTGTCCAGCCTGGTCCACAGCGTGTGTGCGCTGACTGAGTGCATCCTCCAGATCTCTCCACTGAGCTGACTTCTTATCTGGAGAATCCTGACAATGCAAATACAGACCGTTACAGAGCAAGTCAGTCAATACCGGAGAGTTTAAAACATCTACACATTTGTCAATCGTTCCAGATACACAATCTTCTGCACAAAACACATGAAGACTCGAACTCCTCAGGTCTGCTGTAAGCAATGCATGTCTAACTAAGACACTAAAGTTTTTAACAAACTAAATAAATAGGCTTAGGTTTAACAGATATTCTGTCATTATCAAAAACAAAAATATTGCAGGTTAAGATATTAACAGTAATGAAAAAAAAACATGTAAAAGAATTCAAGAGTAAGACTCTGTCACCCTCTCTGTCTTACTCACGAGTGTAGGCTCAGGTACCGGAGAGCCTCAGAGACACACACACACAACTAGGTGAGGAGCGCTGCCTCCTGGGCTCCGATGGCGTGTAGGGTAATCTTGGCAGAGGCTCCCAGGGCCTCCTCCAGTCCAACTGATAAAGCTGTACACACACAGAGACATCATTACAATTAACCACCATTATCCTTCTTCATGACTAGACTATACAATCAGAGGTGATTCCCCAAAACTAACGGTGCTAAACAAAGAGTGGTGGCTATCTTAATGAATATTGTTTAATTAGATGCATAGAAAAAAACAACAACTCAAATACATTTTATGTTTTAGTTTATCTCATGATCTAAACCATATCAGCAATATTAGTAAAGTGTAGCATCAATACGTTTTCACCAATAAAACGAAATTGCAAGATGCACCAAGGCGAAGAGGAAGGCCAAAGAGGAGGTATATGGAGGTAATAAATGAGGATATGAAGCTAGTGGGTGCAAGTGTTGAGGATGCAGAAGATAGGGATAGGTGGAGAGAGATGATTCGCTGCGGCGACCCCTGAAGGGAAAAGCCGAAAGAAGAAGAAGAAGAAGAAGAAAGAAGACCAAGCTTTGAAGCAGAGATACCTGATGTGCAGCATGTAGTAATCATATACAAAGATATACAAAATTGCTTCACTTGTGTGTGTGTGTGTGTGTGTGTCTCCATATTATCCATATTAACAAATAGCTATAATATAGGTATATGGAACTAATCAAGTAGCTTTTTGCTATATTATTATTATTATCTGGAATCAGAATTTTAGCTCCTTATAAATCAGCATCCAAAATGGTGACATAATTTGTGACATCACTCCAGATGTTTAAAGCAGCTCTTTATACAGTGTGATATTAGGGCCCTTTCTGGGTACATACTCCCTCCAGCATGTTTCACACGAGTGCCCTGTGCACCTGCTATAAGCTATTTCAGACTGCTTTACTGCCTATGTCATGTGGCTCTACTTAAAGCGCACTGTGCTGACTAAATTCAGTATGACAAAAGCAAAAGCCTTCTCTCGTTGGATTAACGAACTGTGCATGACAGTGGTGATGCATGCATGTAATATTTACAAATATTTGCACATTATATTTGCTAAACCAGTGCAGAAAGCACAGGAATTAATGCTCCATGCTCTGACGCGCATGCGCCGTTATGGTTTTGGTGTAAAATGGGCTTTATGTTCATGAAACTATTAAGTGAAATGCAATAAATATGTGAACCTGATTAACTGACTAATGATACTTGTGGTACCAATTGCTAGTATTTATTTATGGTTCTCAGGGATCAGTGCTCTAATGTTCATCCAGTCAAAGTAGTGATCTAGGCTGGATGTAACAGCAGAGATGAAATGCTCGCATTCAACTACTTCTCCTGACGTTGCTTCAGAAACACTGTTAAATGTTAAAGAACCCACAAGTAATCATCACCTCTTTAAATATCTTGTGTGCCTAATTGTTTTTTTAATACTCAAATTTTGATTTGAAATTAATGAGAATTTTGGGTCCTGGCTCACTGGCCAACAAAGGACTAAAAGCCCCATTATATTGGGCATAATTAACTTTATTTTATTTATTCTTATATGACAAGTATTAGGTATAAGGTGTGAAAGAGGTGTGCTTATGCAAGTGTGTATGCCGGAGATGTGCACCTACCTGCCAGAGTCTCCTGTTCAGCCTGGTCCTGCTGAGCCAAGCGGGCAGCCACTTCCTCCATGGGCCGCTCTTTCAGTGCCGGTTCGTGGTGAGCACACTCGTGACATTCTTCAGCTAAAAACACATGTAGATCACACGTTCTTTATCTTACTCTCTACATCCATTCTTTCACTAAGATATACAATACCCAATAAGTCACAATGCTGCTAAACAGGCACAAGAAAATTTCAGGTCTTAAGAGAATTAGTAATACTGAGTCTGTGAGTCAGAGGAGTTAGAATTTTTTTTTTTTTAAAAGTGCACATGCAAATAAAAAAAAAATGCGACAGCGGGTTAGTAGTGAACGGTGAGTAAAGAGACAGCAACGCAAATGATGTTGAGATGGCAGGCATCGATGGCGCGCTCTAACCTGCCCCAGGCTTGGTCGGAGAGGGGGTCGATGCAGGGGGCACAGCGGCTGGCTCATGGCTGGTGCCCGGTGCGGGAACAGACTGCACCTCGCTGATGGCTGAAATGATATGGGCCGCCTCAGCTGAGGCCTCTGCAACAACAGCAGAACTCGCATCAGGATGGCCATAGAGGTGCCATGAGAACGATGATAGAAACTGCTGAGTCACAAGCTGATAACTGCGCGTGTACTTGTGGGTATGTGGGAGAATAAATTAAATCAGAGCTGACACCATTATGGCAATTTGGTTCCTTAAGAACAGACCGTTCCAACAAGCTAATAACAGAAAAACCGTCACGAGAATAACTTCTTTGAGGAGTAAATCAGTTTCACAGTCCAAAAGCATGAGGTGCTTCAGGATTTAAACAGTCCTTAATCTTTGTTACTGATTGATACTCAAGCATGTAGTATTAGATATAAATACAGAAACTTGATAGAAAGGTCGTGTACCCCAGTAAACACATGAAATGAAATGCACAGAAATTAGACAGCATATCCCTCAATTGGACCAGGTACTCTTTCCTATACACTGTTCTCAGACTCCAGACAAAAATAGTATGTCTTATCTCATTTAAAGATGCAAGATCGGATAACATATACAACGTACAGAAAACAGAATGTAAATGAAACCTAAGTTTGACCTAAACTGTAATCAATAAATTTAAAATTTGACAAAACTGATTAAATAAACATCAGCAGAGCAGATGAGCAGATGAAGTGAATGTAAATGGTGTGTTGCACTTTGTCTTTGTCCGGTTTGGGCATTTCCAAATGAATCAGACAGGAGAGTTATCTAGTGACTCCTGAACATTTCCTGACACTTCTACAGATCCCTTCTCTCACACACTGCTGTATACACTCTCAGAAACACTCACCCTCCAGGGTCTGTGACGACTGTGCCGAAGTCTCCTCTACCGCAGGAGCAGGGGTGGCTTCCACAGGCGCTGACTCGGGCTGCTTTTCTTTAGCTTTGCCTTTTGCTTTTGGCTGTTTTGAGTCTTTTGAAACTTCAGACACTGACGATATCTGCAGTGGTTCAATCTTTGGCTAACATACAGACAAAAATTTCACAATGATCTTCCGAGACTCTGCCTTATGTATAAAATGTTAACAGATAAGGATGAGGTCTAGGAGATAGACAAAGTATGCTGGTTCTGTAGGTTTGGCTCTTACCGGTTTCTTCAGCAAAGGGACAAGTGGTGGTGGAGGGGGACCAAGCACCAGCTCAAACAGTTTATCAGAATAGGGTACACTCTTTTCAATATTCGTTCTGAATTTGGGGTCCCATTTGGCATAGAGGATTGTACCACCCAGGCCTCCGCTGACCGTCAGAAGACTGGCAGCCACAATCTTACCTGCGGCAGACCTGCAGTACACAAATATTTAAACAAAAAAAAAAAAAAAACTGTTTAACAGAAAAATGTGACTGCATGTAACACATATTTGCATTTATTGCACTCTGCAGTCTAAATAATGTTGAGAAGTGAAATCCCTCTCATCGCAGCTAAATATTTATTGTCTGTAAATGAGAAGCACAATTAGAAGTGTTCTACTTGAACATGATGTCCAGTTGCTTTTGAAAATAAATATGTTTTTATGCATATGATTTTTTTTTACCCAGAGCTTCCAGCTGAGGTGTAACGACGGCAGTGTTGCCGGGGATGGACCGCCACGTTTTCACACAGGCATTTCTGAGGACAGAAAAGAAAGAAATCACGTATGAGTGTGAGTTACTCATTACTTAGCTTATTTCTTTTAAATAATGAAAATTTAACCCTTCATATGCATGTTTACTAAATTCTCCAGTTTATGATTTATTGATTTTAATAATATTTAACGATACATTATTGCTAATATTGGCCTTGGCAGTATCAGTCATCTAAGCGCCTACAACAAACCACTTTTTTTTTTTTTTTTTTAAACTGAGCACTCAGCACACTGAGATGTTGTGATTAATAAATAAATAAAGTTAATTCATTAAAATTGAATGAAATCCATTCTTATGTCAGTTGTCGACTGTCTGAAATCATCCTCACTGAAATGCCTAGCTTTTGTAATTTCATCCTCCAAAAAAATAAAAAGCTCCAAACTCTTGGATTATTTGATTTAGGGATCATTTACAGACACCAAACTATTCACTTATCTCAAACAAGGGGAAAAACTTGCAAGGTCACGCCCTCAAACTATTAATGAACACATAAATGCAGTTTAAAAACTGCGTATATATTCACACTCAAACTTTACCAATCCATGCGAACTCATTTAGATACCAGTGAGCCTTGCCAGAAAAGTACATACTTTCAAATAGACTTTAAATTCTTCACCATTAGCCCTCTGATTACTGAGTTGCATGAATGGATAGCAGAAAACATGACTCACACACTGGACGCCCATATTTACGTCCGTGTAGAATACGAGTTTTCAATTGGCTGGGTTTTTGTGCCGCGCCTGAAAATCTTTAATTTTATTCGTTTGGCTACCCGTCACTCAACTTAAGAAGCCCCGCCTCCGTACTTCAGCTTACGCTGTTTACGTAAACTTGCGTTTCACTGCAAAAATGTACCGGCTGGCAGCTACATCTTCAGCTATGATAAATAACACATTCGGGTAATTCAGAGATAGTGTATGTATAGTGTTTAACCCAAAAGAACACAATCTGGAAACACAAAATAAACATACGCTCAAGGACATTTAGAGCACAGGCGCAGGCCTGTTTCTGCGGGTCACTGAATGACCGTTCTCGTCCACACTAGCAAAGCTAGCTAGCTATCCGGCTAGCCAGGGGCTGTAGGGAAAACTTACCCGCGCCGCTGTGTTTGCACCTTTCCAACACACACGCAGCATTGTAGCTGTTCCTCCTTTTGCGTCTTGGTTTCAAGAAATATATTAACGACTCAGCTGCTCAGCAAAACATTATAAAAGTGCTCACACCTCGGTAGCAATTTCACCCCACACGCAATGTAAATTACGCCCGTTCCGCCGAGTGACGGACATCCTGCGCATGCGCACTAACGGCGGCGAAGACTGTCACGGAGTCACGTCACTAAGGAAAATATGAAAGTGTGGATTTGTCTGTCTCTGGCGTGCCTAAAGAATAAAGTATTTTTAATTTCAGTTATTTATTCATCTTGAGTAACAATTTTTTTCCTAGTCAAGGAGTCGACACTCCACTTTATTAGGAACACCTGTACATCCATGCAGTTATCTAATCAGCCAGTCAAGACCTCAAGGTTTGATGTGCTGTGCATGCTGAGATGCTTTTTTGCTCACCACAGTTGTAAAGAGTGCTTATTTAAGTTACTATAGACTTCCTGTCAGCTCAAACCAGTCTGGTCGTTCTCCTCTGGTCTCTCTCATAACAAGGTGTGTCAGCTTGCAGACCGTCCTCTCACAGGATTTTTTTTTTTCTGCACCATTCTGTGTAAACTCTAGAGACTGTTGTCAGAAATTCCCAGGATAACAGCAGTTTATGAAATACTCAAACCAGCCCATCTGGTACCAACATCCATGCCACAATCAAAGTCACAGAGATCACACTTTTACTTCATTCTGACGTTTGACGTGAACATTACCTTCAACACTTGACCTGTATTTGCATGATTTTATGCATTGAGCTGCTTAGATAATTGGCTGTTTAGATAACAGCATGAATGTGCAAGCATACAGATGTTCCTAATAAAGTGGACAGTGAGTATGTTTTTGAGAGAAAACAAGAGAATCCACTCCTTTTAAGATAAATAATATGGCCAAATGTTTGTGGACAGCTGACCGTTCCAGATATAGTCCCCCTTTGTTGTTATAACCTCCACTCTTCTGGGAAGGCTTTCCACTAGGTTTTGGAACGTGGCTGTGAGGATCTGACATTCAGCCACAAGAGCATTAGTGAGGTCAGGCACTGATGTTGGGCGAGGAGGCCTGGAATGTAGCCAGCATTCAGTGGGTTTGAGTTCACGGCTCTCTGAGGTCCACTTGAGTGCTTCCAATTTGGACCAATTTATGGACCTCATTTTTTTGCACATGGACATTGTCATTCTGGAAAAAGGTTGGGCTCCTTATTTCCAGTGAATAATAGTCTTAATATCTAGAATAACAACATTCTAGACAATTCTGCACTTCTAACTTTGTGGCAACGGTTTGGGGAAGGCTCACATATGACTGTGATGGTCAAGAGTCCACATACTTTTGGCATTATAGTGCAAGTTAATTAATCAAATAAAACCATACTGCATTCTCATATGTACATGTGTCAGCAAATTTATATGTGAACTGTTTTGCACTGTTTTTAACTGAAGGTTGCTAATAATTCTCAGACATTACAATGCATGCACCCAGTGTCCTCCCTGCTGAATGTCAAAATGTCGCTTATAGTTGATGTTACTTTCCTTTTTTTACATGCTGCACCAAAAAGGCTGATGTATGACTATTTTGGTAAATATTGTTATTTGGGATTGTTGATAACGATGGTGGGTATTTTAAATTCAGTTAATCAATTATTCAGCTAAAGAGATTGTCTGTATTAAAGGGAGGTCCACTATTAAGTTGTGAATATACCTGGAGGTTAAACTGGCCTTTTAGCTGCAGAATTTTTAACATGATTACCCATTTACAAATGTCTAACAAGTGAAATAACATTCATCTTCACCAAGTGCTCTATCCTGAACAGTCACAGTGGAGCCTTTCCCAGGAACATACTTCAAACAGTCAGTTTGAAGGAAATCGAACTGAACCCAACCACATTGCTCTCACTTGTTTGGATTTGTATATTTTTTCATAATATTAGTTACTTATCTATATTGATGTCCCACAAATTAACAGTTAAAATCAGAATAATTGGTTCCTTCCCTAAGTTCATAATTTCTTTCTCTTTAATATAGAAGCATATAATGTATAACAAACTTTATGATTATTTATATCTTCAAAACCAGATTTCAAGTAGGCCATAAAAAACCATAAAACTGTGAAAGTCAACTTTAATGGATTGAAAAGCACAATAAACCAATGCTCCAATTTCTGTTTCAGATTCACACAAACAGCTGGAGTAAGTCAGTGGGGTAAGGTCATTAATAATGGTATTACAATGCATATATTCTGGCCTGGGAAAAACCAAGTTCCATGCTTCACTGAAAAAAAGATTTAATTAGAGATGGAGAAAAGTAGGTCAAATTCAGCCATTTTACCTTGTATGCAAGCAGGTTTTTCAAGTCTGTCTAATCTGTTTTCTTTTGTTTGTATTAAATATAAGGTTGATATGTCTAGAGGTTTATGATGATGGATATAAAATTACAGACAGTTCCCCTCACCCTGTCTCTGAAAAGCTACATTATGGATTTACTAAAATGGCCAGATTTTATTGCCTAAATCTGTCAATCTGCATGAATAGTTTGTCAAGGTTCATTGACATGATGCAATAATTTTACAAATTTCAAAAGCAGTGTTGCTGGTTAAGGTCAAGACTTCCTTCCATCTCTGAAGTGCTTCATTAGATAATATCAGCTTGACCAGTGGGCCATGGAGAAGGGTCATATTTCGGGGAAGGAACCTGGGCTTGGCAAAATGAAAATGACAGTAAAATTGGTCAGTAGCATTTAAATGGATTTTACTACACAGTCGTATGTAATGTCACATTTATTGTGTTTTGTTTTCGGGACCTATTTTGAGCACACTTCAATTTTAGGTGTATGAAGAGTTAATCTGACATTGATGTGCCCATAGTCTAAATATAACCCCCTCTAAATTAATCGTTAAGTGCAGTTAAGATAAAACTGAACTATGACCTACATATCTGCAGGCATTTTTTCCCTTTGAGACATAAAACAACTTGGGTACTTGTGTACCGAGTTTGCCACTATATAATGTGCTTTGGCATGTGACTCCATATTAATGTCACCTTTAAGGTTTCTCATGTTTACATTCACCTGGATATGAAAGCATTGCTATCAAAGAACATAAGTGGGGTGATTTAATTGTTGCATGGCAATGCCAAATTTAGTACCATCAACACTATGCCAGCTTTGCTTGATGTGACAGTAGGATTTTTACTTGCTTTAATCCATGTCCTCTCACAGACTACTACTCAATAACAATCAGCAACTAACTAAACAATCACCAACACCCTTACTCTAGTAGAACCCCCAACAAAACTCCACTATGTTAGATCCTGGTCAGAGCTGTCCACCTGAAAAAGGTCTAAGGATGAAATTACTAATAATCAGCTGAGATGCCTAGGGCTGTGGTTGATTTGTGTAATGTATTACACAAGGTCTGAAACTTAATGTTAGATTGTAATCCAGTACATTTATAAACTGAATGCACATTGAACATATACATGGGACTCTGGTGGGGATTTTTACTTCCATCTCATCACTAAACTTCATAAGATCTAAGAAAGAAAACTGTCTTTTCAACAGATGTGCCATTACCTTCTTTGTTACAAACAAAAGTGCATCATTTTGCCAATTATAAAAATGTACTTTTCACACGCAAGTATATATTTAAATCATGTTAGCAAGATTTAGGTACCCAGTAGACCAGTTTTTTGGTGCAGATTAAGCATTAGTCATGGACTAAAAAGGTTAGTTCATCATTTCTAATTAATATTTAGTCCATGCCTAGGCTTAAGGTGTCCAGAAAATGCCATAATACACTAACGTGTATGCAGGTTAATAACACCTAAAATAAAAACAGGACTCAATAACATGGATTTACAGGCCTACAGACTAACAATGGGCACATCAAGTATTCATAAGTTATATATGGGAATCAGGTTTTCATTGAATGGAATATGCTATTCTGGTTCAGGTGGAAAATCTGCATAGGGTTGTCTGGCTGGTCTCTTCTTATAGGATGGCCACCGACACACTGGACAGCAGTGCTGCCCACCTGCCAGCCAGACCACGATGCACTGCTGGTGAAACACATGGCCACACGGCAGTCCCATTACAAGGCATTCCGTTTCAAAGTTCTCCAAACAAACAACACATTCTGTGCAGTGAAGCATGCCACAGGGCCACTGGGACCAATCGGTCTCCTGTTCCTCTTCAGAAGACCAGGACTCTTGGGACCTCATCCCAGCTGAACTCCTTTCATTGGTATGAGCCCTCTCTGGGCTGTAGTCTTGTTCTTGCTGTTCACTACCTGGTTCCACGAATGACGGGTGCACCATCTTGTTTGTTGGACTATCTTGGTCCATTCTGAGGGTCCCCTCTGACTGTGTGCACCTGAACCTCCAAGTGGGCAGATTTTTGATGTAGTCGATGGGAACAAGTGGGCGAAGCCAGAGGTCCGGGAAGGCCAACCTTTCTAAAAGGAAATTCGGATCATCATCCCAGTCTGACTCATTCTGAAAGGAAGCAATGGGGTGTACCAAATAGCTGGTGTACCAATCCCAAAGGCTGGACAGCCACTCCAGGTTGTTTGCATTTTGGTCTTCATTGCCACATCTCCTCTTCTTCTCAAAATAGTCTATGAGGAGCCCATGGGCCAGGTATGTGCTCAGGAAAAGTGCTGGGTGTGAAGAATAGAAAGTCCAATCTGCCCTGACCCACGAGGCAAGAGTGGTGGTGTCTGCATAGCGCAGGAGTTTAAGACTGTACTCGTAGAAGTTATCCAAATATGGTAGCTGAAGGAATCCAAGAATGGGGAGCCAGGAAATGATGAGTAAAGAATTATAGGTCCCTAGTGTACTGATCAGAACCACGAAGCGCTTAATCGTGGCTCCTTGCGTTATAAAGAGGTCCATCCAGGCCATCAAGTTGACCATGACCAAGCTTAGAACAAACAGATCATTGACCTCTGGTTGAACAGAGCGTAGGAATGTGTCCATGGCATGCAAAGAAATGTATTCCCCAGTGCTGTTGCCATATCTGTAGATACCCTCTGGTGTTTTGAGAATATATGAGGGCATCTGTTTTACCCCAATCTCCTCCAAGCAAGTGGCGTTGTCCCAGTTGCGAACATCAACAAAGATGAACTCTATGCGCCCTGTGAATTTGATGCTGAGGGCTGAGAAGAAGGCAGGGGGCTGGAGAAGTTTGGCGAACAAGAACATCTTCACAGGCTGCTTTTCTCTCTGGTACCAGTCATCTATTAACTGTTGTGAGAAACGGATGGTCTTGATGCGGGAGGCAACATGTGCAGTCATCCATTTGAAGATGTGTTCTGTTTCAATGCGCCGACCATTATACTCTTTCAGTATGACCTTTCCTTTAGAGGCATAAGTCTGGGGAACTGACATGATCAGAGTGGACTTCATCCAGCCACGTTTATGGCAATATCTGATAGTTTGGAGGAGGAGAGGGTATTACACAAAAAAAAATAAAAATACACAAATTAGTGTGAAATGGAAAAACAAATAAGATGATCAATATATTTCTGCATGATTACAATTTAGACATGAACAACTGGTTAGAAACTCCAAATGTATGAATTTGCAGTGCAATTCCTGACCTGGAGTCACTTGAGCAGTTGAAAGTGCCAGTGCGAATGCCAAAGCGAGAAACTTTCTGTACCATTTTCCCCCAGTTGGCTGTGCTCAATAGTGGATTTCTGTCTTGGGCTATTACCTACACAAAAAGACAATCATTTTCTGTTTTTTCTTCTTACAAAATCCCATTATCACTATGTATCCAGAATACACACCTTATATGTAAGCCATATGTTACACAGCATCACTGTGTTTGTAAATGTTTTTTTTCATAAACATACATTTATTTCTATTTAAACACATTCAAACCTCAAAAGATCAAGTGAACATTGACTATAATGTAAATAGATAAGGCAAAATATGCTTATAAGCAGTATATCATCTACCTGGACCAACCAGATGCCATCCTTAGTGTCTTCCACTAACTCATAAAAGTGCATCTCCCCACTAAAACTGGTGCTGGACTCTGATCCTGCTTCTTCTTTTTCATTTTTTAAAGCTGAATAGAGCTCCCCTTGCATCAGTTCTCCTGAAAACAAAAAAATATGATTAAAGTTACTCTGACATGTTAAAAGAATAAACATAAAAACTCTCTTTAGTAGGTTTATATTTAGATTAAAAAAAAACAAAAAAAAGTGTTCTTAAACTTTTCCTAACCATATAATTTAAATGTAAAGTCAGCATTTGTGTTTTCTGACGATTTCTGATTCGAAATTCAAAACAGAAACAAATACTGGTCTGCCCTTCAGTGTTCAGTGTTCGCGAATCCACGCCCCCAAAACATCTGCATGCACACTGCCTAGACTAGAACTCAATGCTGATGGCCAAGGGGGAGCTTTTTCAATTGACAACCATGTATAGATGTCTCCTTGCCCAGACTGATTGGATGTTGGTGGTCTGCATCCTTTTCTGGGCCCCAGAAGTGCAACAGGAACTGCAGTGTATCCTCTTGAGTTTATATTTTACTGACAGTTGCCAGGCTTTGAGGAAAGTTTTGACACATAATACAAAAAGTGTTCAGACATAAAAATCCCTAACTGCACTTTTATTTGCTGCAGACCTCTGTTGCTCCAGTAGTGTGCCATTTAATGCCTTCTACTTTAATAACATTTTCAGTATGATACACCATGATACACCTCAATATCAGAATTCTCAGTGCATTACCATATCTGCTAACAACTTCACATTGTGCAAGTACTAGATTTTTTTTGTATCACTATCAAGGCTAAAACCGTTGGATCAGTACTGGATCAAATTTGACATTTATTTCTGAATCAATCCAAGCATAAATTCAAGGCACAAGGTGTCCTGAAGGATGAGGCCACCATGCCTCTGATTTCACATTTCATATCATTTCCTAACAGAAGCTTGCAGAGGATGTCAGTAATTGGATCAGCACTGTGTACGATCAGAAACCCAGCGAACGGGTATTGGTATTGTTAAAAATGGGAAGAGTGGGATTGGTGTGTCCATACTTCCCCACCACTACTCATTATCTTTAGGGGTAAAACCAAGTTACCAGAGTTTTCAACCAGCTCTCTGACGTCCCTCTTCTCGGCCAGGCCGGAGTATCCCAGTCCTCTCCCCTCTAGGATGGTCTTCAGCTTTTTAAAGCTCAGTGTTACAGGATCCACCAGCTGGGTGGCAAAGATTCCCGTCTCATACCACACAATGGCTTCGAAAAATCGAGCCAGGACAAACAAAACCAAAAAGTAAAGGAGCAAGAAGAATAGTTTTAACCACATTTTACTCAAGTTCTAAGAGATTCTGTGGTAGTTAAATGTATGTTATGCTAATGACTGCGCTGTCTGACATTGGAGACCAACAGGTAGCCTGATATATGACGGTTATGTCTCTTGCTAGCAACTTAAACAGTTTCCTTCTTCAGCTGTTCTGTGCTAGCAAACAACCTCTACAGGACTGTCTAGTTTTTTAAGTCACTGATACTCTGAAGACCACTGGAAGCTCTTACAGCTGTTACAATGTCCATTACTTCCACCACCCACTTGTATTTTTTGGTAATAGTTAATATTTGCTGCTACCCCTAACGCCAGCGCAGCAGGCCAGGTTGTTGTGGCCCAGCCTGCACAGCACACTGGCGGTCGAGTTGCTCATCTGGAGAGGGTTTTGCTGGCTCCTAAATTAATCCTGAATAAAACCAAATGCACAAAGAAGCAAGAAACAGGAAAACAACACAAAAATGACCGGTTATTTTTTGTATTATTTCCAGCGTCGCGGCTTCGCTGCAACACTCGCGCTATTGATCAGCTGGTATACATAACAAAAATAACGTCATGGAGTCACTTCCGCTTCCGCCTTAGCAACTCAAAACAAAAGCCGAGAAAACGGCGGTTATTTCTGAAAACCGTACATTTTGACTATTAACCTTATCTGACAAATTGTTCGTTGCGTTTTATGAAAATATTAAAATATGACGTGAATTCGTGTGCAGCGTCCACAGCTGAAGGCTACAAAAAGAAACCATACAAGTTTGAAGACACCAAGGTTCAATCCCAAACGCTTTCCAATTACACGTATAGCGGACTACGTAGGGTGTACAATGCACTTCTACTCCTACTACCCCTAGTGTGCCTATATAGTGAGCAGGGATTTGAGATTGAACGTAAGTGAAGCCGTGGAAAGGGCGTGGTAAGACTGACGCGTATTACGTGGCAGCTGCAGCAGCAGCTTAAGCTGAGCTGCCAAATCTATCTGCACAAAAACACATACACAGCTACACGGGTGTTGCCGCTTCTGGTGCTAAGCTATACTTAAATTCATAATCAGGATGGAAGTAAACACATGCAATATTCAAGTTCTTCTGCAAGCTGCTGAATACCTGGAAAGAAGAGAAAGAGGTATTGTAGCATTTAGCTATAATGTTATTTCTTTGTGATTTATCACAGAATGGACCAACCCCCGCTAAAGACAATCAAGCCGCTAAGCAAAACAACTGGGCTTATTATATACTGAAACAAATATATTTTCCTACTGACTTTAAGGATTATATCCTTAGGATTCTAGTTGCTGTTTGGAAATGATGGGAAATGGGTTTACTCACAGAAACACTGGGTTTGACTGGAGCTCTTTTTCACCTCCTCCATTGTACACAAAGGCGCGAACGGCGGTAAATTTGAAAAACTATTCTCACTGTACACTACCATTAAACATCGCTTTCATTATGCAAACATCACTACACGAGCAGCATATTTTTTTATTTATTTATTCTCAATATTGTGCAAAAATTATAGTAGGAAATGCATTAAATAATTAAACCGGTGGCGCCAAAAAAACCCCAGAAACATCAAAACTGCGCTCGCGCTGATTTACTGCGTTTGTGTTTTTTTTTTTTTTTAACCTGATTTCGTAATGAATAAAAACGTCTTTATGTTCTTGTCTTAACCCTCTTGACTCTTATGTTCTTGTCGGTTGACTTGTCTTGACCCAATGTTCTTGTCTTGACATTTTTTTTCCATGTTATTATTTCATCCACTTGCCTCTGTCCTTTATTCAGATATCTCGTTAGTTAGCATGCTAGCTAACGTTAGTTGTTGCTGCAATTCTGGTCCGAGTGTCCACCGAGCCGGTTATTGTTTTATTTATTCATTTTTCTGTTTTTGCTCTTTTTTTTTGAACAGAAGCCGAGCATGGCTACGCCTCGGTCCTTCCATATTACAGTAAAACGACAGAAAAAAGAAGCAAAGCGAAAACTAAAAAGAGTTCAGCGGGGAACAGCAGGTGAGTTCCTGCCGCGCATGCGCCCATTTCCTGTCTTTCGTTTGTTTTAATATTCATTCAGAGAAGTCCTGAGAATTTAAGGAGTTAATCTTGGTGCATTTATACAGGCGAACAAGTGTACAGTCTATCAATTACTCGTTAAATAAATACTCAGTGTGCAGCCAATGTTAGCAAAAATCAAGTACTGTCTAATAAAGTTAGTAATTACACATAACTGTATCAAAAAACTACCTTTATAAAGAGAATGGTTCAAATGTAAGAAAATGTACACAGATTTTCCTCATAGGTCAATTGTAGTCAATGGACCGAGTAATGTTTTATGTCAATTATCTTAATTAGAGCTACCTATAAGCTAATAACCCTGCTGAAAAAGTCAGATCGGTCTGATCAGCTACCTACCAGATGCCGAAACATGGGCTGGTCAAAATGGTAGACCATCGTTGCCGACTGTTAAGTGCTGGTACGTGGAAACGGTTTCAGGATTACTACTGCTAACATCATAGACAAACTGCTTTTAAGAAAATAACACAACAGGAAGATTGCACGGTGGATTAGTGGTTAGTGCTGTTGCGACACACCTCCGGGGTTAGGGGGTTTGAATCGTGCCTCCGCCCCGTGCTTCAGGGGTTTCCTCCGGGTACTCCGGTTTCCTCCCCCAGTTGTAGGCTGATTGGCATTTCCAAATTGTTTGTGGTGTGTGAATGGGTGTGTGATTGTGCCTCCTGGGCACGATTGGAAGTCTCCTGGGATATGCTCCAGGCTCTCTGTGTCTCTGTGTCTCCCAGTTCAGGCTGTGTTTTGGTAACTGGTAGTTGGATTTTTGAGCAGGGAAGGCGTGGAAATGGTATGACTACAGTTTGGGGTCATGCTACACTACTACATACCAAAATCTTCATAGCCTTGTTGCAAACCAACCCAAGTTTGTAAAAGAATTACAACTGTAAATTACAATCTGAAATTGGACAGATAGGTTTCTGACACTGTAAGGCAAACTCTCACTGAACAAAAGTCTGAAAACTAGAGTGGCAGGGATCTCTTGATTGTGCAAGTATACCCAAACTGTTAATACTAATCCATTCTGCTATTGTAATTGGATTTGTATTACTAGCCAGAAAGGTTGTTCAGGCGGGTACAGGATGACTTCAGCATGCAGTGTGCATAATGCTTTTGGTGCATAATTACATAGTTGGTGGTCATAAGCTGTAATTATATGTTAACTACAATAGCCTTAGAAAATTAAAGAAAAAAAAGAACATATTCTAGAAACAGTTATCATAATTTATGTTAGCTTAAAGTGTTTAACATTTTTCTTTTCCAGGTCAGTTCACAATGAACTGGAAAAGCACAGGTATGATCACATCCATATTTTAATTTCTGCTTCAGTAAGAGTTTTTCAGCTTATTATACCCAGCTAGAATTGGGTGAGGGGGAAAAAGGTATATTTCTGATTTCTGTGTGCAGACGAGCTCAGCTGCGGCACTGTTTGGAGCAGCTGAAACAGCAGGTCCCGCTGTCCTCGGACTCTACAAGAAACACCACTCTCAACTTGCTCAGGCGGGCACAGATGCACATAAAGGTGAGAAAACATTAGTAACTTTTTTTCTAAAGATTAAAGGTGGGTTTCAAACCTCACAGATACTGTTGTCTTTGAATGTGAACTCAGTAAACATTTAGCTTGTATATGCCAATTATTCAGTTCTTCTGACAGTAGAGTGAGTCAGGGAAAGAGTGTGTGATGGAAAGAACTTGTATACCACCCATGCTTGTTTTATATATTTATTGTATGTGTGAGCGCAAGTCTGCTACAAAAGTATTGGAATGGCAATGCCAATTCTTTTGTTTTTGCTACACACTGAGTACATTTGGGATTGAGATCAAAAGATGAATACGAGATGATGGAGCAGAATTTCAGATTTAATTTCCTTATATGCATACATACATACATGCAAAGATAAGAAGTTTTTATTACTTTGATTTACAGAGATGTAATTTTTCTTATGATATTTATCTTCATTTGTCATTATTTACTTTCAAAGTCAGAAAGAATAGTAGTCTCAGGTACAATTTGTGCAGTTTTATAAGGAATTGTAAGTGTTACTGAGCATCTTGCAGAAGTAGCCACAGCTTCTTATTTTTGCAGCAAAACCCAGCAGCCTTCATTATGTTTTTTTTTTTTTTTTGTCTGAAAAGTGTCTCTTATGTAACATGCTGCTTTCTTTACTGACATACAAACATTTTTCTGGAATATTTAATTTTGTGCTGGAAAACTAATGTTTGTAATACTAAAATGTTTTGGTACTGAATCAATAATGTAGAAGTCATAAAATATAAATCTATAACAAGGTTTGTACTAAAAAAATAGGGTGTCTAAGACTTTTGCATATATAATATGTATACACACACACACAGTGTTAGAACATATCACCCTTAGTTTGAACCCACCCATTTTTCAAGTGATCAGAAACACCTGTGCTGTGTCCTGATTCGCCTACTATTCATTCTAAACAGTATCCCAGATTAGAATTAGTGTGTTTCAAATTGTAGTATGTTGAAATGAGTATCCCAAAGGTGCCTGGATGGTCTAGTATTTCCAGTAGATTTTTGATGTTGGGCTCTGTGGACACTTTTTCATCTTGAATGAAGTCCTTTGTTGTGTTGAAGGTGTGTTTTGGGTAGCCATGACACTACCTCCACCATGGCAATTTGGCAAATTCTGATGTATTGTCTCATATTCATCATTTGATCACAAACCCAAATGCCTTCAGTGTATGGATAAAACAAAAAATTTCCGGAACGGTAAGGCTATGAAAGCCTCAACTGACATATTTAGATGAAAATATACTTTGCCTAAACCCCTCGTAATGTAATAGACTCCATGTCTGGAATGAATCATGGCAGACATGCTAATTCTTTGAAGATGACATGGAACTGAACGCGTGTGCTACACTATATGAAATTGTTTATAATGACGAGACTCAGATACTAAAACTGCTCAATTCTACATTGAATTTGCCCTGCTTCACATAACCCACTGCATATTTTGGGTGGCAGGATGAGAGTGCTTTAATTTGCATGTTCATGCATACTCATAGATACTGGCTTTTTAAGGCATTAAAACATATCAAATAGTTCATTATTCCACAAATTCGTTCATCTTCAGTAACGGCTTTATCATGGTCAGGGTTGCAACAGATCCTAACTTTCACTTTCAATATCTTTTTTTTTTTCAATATTGCATATTTATTAATTTTAGGATTATGGTCAATGTTGGTCTCATTCCCCAGGTATCAGGTGTTTAACCGGCTTTAGAAAATTCACTCAAATGGTCTTTTAAACATGTTCAATTTATTCCTTTATGGTGCAAATATAATTGACAAGGCACGTTAAAATTTGTGTACCGTTTAACTGGAGTTGAGTCATAGACGACACGTTTAACATATATGGTGTGTACATATATTGTGTCGACACACACACTATGTCCACAAATGGCGTAAAATGCTGCATAAACAGGCAGTATAGATTGCAGTGTGTAGTGGCAGTGTTACTTGAACACAGCTTAAATTCTAATCTCGTTCTGCTTGTGGTTTGTTTGCAGAAGCTGAAAGAGCAGGACGAGCGGGCCGAGCTGCTGAAGGACCGGCTGCGCTGGGAGCAGCAGGAGCTGCGTATGCGTCTGCAGCAGCTGCAGGGTGGCACAGAGAGGATGCGCAACGACAGCCTGGGCTCGGCCATGTCCTCCGAAAGATCCGATTCAGACAGAGGTAATTGTCCAGTTGTAATGTGTAGTCTATAACCAGTTTGCATCTTCACAACCTAGCTTCAGACCACACCAAGTTAAGTAGTAAGACGGTTAGTTTCAACGACGCAATCTGATTGGCGAAATGCATCCTAGCATCCTAGTTATGTCTAATAACAGCATGATGTGTTCACTAAATCTGTATCATTCCTCTAATCATAAGCCACAGTCACAGCAACAGTTACATTACTCCAAGCAGTTTCAAACCTGTGACATTCTTATTTATTTGTTTGTCTATTTATTACATTATGAGAAGCCAACTAGTCAAACTTACAGGCTAGCCACTTGTTCACATCCATTCATCTTCAGTAATCAGTTTATCAAGGCCAGGGTTGTGGAGGATGCAGAGTTTATCCCAGGAACACAGGGCGTGAGGTGGGAATACACCCTGGATGGGAGTCCATCACTGGGAACTGCTAGTTTGCAAGCTTGGCAAATTAAAATTTTTGCCCCTCTATAATAACAGTATTGCTCACTTATGCATAGCAACAAGCCACTTGTGGTGCTTGAGAAAATACCTCTTACTTTCCCAGAATACCCAAAATAACGAATTGGCTATAAATAGTTTTTACTTTTTTTTTTGTTCATGGTGTAGCTAAAGCATGCAATGGCAGCAATTATGACCCTTGAAGTTGTTTAAATATTCACATAAACCTTCGCTGTTTTTATTTTCATTTCTATTCTGATTGACTGTTAACTACAAAGTGGTAATTACATCTAAACATTGCTGTATTCATACATCATGAATGAAGCTATCTATTAGGGCTGCACAATATATCGAAATATCACGATATGCTTCTCGCAAGGGCTTGCGATAACGGAATCATTTTAATACTTCAAAAAGTTACAAAAAATTCAACGTTTTAGTGCGATGCAGACAGCAGATTGCTTTCTTTTCCTCAAAAGAATATGAAACATTTGTGGTGGTTATGTCATTTTCAGTTTTTAAACATATAAATATATATATAATTTAAATTGATTTTACACACTTCTGGCTTTATAGTACCGCATATCGCATTATTTAACAAGTTATCACATATCGTGTTTTTCTTCAATATCGTGCAGCCCAACTATCTATATAATAAAGAGCATAGGGGTTTAGGGTTATTATTATTATGGCGCAGAAACGTGTAGTGCTAAAATGTTCTGTCTGCTCTGTTAAACGTCTCCTACACCTCTAACTACAGCTCTCGTACCACACCTGAAACCTGAGACTGCCAGACCCGAATTGTGTGTGGGACGCTGATCATAGCTACTCCACTTCTGATCGTGCCTGGTTATGACGACCATAAAACTGCTATTATAAATTGCTGAAACATTCCAAAAACTGTATCACAAGGTCGAAGGAAAAGGAAGAAAAAAAAAAAAAAAAAGAGGCCTCAAACCAAAAATATGACGGCTTGCCACAGAAACACACTGCTGCCATTTTATAACCATCAGACTCAGGCTGTTTGCAAGCATGACTGGATTTTTGGTAATATATGATATTTTTATTACGTGGTGCTGTAGATACACAGTGATTAATAGAGGTCTGACAGTTTGGTCATGTATTTTGTTCTTAATGTCCTTGTCATTCTTCTTTAAGCTAATTGGCTCTGTGTCAGGGTCATCCTGCAGTATATACTTGCTTGCACTTAGACCTTTCACTTATTTAACAAATGTCGCTCTCTAATTTTGATATGTTGCACAAAGCAGCTGCATCAGCACTTAACTTCACATCATTCATACTTAGGACGTTTGTTCTTGGATTGCTTATGGTGAGATTTCCATGTCATTTGCAGATCATGTCCATATCAGTGTTTTTAAAAAGCTTTTCTCTTTTGAAAGATCAGCAGCACTCATGGATGTGTATTCTGTGCAGCAAGTGAGAAAACTGTCTCTTTACTTGTTTTTCTAGTCAACACTCTTGTTTGCCCAGTTAAATTCAAACTATAAAAATTGCTAACGCTTAAAATTAGCATTGATAATTTCACAAATAGCATAAAGTTGGATAAAGTTAATGGAGGACTTCCTCCAATAACGGCATTATTATGAATTAAATTTAGTACTGATCGGCCGGCATGATCTCATTTGCCTTAATGAAAACTTCCTTGATTTACCAGTGGCATGTTTAAGTCAAGTATTTCGTACTGATTTGTACATGTGTTTAAGGAAAGTGGTTCATGCCTTATGAAAAAAATATACAAAATACTGCACTAGTAGTTCTTAGGTAAGCTAATTTTAGGTGCCATTCAGATCAGTTTTCCTAAAATGATTCCAGAAAGTGTATTTTAGATGAAAATGTAGATTAATAGTAAGCACTTACCCCTTTAAAATGTAGTTGCTAGGCTTCACCTGGAAGTTGTCTCTATACTTAGGACTCTCTTAATATGTGTATGTACAACAATATATGTTGAAATATCAGCAATCCTGCTGAACCAGGCATTTATGCAATTAATTAATGTTCAGTTATTCAGTGTAAATATACACAGCTAAATAGTACACTGTATATGTGATTGTGAACACCAAAAGCCTTATGAATTTTTTGTATGTCTTTGGAACGCCATCACTTTTGTATTTATCTGCCCTCTGTGTATTCGTATGTAGCATTTTCTTACCAATGTAAACCTTTTGTACAAATAAATATTTTATGTATAATTGAACTGTAGATCAGGTTCAAGTGCAAGTTACAAGCCGTCACGGTGTTAAAAATTTCGATTAAGGAACCCAAAAGTAGTCATCTGGGAAATTAAATTACTAACATGAGTGGAGTAGCCTAAATCTATTGTAAGGCAAACAATGACAGTGCCTCTATTTATTTTCTAAATAAAATTGCTTAATTGCTCCAGTGTTGTTCACTACATATGTATCTTATGTGGGAACTGATTCTTGGCACTTATAATGAATGTCTAAAGGGCGGTTGTAAAACTCCTCCAGTATGAAGGGAAGGGGATTATGGTTCCAAGAGTCGATAAGTGCGGGTAAAGCGCCTTAGTGGGAGGTGTGCATCAGGACTACAATCCTGTGGGAACGAGGGTTTTTTCACTTTCATGCCAGGTTGTGGGACAAAGTCAAAGGCCACATTTATTAAGTGATTATAGGAGTGAATTGGACGCAATGCTTTGCTTGTGTGGCATTTTGGGGGCAGTCGTGGCCTAATGGTTTCAGAGTCGGACTCGTAACCCGAAGGTCGTGGGTTCGAGTCTCGGGTCCGGCAGGGATTGTAGGTGTGGGGAGTGAATGACCAGCGCTCTCTGCCACCCTCAATACCACAACTGAGGTGAGACCCTTGAGCAAGGCACCGAACCTCCAACTGCTCCCTGGGCGACGCAGCTAAAATGGCTGCCCACTGCTCCGGGTGTGTGTGTGCACTTGGATGGGTTAAATGCTGAGCACAAATTCCTAGTATGGGTCGCCACAAGTCACTTCACTATTCACTATTTTTACTAGCAGGTTTACCGCATCATTCATCTTTAGAAAATGCTTTATCTTGATCAGGGCCACTGTGGTGGGTGGGTGTGTGCCCCACCCAAAAATAAATAAATAAATAAATAAAATACAGGTGTGGCCAGGATTTGTCATGAGTGTCTATGGGAATGAGATTAGTCAGAATTTAATCGGGAGTGCACACATTAAAGAATGAAAATTATCTGGGGCAGTCTAGTTATGTAAAACATTTTTGCATTTGCGTTCCTGATTTCTGCTAAAAACATTAGAATTTGTAGAATTTTCAGAGGGAAGAATTTCATAAGCAGTACAAATAAAATTTAAATAATAGCTCAGAGACAGATTTATTTGAGCTTTTATTTACTATATCAAATTTGCAGTGAGTCAAAACTTTACATACCAGTTGGTAGTATTTGTTGGAAAGTGTTAACTTAACATTCTGACTAATGTCTTGAGGTTTTACTACAGTATTTCTAGATAATCCTTCTTCCTCATAATGCCTTCAAGTTTCTGAGCTGCACCACATTTCCAGCACCACAATGCTGCTACCTCCATGCTTCATAGTTAGGATGGTGTTTTTCCACATTAAAAGCATCACCGTTTTTTCTCCATACATAGCACTGATCATTAATGACTAGTTTAATTGTTGCTTCATCCTACCACAGAACACTCCTTCAAAAAGCTGGTGATCGCCTGCAAAGGTTTGTCTGGCTTTTTTACGTTGCTCTTAGAGTAAGGGCTTCTTCCATGAATAACAGCCTTTGAGGCCATGGTGACGCAGGACCCTCTTAATGGTGGATGTACATACTTCTGTACCTGATGTACCCGATGAAGATCCTTCACCACACCAAAGTTCATTCATCCCTGGGAGTTAATTTGTGTCTTTTTTTTTTCCTGAATGATCCAGTGTTTGTTTGGTCCCAATATTTTTGCTTACATCTCTTTGTACAGATGCTCATGGTACCTTCAGTGCTTTTCTAGCATCTTGCAGACTGTTTAAAGAGATGGTCAACTTGGTGTATGTAAACTTTTGACCCACTGGAAATCTGACATAATACATCTGTCTTTAACTGATTGTTTTCAAATTGCCTCTGATGTGAATGAAGGAAATGCTTTAATTGCCTTGCCAAAAGAATGTATGGCAACATCAAATATGTGGAGTTGTGGAAAAACTGAGCTTGAATATCATTTAGGGTCATCCTGTTGCTGAACTTGTATCAAACCCTTGGGCATACACTGTCTCCCTATAGTCACGTCATTACACTCTTGCTACTCAACTAGAGGAGGGGAAAAGATCATTTCAACAGCAGTATGAGTGAAAATAGTTGTTGTTCTGTTGTTAGTGTCACAGGACATTGAGACACTACCCTACTGTCCCATGACAGTCTCCGGAATTTGGGTGTGATTTTTGATGCGCAGCTGACTTTTAACACTCGTTTTAAGAATGTTACTAAAGTAGCTGTTTATCATCTTCGGAATATTGCACGTATAAGACCGTTTCTCTCTATGCCTGATGCAGAAAGGCTTTGTCATGCCTTTATAACATCTAGACTTGATTATTGTAATTCACTTTTTGCAGGGTTACCTTCTTCTTCTTCTTCTTTTGGCTTTTCCATTCAGGGGTCGCCACAGCGAATCATCACTCTCCATCTATCCCTATCTTCTGCATCCTCAACACTTGCACCCACTAGC
>CM074951.1:7151620-7165973 GCA_037577455.1 Pangasius macronema
GAGGGAGGCTCCGTGTGCCGCTCCTCCACACGTCCACCTAAGCATTGCATAAGACATAGGAGGTGTCGTTATTTTTTTAATAAACTCTTAACAAAAAAGCACAATAAATCTAACAAGCCAAAACAGTTTTATTTTCTCTGGCATTGGTTAAAATCGAAACTCACTGAAGGTTCTAAGAGCGTAGAAATGAATGATTAAATAATGATAAGCCAATATGAGATGCAAAAACTCATATTATGAGCACATCTTCTTCTTTTGGCTTTTCCCTTCAGGGGTCTCCACAGCGAATCATCACTCTCCACCTATCCCTATCTTCTGCANTGTCTCTAAACCATACAGCATGGCCGCTCTCACCACTGTCTCGTACACCTTCCCCTTGATTCTTGCCGATATTTTTCCATCACACAGAACTCCCGATACCTTTCTCCACCCATTCCAACCTGCCTGCACTCGCTTCTTCACCTCTTTCCCACACTCTCCATCACTCTGGATTGTTGACCCCAAGTACTTAAACTCCTGTACCTTCTTTTTTACGAACAGGCTATTGTATTTAACAATGTTGACAAAGCAATGCAGTCATTTCATTAATTCTTGTTATTAATGAGGCTGATTTTCAGCACATTGACATGAGCTTCTGCACTGAAGAAGCTTCCTGAAGGAATTCTGCCTAATCTCACTCACTCTTGCAATTATTGCTTGCACCTACCCACGTCATTTTCATAGTTTGTTCAATTTGTCAAAATGTAAACAAATTAGTTATTTAATCCAAGAATTGTAAGTGATTATATCAACTCCTAACTCACTAGAAGATAACTGTTTCTCCATCAACACCTTGTCTTTTAATTATATTTGGAAAATTTTCTCACTGTAAATGAAGAATAGCTGATGTGTGTGAAATCACAGATTACACAAATGACTTGTGTATGAACTGTTAATCAATTATCAACACATTTGATAGAAAACTTTTATTGACAGTAAGCAAATGCTACTGAATTAAGAACTTTGCAGATTCAACATTAACAGTTTTTACTTTATATTTCAAGATTCGTTTTCCAGTCAGTATAATTTTAAACACTAAGATTCAAGCATATACGCAGACATTGCCATCTACTGCAATCCTATCTTCCATGGGTTTTTTTTTTGGGTTGTGCAGCACACACAGGCAATGACTACTTTGTAATCTGGACCCCAACAACACTCGTATCACTTCAATTTGAAGCAATGAAATCATATACAGCAAAACAGAAAGCGCGTTGGTGTTTGTTTACCACCGAGGGCACAGCTGAACCAGTATTCCGAGATCATGTTCTTCGTTATTACCAAATGGAAAGAAAAAAAAAAAAATCACCAAAAAAAGAAAATAGAGTGAACAAAAAGATTTTAAAATACTCTGTAAAATAAGAGGAAACAAAGATAGTAGCAGAAACATATAGGCTATGTTCAGACAGTAGGACAAAACTGATTTATTTCTTAAAAAATTAAAATTTTAGACCGAGTGTATTCCCATAATCCTTAAGTAAGCCTATCAATCAGGTCTGTCCAGACTAGTTAGAAAAGTTGGGTAGAAAATTTGATCTAAAACATCTGAATGCTTTTCTGCCCTTGAAAATAAATTACACAATACTTAATAGTTTTTAAAAAAAATTGTATTTACATACGGGAATTCCTTTCAAACAGACATCAAGGATCGTAGTTTATATATCGGCAATGTTCGGTCATTTTCAGTGCAGACAACACAAACTCAGAACTAACGATGGTGCTGTATGCTGTTATCACTGCAGGATTCACTGCAGGCACTACAGTTACACGGGCGTCTATGTTCCTTCACTATCCATGTCGCATGTCCCGAAATCTGTAGAAGTAAGTGTGGCTCGAATCCAGTACACCCTAAACACAGGATTTCTGCTGCCTGTCTGAACATAGCCATACCGTATGTAATTACCGAGTATACGGGCCATGAAGGGATGATGTATCCACAGCTGAGGCAAATTTACCTCAGTGATAAAATTCTCAAGGGCATAAGTGAGGATATGGGTGCAATAGGCGAAATCAGGCACAGGCTTAGAAAGATGGTGCCTCCATCCGAGTCTCTACATCATACATATTGTTTTTTCTGTGCTTGAGAGGCCAGGTCTTTAGCCTTCTCTTTAGCGGCGAGTGCCGTCTCTCGGGCCTTCTCCGTTGCTGTCTCTGCCAGCGTCCTTGTTGGAGTTTCACCTGCACAGCAGTTAAGCGTAGCTTAGCAAGAGATGGAATTATGGAATTACAACTCAAATAATTAATTCACACGGCAATGCCTTCTTACCTTGCATTTTGGCTAAGACATATTCAAATCCCTTCATGGTCTTTACTACACTGTTCTTAAATCGGGCAAGGCCAAATTCCTATAAAAAAAATCATTTAATTACAAAAAAAAAGTGAAGAAAGGCTTTTTAGACAAGCAAAAATGTTCACTGTTGCCATGTAATGCTGGAGGTTAAGTGCAGTAATTAAACTACAGACTAGGCAGCTGTTCAGCTGTCAACATGCTATTTTCAGTGGCTGCTGGTAACTTCGCAGCGTAATCACACCTTGGTTGTAATTCAACACTAAATTTGATTCAGTGCTGGCTCCATGGCTTTTTGCCTGGTTTGGCAGACTCACTAGTGTCCTCTAACCCACTGACCTGAACAGCTCTGGAAAAGCCGTAGAGGTTGGAGGAGATCCACGCTTCTCTCTTGACCTCGGTCAGGCTGCTGTTGTCAAGGCTGCCTGTGTACACACAGCGTTCCTCCACAGACTAATGAAGGAAAACAAGTCAGATTTGCCGTCAGAGACAGAAGTCAGAAAGCTCTTGAATAAACATTTAAGAAGAGGCATTCCTGAAAAAGGGCCCTCAATAGATTTCTGCTAATTAGGACAGGCTTCATTGTTTTCCAGTGTCTAAGTTACAAACTATCTATTTTCCAGATTTTTTTTTAATAATCCTACAAAATGGGAACAGTGCATAGTAGGACATGCACTCTCTATGGTCAAAAGTATGTGAACACCTTACCATCACAATCCTATGTGCTTTCTGAACATCCCATTCCAGAGTTTCGCCCCTCTTCGCTGCTATAACAGCCTCCACTTTTCTGGGAAGGCTTTACGCTATATTTTGGAATGTGGCTGTAGGAATTTTATGCTTATTCAACCACAAGAACATCAAGTTAAGTCAGGTTCTGATGCCAGACGAAGAGGCCAGTGCACAGGCATGCAGTCGGGGTTCCAATTCATTCCAAAGGTGTTCAGTGGGGTTGAGATCAGGGCTCTGTGCAGGCCAGTTCTTCGAGTTCTTCCACACCGACTTCGGCAAATCATGTCTTCAAGGAGCTCGCTTTGTGCACAGGGACACTTGACATGCTGGAACCGGTTTGGGCCTCTTAGTTTCAGTGGAGGGAAATCTTAATGCTACAGCAGAGACATTCTAGACAACTGTGTGGTTCCAACTTCATGGCAACAGTTTGAGGAAGACCTACATATGGGTGTGATAGTCAGGTGTCCACATACTTTGGCCATGTAGTGTATGTTGTTTGTATATTAGTAAAGTCTGAACAAAGGGACAAACTAAATCTTATCAGTTATTAGAATTAAAATTCTATTCAATACCAAGATATCAGCTGATCTAATAACTGAATAATTCAGCTACAAAACCTATTTATCTGCATGTGACTGACTATGAAAGTTGCACTACTATTGAAAACGGGAACAATAAAGGAGAAACATCAGATTTAGGAACACTAAAATGTATTACACAAACTTGCTAGACTCTGTATGATTAAAGTCATGCATGCATGGTGCAAACTGAATTATGAATTGGTAAATCATTATAACCGCTGACAAATGCAAATTACATCACTGCGTCATTATAACTGTGCATCAGTGACACCTGCAGCCTCAGGAGCAGCATCTAACAGACACACAAGTCATCTCACCATGAGACGTGCATGGCTGATGTTCCACGTGAAAGTGACCATGGTCCGTTTCTGGGGATCCACTATAGAGTCCTCAATGACGTAGGCCTTGCGTGCCATGTGGCTGGGCAAAAACTTTTCTGCCCAGCGTGGTGCTCGGCTGGTTTTGGTCAAGAGTCGTCGGGAAATGAGGCGATTATCAGGAGTCACCTCCCGGAAGATGATGTCTTCTGTCAACACATGATTACTACACAGGAAGAGGAGAGAGAATTACACGGGACTGTGAGACTTGTCAAAATATTTACCACTGGTAAATATTATGGGACTCAAACACTTATCTTGACTGAAGGAAAAATCCATCTTCAACAACATTTATATTCAGTTTTATATTTAAAATATACGCTTCAATCACAACCATGATTTTTGGTAATTAAATTCTGAGCTGACTTTTTTTTTTTTTTTTTTTAGACAAACTTCTTTCATTGGTATATTTTCACTTTGGTTAACAGTAAACTATATTACCCACGATGCTGTTTGACTATCTGCTGATAGTAGTGCCGCTGGGATTTAGCCCTTATTTCATCTCTATTTAAAGAGAGGGATGCAGCAGCGCTTTAGTCCTTTAGTCTGATCAGCTCTCGCATCCTCGTCTATACACTCTGCTCAAATATAAGGTCCCAAGGCTTCCATTTTCACGTCATCACCGCCATCATACTCATCATCTCATAGATCGCCAACTACTCGAGTCTCTGTTGGATTTCTCGTTAATATGACATTTAATGTTGCTAGGAAATGGTACGTTTTCAGACCATTATGTTTGACATTGTCCTAACCCTATTAAACTCAACTGTGACTGCATTACTAATGTCCCCCTGTGACATCAGTGCAGCACTCAACCACTAACTTTTTACGGCAAAACAAAACTACAGCACCACCCATCAAATTAGCTCCAGAGTCACTATACTGAAATATCTGTGATGTGTTTAAACATATTTAATGAGTTTCAGGCTGGACTTTTCCTTTAATGTGCTGAGTTGAATCATGTGTAGTTGTTAAAGCTCAACAGTTGTGGCTCTCTGCTAGTGACCATTGCTGCGTCTCAATTCACCTACTATCCGTCCTAAATAGTATCCAAGAGTAGAATTAGTGTCGCCCAAACCGTAGTATGTTGGAATGAGTATCCCAAAAGTACTCGGACGGTCTACTATTTCCGAAGTGTGGATCCGTGGACACTTTTTCAGCTAATACTGCCCTCAACTCTTTGCGCGATGGAGGAGGGGTTTTGTGACCGTTTGCTTTGCCGAATTCAAGGGTGCGTTTTGGAGAGGTGTAAATGAAATATGGAAAAATAAATCAAGGGAATGAATGAAGAAAAGCTGAGATGCAATGAGGAGTTTGTTTGCGGGGATGGTGTGTATAAATGGGCAACGATGTTCGCTACCATCACATGATGTGTTCATGGCTGCATCTGAAATCGCTTACTGTGACAGTACCTACTGCTCAGCCATTGACACAGTACATACTGATAAAAAAGATTTAAAAAAAAAACAAGTTACTGATTTACTCAGTTGTTCAACAAGTACGGTTTAACTACAGGGAACAAAGTTTAATACCTATAGCACTTACATTTACAGAGCCGACACGCTAACTTCCGCCATTTTTCTTAATGACAGCTCTTCTGCGCCAGCCCCAGTGCCTTATGGGATAGCTCATAGGTCATCTGGGGATTTCTCACCTATAGTTTTATGTTTGAGAATTCAGACATACTACTTCTTTGGTGTACTGCTTTTCGCCTGCTGTATATTAGCGTAGTAGAGCCTGTATGTCCCTGTACTTGCACACTCTTTTGCTACACACTCAAAAGTATGTACTTTTTTTCCTTCACAAAAAGAGTACATACATTTAGTGGACAGTATAAGTAGTCGAACTGAGACACAGTTGAATCAGAGGTGAGTACATACTTAGTGCACAGTATAAAGTTGCCAGAAAGTCCCCTGCCACTGCTACACATTTCTGTTTCAGAGAGAAATTTACTTTCTCAGCTGGGAATAAAAATCTCTGTTTCTTTTCATTTTTTTTTTACCTGTATGGATTTGGGTATCTTTGCCAGAATGCTTGAGAAACTTGGTCCCATGTGCCTTTAAGAGATCCTGCACAGCTGAAATACTTCACCATTGTTCCCAGTAAAGTGGCACAAAGCTGTAATGAGGAAAAGAGAGAGAGAGAGAGAGAGAGAGAGAGAGAGAGAGAGAGAGAGAGAAAAGAAATTTTTTTTAAATGAAATCTAGGATAAAGCTGTTACAAGTGAACTGCATTGAATTAACCAGATAGCCTCTGAAAATTCATGTTAAGCAACAAACAACGCAGTATGATATTTAATTTAGGGTAAAAAAAACTACTACCAGAGCAAAGCCAACAAAAATATGTAGCTGATAAAAACACAAATGATGTTTCTATAATCTTACATATTATTATTTATAGTATTGGGCAACACTAGCTAATGTTCCTAGCTTCACCACAGACAGTAGGAAACTGCACAGAATACCAATTTCACTTTTCCTTTTTAACAAATATTTTATTTAACAACTAAGCTGACAGAGCTGTGCTTTAATAGCTACTCAAAGCTAGCTACATTAGCAATCCCAGATAACATGCTTCCTCCCTGCTGCTAGCATGCTACATGCTACATCCTACATGAGGTCTGAATGAAACTATACGCCAGGACTCCTAATATTCATTTAAACCACGATACCGAAACGACAGAAAAACTTTGAAATGTTTACCAAAATTGGAGAAGCCGTTTATCTTGAATTCTTTGCCATCTCCTCTCCTCCGACATTTCAGGAGGCAGGAATAACACGAGAACACGAGACGTGCTTCACGTCAGGAAGGTCATGGACAGCCACACTTCCACCAAACCGCCCGCTATGTGCACTTGTACCCTAAGCAGGACGCCTAGCTAGTGTGTAGACATATGGCCGCACTCAGGGACATGCGTGTTTCCGTTTCCGGTAGCAATGTTTACATTAGGGAGCACAGCGAGACAGTAACGCCGAACATTTATTTATTTATTTATTTATTTATTTATTTCCCAGGCTTGAATGTTAGCTTTGTTTTCGTTTGTATTAATATGTATTTTCTTACCTTCATAGTTGTCTGTGTATGACGTAACATACAGACTAATTCCTTTCTCCAAGCTTCCTAAAAGGAGCTTTGTATGTTTTTACACTCACTACTCTCCACTTTATTAGGAACACCTGTACACCTGCACATTCATGCAGTTATCTAATCAGCCAATCATGTGGCAGCAGCACAATACAGGTCTTGAAACAGGTCAAGTGCTTCAGTTAAAGTTCAATTCAAACTTCAGAAAAAATGAAGAAAAAGTGTGTTCTCTGTGACTGTAACCATGGCATGGGTGTTGGTACTAGAGGGGCTGGTTTGACTATTATATTTCATGCTACTTGCTATAACGGTAAATACAAATCTTGTGCTTGATCAAGGTTTGAGAACCTTTTTGTTTTGTAATTTACATGGGCACTGCTGCCAGCCTTGGGCTATTGTTCATAATTGGCAGAACAGAACTGAATAAAGACATGTGTTCTCTCACTATAGATCAAAACTAGAATAACATTAAAAAGCTTTTAAAAAAAGGTTATATCTCTCTTGGCTCCAGTGCCGGTTGGAAATGAACTGTGAAAATGATAGACATAAATTTGCTTCAGACACTGGGTATTTAAAGGTACACAATGCTATTAAATATGAAATTTGCAAGACTTTTACAATAGAGGAAACAGTACAATAAACACTATAAAGGTAACACAGACCATTCAGAACGTTTTTTTTTATTTATGTCAGAATAAAAAAAAAGAAAACCGTTCTCCCTTGGTGGAAATGGGGCCGAGATGGGGCCAACAATTAAACACATTTCTTTTAAAAACTTTCTTTGAAATTTTAATAAAGCAAATAAACTGAATCCTTAAAGTCATTTATTTTTATTTATTGTTCCCTAAAGGTTCATATTCCTTCCTGTTTATTTTAGAATAAAGCAGAATTTCACTTCAAATACTGCCAACATACACAGACGTAAGCAGTTGTGTCACCAGTATTTGATTAAATTTGTGTGTGTGTGTGTGTGTGTGTGTGTGTGTGTGTGTGTGTGTGTGTGTGTGTGTGTGTGTTGTAAAATAGTAATAGCTACTGTTATGGAACTCCTGCATTGTTGTCAAGGGCAGAGTGCAATCCTTCACTGATGTCAGTAGGGGGCAGCGTTTGCTCGCAAATTGATCGACAGTGCCACGATTTTTAAATAATTTCACCGTCCACTTTAATAGGAACACCTGTACACCTGTTCAATTATGCAGTTATCCAATCAGCCAATCATGTGGCAGCGGCACAGTGTATAAAACCATGCAGATACAGGTCAAGAGCTTCAGTTAATGTTCACATCAAATATCAGAATGAAGATAAAGTGTGATCTCTGTGACTTTAACCGTGGTATGTTTGTTGGTGCCAGATGCTGATTTGAGTATTTCAGAAACTGCTGAGCTCCTGGGATTTTCACACACAACAGTCTCTAGAGTTGTTATTGGCTGACAGGAGTGGAACCTGATGTGCCCTTCTGTTGTTGTAGCCCATCCACCTCAAGGTTTGATGTGTTGTGTTTTCTGAGATGCTTTTCTGCTCACCACAGTTGTAACGAATGCTTATTTCAGTTACTATAGACTTCTCATCTGACCTCTCTCATCAGTCTCTAGCATTTACACAGAATGGTGTGAAAGCAAAAAACATCCTGTGTGTGGAGAGTCTAGGCTGAAACAGGCCGAAACACCTTGCTGATGAGAGGGATCAGACTTTGACTTTTGGCAGTTCAGAAGATATTTTTCAGCATACTGTTTTAGCACTTTAAAATTGTGGATTATTCTTTCCTCCCTTGATTTTAAGAAGATGACATCTATTCCTGGGTGGTAACCACATCCATCCTATTTTCAGTCTTAACATGGCTGCCTTAAGGGATTGAGCACAACATACCCACAATGTTAAGTGAAACCTACAGAAAATAATCATTATTTTAATGCCTTTAATTCAATAGAAATGGTTTCTTGTGCATACTCTAGGGTACACAAATAATGGTTCACAATTACACATAACTAACATATACCACATTTTACAGGTGTCAAAATCCAGAGCATTGCAAAACTATAATAAGGCATTTATTTTATTTCTGTCATTAAGTATGTTGTTCAATATTGAAGACAAGAATCAACTGTCTGTTCAGGAAGCAGTATATACATACAGATGCATCTGTTGTTTACTGAGATTATCACTGAGATCATACCTGCACTGGTTGTGCTGGACAATGTGCTTTCCTTAGTTTCAGTGCCATAACAATCCAACAGCCCCTTTAGATAAAACGTACATGCAGAAAGGGGTTGTTGTGATTTAGGCAAACTGCAAAGCTGAATGAAACAGTTGATTTATTTGTGACATAAGAAAATAATTTTTGAATTACTTTCATTTTTGGCTTAACACTATGTGGCTTAACACTATGCATGTCCCAGTTTTCCAACCCAAGGTAGAACTGACAGATGCTGAATACAAAATGCCATCATCAAAGGTAAGTATTTATACAGTACACAGCATGCAAACTGTTTACACCTTTGAACCTTTGAAGAACCTGATTAAGCCATTTGTGTAATTCTTGTTCATTCATCCAAACCTATAGAAAATATACAAATTTACATTAATCTAACGCCTTTGCCTTTTTTTTTTGTTAAAAATGACAGTGATGTGCATGGCTACACAGCTCAATTTTGGTCTCATCTGACCAAAAAAAAAAAAAAAAAATTCCAGTGACATCTGGTGAAGTTCTGGTGCTGGATTTTGTTGCTCTTTTTTTGTTACTCTTTTACGCACAATCCTTTTAGGACTATGGAGATGACATTTTAATAATTTATTTGTAAACATGAAAACTCCAAGAATCAGCTAATATGTGCAGTTCTTCTTTTTCTCTCTTAATGTGAAATCATTGTCACCTCACAGCTCCAGGGTCCTGGGTTTGATCCAGAACTTGGGTTACTGTCTGCATGGAGTTTCTGTGCGTGTTCTCCTGGTGTACACGTTGGTTTCCTCCAGGTTCTCCAGTTTCCTCCCACCACCCAAAAACATTCCAATAGGTGGATAATTAACATAAATTACCTAAGTCTGTCCATTGACTGTCAGTTCTGGTTTGGTTCAGACAGTAGGTTGATTGACTAAAATAGAGTAGTTCTGAATGAGTGTGTGAATGTGTGTGCATGATGTCCTGTGATGGACTGGGGTCCCATCCATGGTGTATTCCTGCCTCATTCCCAATGGAGCTGGTATATTAATCTGGAGTCACTGTGACCCTGACCAGGATGAATGCTTACTGAAAGTCAGCAAGTGAATGTGTGAGCTTAATGATTTACACCATGGTAATGCAAGACAAAGGGATTCTACATGTATGTAACCTAATTTTCGGTCAAGGCAGCAATCGAGTTTCAGGAGTTTTTAGCATTAATTTATTTCTATTCTTAATATTATTCTTTAAGGTTGTTAATTGTAGTTAAAATCAAATTAAATAGTAAAAATATTTTTCAAATTATTTATGTATGACAAAGTTTTTGTTAGAGAAAAGTTAAGCAGTTTATCCAGTTGTTTAATCTTTATTTTATACAATCATTTTTGCCCATTGTCCTGAAGGGTGCCATTATTTCTGGTAGATTGTAAGAGTTGCTTAACAATAATGAATTTTTGCATTATTTCATGTCAAGCACACCCAATGTGCAAGGGTCAGGTTAAAGGTTATTATTATGTATTTATATAAACATCTGTTGTACTCTTGTATACCTGATGTACCACTTTTTGAACTTGTGCCATTAGTTTGTATGATGACTCCTCCGTGAACCTTAAATCTTGTCCTTTTCCATAATTAAGTACTCTTAGACTTTACCTTGAGACCGTATGCTATACAGCCATTGTATATGTTAGTTTGATGCCTTTAATTCAATAGAACTGGTTTGTTGTGCATACTCTAGGGTACACAAATAATTGTTCACAATTACACATAACTAATATATACCACATTTTACAGCTGTCAAAATCCAGAGCATTGCAAAACTATAATAAGGCATTTGTTTTATTTCTGTCATTAAGTATGTTGTTCATTATTGTTTGCTTTTTTCAACTGAGGAATCAGCTATCTGTTCAGATGATACAGATACAGATACATATGTGGTTTCCTTAGTTTCAGTGCCATAACAATGCAACAGCCCCTTTAGATAAAACTTACATTCAGAAAGGGGTTGTTGTGATTTAGGCGAACTGCAAAGCTGAATGAAACAGTTGATTTATTTGTGACATAAGAAAATAATTTTTGAATTACTTTCATTTTTGGCTTAACACTATTCAGAGCCAGCATGTCCCAGTTTTCCAACCCAAGGTAGAATTGACAGATGCTGAATACAAAATGCCATCATCAAAGGTAAGTATTTATACAGTATACAGCATGCAAACTGTTTACACCTTTGAATACCTCTAAAAACAAATCCCATATACAGTATATTGTTCACACCAAGCTTAATCTTTAAAAGTGCTATCAGTTTTGGCTGGGTTCAGACAGCAGTGGCAGGTTGTCTATCATTGTATAAGATCAAACCACGCAGGGTTCGGGTTCGGAAAGAACCCTCAGGATGGATGGTGTCAGGTTTGTGTTCACAGCGGAAGAACATGATGAAGCCATTCCTGTAATTCTTATTCATCCATCCATAGAGCAAAGGATTGGCAAAAGTCGAGCACATGGCCACTATGTGAAACAGAGTATAAAGAAGCTTGTATTCTTTAAACTTAAGGACCAAGTCAAGATCACTGGCCAACTGGAACACATGGAAAGGAAGCCAACACACTGCAAAGACCACAACCACCAGTGCCAGCATCTTGGTAGTCTTCTTGCGACGAGTGATGCCATCATTGCGGTTGCACGGGCTGACGTGGTTCTTCAGTTTGACCCAGATGCACACATAAGCGTAGCTGATAATGCCCAATGGAAGCACATACTGCAGCACAAGCATGGAGAAGCTGTAGATGATGGCATCTCGGTTAGTGCCATGGGGCCATTTCTCAGAGCATACAGCAATCCGTAAGTTAATGTAGGCAATCTCCTCATAGCGGTACTCGCGAAAAATAGCTAAAGGTCCAGCAAGAATAGCCGCAAAAACCCAAGTTTGACTGATGATAATGAAACTTGCGCAAATGGAGAGACGTTGGCCCATGTGAAACACAATGCACCTATAGCGCTCCAGAGCGATCACGGTGAGTGTCAGAATAGACACGTGTACACTGAGAGCTTGGGCAAAAGGCACCATGTGACACATCACTGCCCCAAACTTCCACTCGTCCAGCAGAGTGTATGCCAATGTGAAGGGTAAGCACATGGTGTCTATCATGAGATCAGCTAATGCAAGGTTGGCAATGAAGTAGTTGGTAACAGTACGCATATTTTTATATATAATGATCATGTAAATAACTAGTGCATTACCAACCAGGCCAAGGATGATTATAAGCGAATAAGCAGTTATAAGGGCTATCTGAACACTTAGGTGCTTGGTAATGTCATCCACAAAGACAGGCTTACGAGAACCCATGCTGATGTTGCCCAGGCTGTTCTGTTGCCAGTAGGTATATTCTCCTTCCCCAATGGGAATACCACTGGTGACATTCGCTGGGTCTGAAGGTCCCATTCTGTCTTGGGTTTCTCTTCTGATGAGTCCGAGAATATTCATGCATGTGCCTGTTGCAAAGAGAAGTCACATGGGTTTCAGTTTGATCAGGAAAAGTACAGAATCTTCTTTCCTAAGACCATTTATAAATGTACTGTATATCTCTATAACTTTTGAGAGCTACTCTATTTTTCTTCACATTACATTTCTGCTATGTTTACTGGTTATTTTTATTCTACACTTTCTATGCCTTGTTGTCCAAACCATACTGTGACCCAGAATAATAGAAGTGTTTCTTCCACACTTGACATATATTGTAAAACATGGACAAATCATGAAGGCTATTATTTGTCATCTGCTGTTCAAACATGGATCTTTCGTAAGAGGGCAGCTTGTGTGCCCGTCTCTCCTTTGGTGTTAAAGCTCTTTTCAACCTGTGACAATCAGTCTGAGGTCTATTTACTTTCACAGATTTGCTACAGAGAGAAATCTATACCAGAAAAAATGAACACTGAAAGTTATGAGTGTCTTAAAAGTGCATCAATTGTCATGTAATACCATTATTCAACAATATCATTTCAGACATTCTTTAATTATGAATGCATGCCAGGGATCCCATTTTCAAAATGGTTTGATCAGACTGAATTCAAAGCTCAGTGGATTGAAGAACTGTGTACTATATATAAAGGATCAAGTTTATTTTAGATACTTTCAGTAAGTACTTTATTTGTCAGGCTTGCTGTGGATCCTGAGCCAATCCTGGAAACACTGAGTGTTAGGTGGGAATACACGCTGGGTGGGACACCAGTCCATCGTGGAGCACCATTCACACATGATCACACCTATGAGCAATTTACCTTAGCCAGTGCACCTAATGACATGTTTCACCTTGAGAGAACATGTGACCAATTCTTTTGTTTTTGCTATACACTGAAGACTTTAGTATTTAAAATTAAAAGATGAATAGGAGACGATAGGTCAGAATTTCAGCTTTCATTTCCTGATATTTACATCTAGATGTGTTAAACTACTTAGAATATGTCACTTTTAGTGGCAGACCGTCCAGTATTTAGGTGAGCAAAATTGGAACAGATAGTCTTAAAGTAAATTAAAGAAAATAACTCTTCGTATTTTATTGCATATCCCATGCTTGCTATACCTGCATCAAGCCACTGACCCACTGACATCACCAAACTGTTGCATTCTTATTTTTCAGGCTTGTACCACAGCTTCTTTCAGTTATTGTTTGTTTTGGGGAGTTTCTCCCTTCAGTCTCCTCTTCAGGAGGTGAAATGCATGCTCAATGGGGTTAAGGTCTGGTGATTGACTTGACCAGTCAAAAACCTTCCACCTTTTCCCCCTGAATGAAGTCTAACCCTTTGTTGTGTTGGCAGTGTGTTCCACCCAATTAGTTACATTTCTCTTTAAATTGGCAGACAGAATGTTTTTGCAGACTTCTTGATTTATTCTGCTGCTATCATCATGAGTTACATCATCAATAAAGATTAGTGAGCCCATTCCAGAAGCAGCCATGCAAGCCCAAGCCATGACATTACCTCCACCATGTTTGACCAATGAGCTTGTATGTTTTGGATCATGAGCAGAGCCTTTCTTTCTCCACACTTTGGCCTTTCCATCACTTTGGCAGAGGTTAATCTTAGTTCCAGAGCTTTTGTGGCTCAT
>CM074951.1:7166073-7181401 GCA_037577455.1 Pangasius macronema
GTTCAAACAAAAGGTGCCATTCTCTTGTTGTTTAACACATCTAGATGTAAATATCAGGAAATGAAAGCTGAAATTCTGATATATCGTGTCATATTCAGCTTTTGATCTCAACCCCAATTCATTTTATAACAAAATCAATAGAATTGGCCCTGCCGTTCCAATACTTTCGGAGGGGACTGTATATATACAGTCACTGCACTACAACAGCAGAAGATTTTGTTGTGTTCTACTTCTATCAGAGAAAGAACCGGAAGCTGATGCTGTAGTGGGCACAGGCTTACTCAGATTCCCCGCATGAAAGTGCACCTGAAAAATCTGCAGGAATTGTGTGATGCAATCATGTCAACCTGGACCAGAACCTGCAAAGGAATATTTCCAACATCTTGTGGAATCCATGGCAAGAAGAACTGATGCTGTTTTGAGAGCAAAGGGAGGCCCTACCCAGTATTACTATATACAGTATATAGCATATATGGGTAGCATTGTCACCTGACAGCTCCATGATCCTGAGTTCTATCCTAAGCTTGGGTTACTGTCTGTGCAGAGTTTCTCTCATATTTTCCCATGCTAAAGTGGGTTTTCTCTGAGTTCTCCAGTTTCCTCTCACCTCCCAAAAACATGCAGGTAGGGTGATTGGCTACAGTACAGGTGGAAATGAATGTATGAATGATGCCTTGCAATGGACTGGCATCCCATCCGTTGTCAATTCTCTTGCCTTGTGCCCAGTGTTGCTGGGATATGCTCCAGATCCAACGCAACCCTGACCAGGATAAAGTGGTCACTGANCTCAATTATAATCTTTTTATATCACATTTATTCTTGGACCATTTGAAACTGCAATATTGAAAGACATTTACACTCCAGGGAATATTAACGAGCCCCGTACTACACAAATTCATTAAATTCCAATTCATAGATATTAGGAAGTCATACTAATGCTACACTAAATTAACTAAAAGCTTCAGCTCATGACCTGGACAACCACCTATAGTGACATTTAAGCTTATTACCAGACTTGAACTATAATGATGCCCCGCTATCTGGTCCAGGCAATAAACAGGATAATATTTGGTCTTTGCTGATCACAGATGACAAAGCATATCTACAACACAGATGCGACAGCACGTTCAAGCTTTTTTCTTGAACATTTAAACACAAAGCAGTGGAAAATTATATGCAGAATTCTTTGTGAAATACTAGCAGTCTACTGAGAAACAGAAATCTAGTATTCTATTTTTTTATGAATAGTATTTTACTTTATATTGTGTTAGGCAGCAGGTAATTTCAAAGCAATTATAGAGTCCCATTTAAAGCCAGTAGGAGTACACCCAGGGCTATATGTGGCACAGCTGGTTGGTTTGCTGCTTCACAGCTCAAGATTTTGATCCTGAGCTCAGGCTACCTTCTGTGTTTTACATGTCCATGTGGGTTTCCTCTCAGTTCTCCTCCCTAAAACTTGCTTGGTTACACTAAATTGCCCCTCAGTGTGAATGAGTGTGTGAATTCGTGTGCATGGTGCCCTGTGACAGCCTGACATCCCTTCCAGGGTGTATTCTCCTCTCATACCTAGTGTTTCCAGGGTCGGCTCCAGTTATCCTGTGACTGTGACTGGGATATAGGAGTTATTGAATGAGAAGTGCACTTAGTTGTAAAGAGTGTCCTTTTATAACAAAGTTACAAATGTTTTAAATCTCTTTCTACAGACGTCAGAAGCAACACTAGAAATTTCTATTTATTCTCATGTCACCAGAAAGTCACACTGATCTTGTCTTGCACTTGCTGCACTAGTTGCAATGCATACATACCCCTTATATTGTCTTCTACATTGCATCATGAAGCATAATATTTTATCCCACTGTATACATACGTGTATATGTCATAACAGAATGTACTGAGAATATGTAAAGAGAAACCTGAGTTCTCTTCAATGTCCTTTGTTGAGATATGGCTGCATCCATGTGAGATGAGAACATCATAAGGATGAATGACTTATTTAAATGTCTTTGAACTTTGCACGGTTCATCTCATCATTCCATCATCTGCGGACCTTTTCAAAGGGTCCACCTGAGACCCAGAATGGAGAAGGAAGGTACCTTTAAGCAAAGGTCATCTCTACTTTGACAAATAGTCTTTGCATTACAGAAAGTGGTGTCTAATCTGTTTGGCAAGTCACTGACAATGTCTACAGCCAGAGAAATAGGCAACATAATCTACTGAATAGCTTGATTATTCATGCCCTTCATTGAATATAAAAAATGATTTATTATCTACTTACAACTGTAAAACTTTATTTTGAAAATTGTTTCATTAGAAAATGCATTATGATAATGGCATCATCATTTTTCAGTCCTACACAGATGATCAACTTGAAAATTGCATTGCAGCCTAAGGGTGAAACTGTCGTTTTTCTGCGTGTGATAATACTGAAGCAATAAACACACCACATAAAATAAGATTAATGTGATTGGGTGCCTTTCCGGAATGTGATATATCATAAATGAAGAAAAATACGGCCAGAGGTCATTTCTGGTTCCATCATCATTTCGCTGTTACTATTTTTATTGCTAGGTTTTATGAAGAGTATTAACTGCCACTTTTTTAAATCTAATGTGTCTATCTTTTACTCCTGATTTATGGTCTTATCAAAGAAGTCTAACACGCAATAGAATGCCAGGTAAAAAACATAACCCCTTACAACAAGGACCATCAACCAATAGGTAACATATTTTTGTGACAACTAAATCAAGAGATATTGTATTATATTATGTAGTGTTTCCCTGCTCTACACCTCATCTGCTCTTTATCAGTTAAATCAAGTGTTTAGAGCAGGAAAAATAATACTATGGCCCCCTGCAACAGATTTCCTTCGTTAATATTCTTTCCTCCTCCCCAATCTCACCTAGGATCAAAATCCCCTCAAAGTTCCAGTGATTTTAAAATGGGAGCTATGGGTGTGGTTTCTGCAGAGTGAAACTGAAATCTAAGAGTAGTTAAAATTGCCATGTATAGGGTTTTGCCATGTTAGAAACAATTCTCTCAGATTGCTGCAAAGTAAGCAAGAAAGGTGTAAGGTGTAGTTCGTTATTCAGGCATGTATCATATATTCAGCAATGCCAATGGAACGGCATGGATTAGATGCTCCATTGATATGATGCCATAACTGTTACAAATAAGTGACTCTGTACCAGTATGTTATTTCCAGCTCATATCATTTATCTTTGCTACTGCACTGCACAGTTACTATTGCATACAATGCTGTGTTGAATTGCAAGAACCAATTCGAGGATAAAAAGGATTTCATGATTAAAGTGGTGCATCTCAAACTCCAACAAGTGTTTTATAAATCCAATAAATTTTACCTGCATGGGTGAGAAAGAACTAAAAGATCCAAGAGACCCACTCTGATTTTCAGGATAATTTCATAATGCATAGATTATTTAAAAATGGTCTGTCATAGAGTTGACTCTAACTGGGGATGTAGACAGATTTTTGAATTATTGCAAGCATAAGATGTAAGAAAAATCATTTTTAAATTAGATTTTGGATGAACATATATACATAACATTATATATATATATATGCATATTTCTTTCCACTATAGGCTATGCAAACATATTTAATGACAAGCATAGCCTTGTATCATGCAAACACGAATTTAAAACCTAAACAAGACAAATGATTGCAAATGCCACTCACCATGACCTGTCCGTCGCTCCTTTGCCGCTGGAATAAAGTGCACAGCAGCAGCTCGCGCTTTGTGAGAGCGTGTGCAGCGCGCGCGCGCTCTGCTGCAGCGCCACAGCATCGCGCTGTCTTTGACCCTTCAGAGCCTCCGTACTATCGAACATGTGTACAAACCCTGCTCGAGGGGCAGAACTGGAGTGAGCGCGAGCGTGGGGCAACAATGCAGTATTTTAGTGTCAGTGTAAATTATTAGTTTAAACCCGAATGCTAAAGTATAGTTAATGGGCACGCTAGTTAATTTATAATCCCCTCCAGCAGGTTAGACGATTAAATGCACTACGTTTTCCACCCGAACGGAGTGGAGACCAATGCAAAAAGCTGTTTTTTTTAAATAAAGCGTTTGCCTAATTCAGGTATGATTCAGAAAGCCCCCCCCCCCCCCCCCCACCCCATGGTGCCCTCAAACACCACCCCATCCACCCACCCCTGCCATCTGTCTTAACATTCTCTTAATAGTCCCCGGCAGTGATTTGATTCATTAAATCTTAGCTTTTCAGTAGTGTGCAGAACAGGTGTCAATACATATTTAACTCACTGTATGTTTCTCATTCACAGGTCACAGCCATTTCTTTAGAAGCACTGCCTACTGATCATAGATGCTTCCTATTTCCTACTGTAGTCCTGCAAAGGTAAATGTGAATGATCATTATAAGGAATTAAAGTTTGTTATAACAAATGAAAATGTAATTGTGTTAAAAAAAAATTAGTGTGACATTTGGTAAGTGTTTATTCTATTAAAAAAAAAGTGCTCAATAATGTGCTGCAGGGCCTCTGGCCTGACTGCTGCCTGCACCTTCTGGACAGAATAGATAGATGGCTAATTAAGCGTGAAGCTTGTCTTTGTATTCCCAAGATAATGATTCAGTCAAAGGGATCACATCTTGCCCACCTGAGCCTCTGCCATTGTGGTGCAGGACTGCTGATCTTAACTGACACTGATTGGAGAGCGAGTAGTTCAGGTAGCCAAGCAATGACTTCATGAAAATCATCTCCACTCTGAGATATTCTTTGCTGCTGTTTGCAAAAAAACCCAACTGCAGAAAGTATGACTAGTACAAAACCATAAATTACAAGTGCTTGAGTAACCAAGCATGTGACCAAGCATGACCAAGCATGGCCTGTCAGACTGGTGCCCAAGAGATCTCAAGCTGTAAGTTTTTTTTTTTTCTTTTAAAGCATTGAAAAGCAGACATCTTGTTGTCACTAGAAAGACTGTAATTTTTCATCACTGCACATCGTCAGGTACTACCTACTTTCACAGGAAGAGGCTGTTTGATTGATTGACAACTGACTGGAACCTGTCAGGGAATATGCATGGATATCTCATTTACTTACCACTAAATTTCAATCCCGGGATGCTGTGAACATGTAGCAACTGACTGACTATACTCTATGTACCTAAAAGACCATAGAGTCACTGTTTTCCTATCAGTATGTGTGTATACATGGAAGTGCAATTGTCAGATTGCATCCCTTTAATACTCTGAAGCTTGTAGAAAATTTTTGTGACAAATTATAGGAAAAACTAACATAAAGTGCCATACTAAGGTGTTGGGCCAGAACAGTGCACAGCTTCAGTGCACCTTGCCATAGATTCTGCAAGTTCTTGCAAAAGATGTTCCCTCAGTTGCTGTTTTGATGATGGTGGTAGAGAGCTCTGTGTAACACATCACTCCAAAATCTCCCATAGGTGTCCGAATGGGTTAAGGGGACAAGTGGACCCAAACCATGTCAGATAGATAGATAGATAGATAGATAGATAGATGAATGAATGCCCCCACAGCATGACAGAGCCTCCATATTAAGCTTTAATTTGTAAATGTTTTCTATGATATAGTTTTTTTTTATTTGTTCCTTGCCACATTGCTCCTGGTGGCAGTGAAAGTTAAAGGAGTAATGGTGTATATTGGAGCTTGTTGTGAAGTGTGTTTTTAGTTGTTTTTACTCATTTTCCTGTAGCTACTATATAACTGTGCTGACAGTAGATCCTGTATTAAAGTCTTTTGCTGTTCATTTCATGAGTGAATGAATCAGAGTAAAACTAGCTATTCTGCACTAGCCATTTAACACTCCTTGTGCTGTCTGACAGTTTAATGCTGTCATTTTTTTTTTACCAGATGGTTAATTATTTAACAATTTTAACATTTTCTGAGATACTGAGGTTCATATTGCTTTTATATTAAAGAACAGAAAATAGCAAACAGTCATTAAAGGACAATTCTGGCATAAAACTAGAATTTCATATATTATTTGTCATGGTAAGTAATATTCTTTTACCCAGGATTGTAACTCTTACTGGCAGAATTTCAGATATTAGGTCCTTTTTACTGTTTTTGTCCATCATGCATCATCAATACCCAAATTGCCATACATATTCAACCATTGGAATCCCTAATGATCAACGTATCCGGATCACTGAGTGAGACACGGCACTCTGATGTCTCCCTCTGACGCGAATTCTCGGAAATGAAACACAGTGATATTGTTCTAACATTATGATATTCTAGAAAAAAAACATAGCAGGAGATATCGATTTTTAAATGCAAGCCAGAATTTGTTTTCTAAAATTCTGCTATCATTTATACTGTGGAACTGGACACCTGTCCAATCCAACAGAATTTTATTGTTTTTATAGCTAGTTTGGAGGGATAATTCTGGTCCGAGCTGATCTGTCTTTTCAGCACGTATTTCGCCTCTGCTACGTAGATAACTAATAAAACTGGTGTGCTAACTAAGAATTTCACATGCTAGACTTGCTAGTTAACTAACATGCCTAATTTATAATGTATAACAGGCCCAAACCTGTTTCAGCATGACAGTGCCCTGTGCACAAAGCAAGCTCAGTGAAGACATGATTTGCCAAGTTTGCAGTGGATGATCTTGAGTGGCCCACACAGAACCATGACTTCAACCCTTACACTGAACGGTTTAACCTAAATTTCAAAACTCAAACACAAGCAGACCTACAAATAATAGTTGGACCCAATGTGCTGTTCAGGAATAGAAAGCTCTATAGCTCCAACAAATAGACAAAATGTTATTGTATATGTGGGCACAGTGGCTTAGTGGTTACCACTGTTGCCTCATGTTTCTGGGTTTGGAGGTTCAAATCCCATCTCTGTCCTGTGTGCTCAGAGTTTGCATGTTCTTCCCGTGCTTTGGGGGTTTCCTTCCCCAGTCTAAAGACATGCATTGTAGGCTGATTGGCATTTCCAAATTGTCTGTAGTGTGTGAATATGTGTATGATTGTGCCCTGCGATGGGTTGGCACCCTGTCCAGGGTGTCCCCTGCCTTGTGGCCTGTGTCCCCTGGGATAGGCTCCAGGCTCCCCGTGACCCTGTGTAGGATAAGTGGTACAGAGAATGGATGGATGGGTGGATGGATGGGTGGATGGATTATTGTACACATTTAAATAATGTTCATGAAATAAATCTGTAGTGAAGTGGTCCATGGCTACAATAAACTTGGAACATATGGTTTACACTGTAGCCTACAGTAACCAATACAATAATACATTTTGTCTATCGTTTACTGTGTTTAGAATATCATGCCTATGCCTTTTTTTCCCATTTATGTTTTATCTTAGTAAACACTGCAAACTTTGATACTTTTTCGGAAAGCCTAAGTACAAATATGGTCGCTTGCCAAGTTGTACACAAGAGGTTGAATAGGTGCACTAGATAATGCACATAAACTATCATACTGTCATGCCCTACGTAGTGCACTCATATAGGGAGTAGGGAGTAATTTGGAAATCCACCCATGACGTTCATCATTTTGTACTCTGAACTCAGAAATCCCCGAGCAAACCGAAAGAAAGGCTACAGGATAGGTGACGGTATGTTTTTGTTCGTTTGACAGCATTTGTTTTTTTTGTTAAATGTTGTTATTCTTGTTAAAGACTGTAACAAAAATAATTAGCTTTAGCGACTTAGCATTATAATGTTTATTGACGTCGGTGGTGAATACAGACTGTACCTGGGTCACTTGCTAGCAGGCTAGCAAGCTAACTAACTTTTCAAAGATACTTTGGGCTAAAATAAGAATAAACTTTATTTTGCTTCCCGACATCATTGTAAATGTAAACAATCTTTTACTATTGTGTTTTCTGTATGTCCATGTTTTTTAGTGTGGGTTTTTTTGGTAAGAAAATAATATTGTAAGTGTAAATATTAAAAAAAAACAAATTTGTTATTTTGGTTTTCACTGTGGTTGTATTACAAGTGTTTACAGATGTTTACAGATGTTTACAAATGTTTTTTTTTAACAAGTGTTTGCAGATGTTTACAGGTGTTTACTAATGTTTTTTTTTACAAGTGTTCACAGTTGTTTACAGGTGTTTACTAATGTTTTTACAAGTGTTTACGGGTGTTTACTAATGTTTTTACAAGTGTTTACAGGTGTTTACAGATGTTTACATGTGTCTACAAGTGAAAAAAAAAAATCAAAACCATTATATATTGAGGTAGTTATATAAAACGTACAGCCACAAGAATATTTTGTAAATATGCTGACATTTAATTTCCTCTTCGTGCTGCGTGACCAGTGTGTGACTGAAGTGGAAGTGAGAGTGAAAGTCAGACTCCAGGCTTTTCTTCATCCATGGCGTCCAGCAGTATGAGTCTCAGCGAAGAGCTCACCTGTGCCATTTGCTGTGACTTGTTCAGAGAGCCAGTCATGCTTGGCTGCATGCATCACTTCTGCAGGCCATGCATCACTACCTACTGGAAAGGTCTCAGGGGTCCAGCGGTGTGTCCTCAGTGCCGCAGGGAGTTCCCCAAAAAACAGTTTCAGACCAACTATCTGGTGGCTGGCCTGGTGGAAAAGGTCAGAGCGTGTTCATCAGATGAATCCGTGAGGAATTTACAGGTAAGGTCAATGTATTTCTTCTTTATTTCAGACAACTAAATCCTTAGGGCCTTGTAAGCTCTCTCGAGGTTTTACCTTGACATTAAAATAATAATAATAAATGCCTTGTGGTTTTGGGTGGTATGACTATATAACAATATGACAAAACTGATACCATATGATATTTTTGCCATGTCGGTCCATCCAATATATTGGTTATGATTCTTATTTCAAGCATGACAGCTACATACACTGTATTAGTCACCCATATTGATTATAACAACTCTAAGTGATTTTCATGCTCCTGTCACAGAAGCAGCTTAAGGACACTCTGGACTCTCAGAACGCACAGAAAGAACAGCTACTCACCATGATCCATAAAGATGAAGAACAGATGATGACATTAAGAGTAAGGCTCATCAGCAAGGTGGCTGACTGCAGGGCAAAAGCCTGTGCTGTGTTTCAGGTCACTCAGCAGCAGCAGCTAGCCTACTTGCCTGGACCAAGCAGGGGAAGAATATTAGGTTAACTCTGCAAGCCTAGCCATTTGCTCAGTGTATTTTCGCTGATAATTTTTTACTTTGTGTAAAAGCATAACATAACATAAAGTGCAGGCTACACCCACTTTTATGGATTATGGATGATAACATAAGAATACATTTTCTTACATTTCTATTTTTTGTTTGTTTTATTTGGCCTTGCAAGCTGAAAAGGCTTCCAAAGCCCTGTTGTACCAGATTTAAAATATAAATATATATATAAATATATAACTCCCTCTCTGTTTCTTTTCCTCCTGCTCTCTCTTTCTCTGTGTCACTGTTAATCCTCATTTTTGTCTTGATTAGAAAGTGGGAGCTGAGCTCAAGGAGAGGGCGAGGTGCGACTTCCAGGCTCTGCACCACTTCCTGCAAGTGGAGGAGGCGGCCATGCTGGACCAGCTGAATAGGGATCAGATGGAGCTGGAGCACAGCCTGGAACGCCACCTTGAGGCCCTGCATACAGCAGTTCGAGAACTGGAGCAGACTATGGGCTCAGTCCAAATAGCTACCAGCAACGTAGAGAACATGGCACCTGTGGAGGTGAAAGATTCATATCCATACTGATTTTAGAGCGAGAGTGGATGTCTGCTAGTGTTGTAGAAATGACTGTACACACAAATGATCGTTTTCTTTTTTTCTAACCCCCCCCTTTTTTTTTTAATTACAGTTGTGGTTTTAGGTTTACACACACCTTGCAGAACCTGCAAAATGTTAATAATTAAAAAATAATAAGAGGGATTGATTCTCAAGAAGGAAACACGATACATTAAGAGCCAGAGGGGGTGTAAAATTTCGAACAGGATGACTGATGTATATTGTTATTATTTTGTCTTCTGGGAAACATGTAAATATATTATGTAGCTTCTCAAGGATAGTTCTATATGGAAAAAAAGTAAAATCTTTATTATAATAACAGTAATAACAATTTACATCCTTTTCAAAAGTTTACATCCCCTGGCTCTTAATGTAGTGTTAAGGTGTGTCAGTTTAGTAAAAGTTCGCATATACAATATGAGGGCTGGTAAAAATATGTATTTTGACATAAGAAACTCAAAATCACTTTAAGTTTTAAAAATCCATTATGTCTTACTTGGTAAATAATAAATATTTTTAAAGGTTAGCCCAGTATTTCATTGACACCTATATTTGTTTTCGAAGGAATATCTTTAATGAAATTAAAACTTATGCCTTATCGTTTGCCTTTTAAGTGAATTTTGAAGAACATTTTATTATATTGGATATTTTTATTAATTAATGTATTGATGTCAAGCAAGACCTGATTAAATCTCTGGTTTAAGCTCACTAACCTGGTAGTTTCTAAACTGGCACTTCCTAATATTATTGTTCTAACATTGTTTTGGGGAATAAATGGTAAATTATTGAAAACTTTTATTTTTACTTTTCACATCATATAATGCACAAAATCTTTTTTTTTTTTTTTTTTTACCAAGCTAAAGGCAGTCCAATTTCAAAATCAAAATTTGTTCTGGTATTTGTGTACCAAATAACATGTTTTTACTACCCTTCATCAGAGGTAATAGTAAAAATTGATTTTCGCCCCAAAATTGGCACGCCTTAACGTAGTGTGTTGCCTTCTTGAGTAACAGTGAATGTTTGCACCTTTTGTAATAGTTGTGTATGAGTCCTTCAGTTGCCCTCAGTGGGAAAAAACGGATCTTAACATCATATAGCTACTGTTGGAAAGGGGTCAAATATGCGGAAGATGCTGGAAAAGCAAATAATGTGCAGGACCTGGAGGATTTTTCAAGACAAACAAGGGTCTCACACAACTATCACAACACATAAAAAACATCATAGAGTTGTTAGTCATCCAGGTAACAACCCACAGTATTAAGACTCAAGCGTATGGAAACTTTTGAACTGGTTCATTTGTATAAATTCAGTTATTTTGGCTTGTGGACTACATGGAAACATGTGAAAGCTATGTGGAATAGCTTATTCAGGGCAGTACTAAATAAAAAAACAAAATGCAATTTTATGATATTTTTTGCAGATTCTGCAAGGTGTATATAAACTTACCACCACAACTTTGCATTAATTTTTTTTTTACCTTGTTTTTATTTACCCAGAATACTACACAATAAAGTTAGATTCAAATATTGTAATGTGCAGTGACTCACAGCACCCAGTTTACATTTTGCGTAGCGGCAGGTCTGTTGATATGTGTTTTGCTCAGATCAAAGCATCTGCTATAACGCTAACATGCTCTACTCTCCTTGTCCCCCTCTAGCTGCCAGAATTAAATTCCAGGTAAGTGGTAATTGAAGACACCTAATACATGTCCTCTAGTGATATAGCCTTTCTTTTTGCTTTCAACCTATTTTCAGATGAAACCATGCCATCCTCAACAAGACATTTTGTGATAAGTTTGTGATAAGACCATTTAGTATGCTGTTTTTTTTTTTTTTGATGTTGTGACACATTATACCTGAACTGATTTTCCCTGTCCTTTTCAGAACACATGTTCCAGCCATCAAAGGGCCTTCTATTGAAGGTTTTAAGAGCAAATACATAGCTCCTCTTCAGTACACCTTGTGGCGAAAAATGTTTCAAAATTTAAAACCAGGTGGGTGAAAACATGTTTTGTTGTTGTCTTTTCAAGTATGGAGATGGAGATGAGTGTGTTGCACTTTTCAGCATCACTAATGAATCTGAGGAAAGCACCATTTTTAATCGCACCATCTCGCGCTTTTGGGCAAGCTGCTTTAAAATTGTAATTACCCAAGCGAACGTGAAAGAGAAAAGTGCCTCCAGGCAATCAACAAGAACACCATTGCTTGATGGATTTTGGCTGTGTTTATTAAATGAAATTGTGTAGCATTATAATCAGTTACTTTATGATGCTACCACTTCAGTAATTAGAAATGGTAAAAGCTTTGCTAAATACTCGGTCTCGTACAAACTCATCTCAAGCGCATTCATAAGCTTGTGCCAATCACCACACTTTTATGTATCACCACTGGCTAATCACTGCAGTGGTGGCAGCCCATTGGGGTGTACGTGTTTTGAAGAGTGCTTTTCTGACAATCCAAAGGCTTCAGAAGAAAGNATAAGTGTAATTTTGTTTTCTGTGCATGTAATAATCTCAGTAACCTTAATGTGTCTTTGTTTATTATCATGCCCAGGTCCATTTCCACTGACCTTCGATGAGGACACAGTTCATCCAAGCCTTCAGCTCTCTCGAGACAGGACCCAAGTGGTAGAGACTGACGCCATGCTGCCCTACAAACCCAATCCAAAGCGCTTCGTTCAGTGTGTTAATGTTCTCGGAGCCCAAGGATTTCGTGGAGGCAGACATTACTGGGAGGTCGGCGTTGGCACCAAGCCCAAGTGGGACATAGGTGTTGCCCTGGAAACAGTGAATCGACAGGTACGTGTGAAGCTGTGCCCCAGCAATGGGTACTGGACCCTGCGTCTGCGCAACAACACAAAGTACTCAGCAGGCACCCAACCCTGGACCCCTGTGCGCGTGACTTCTCGACCGCTAAGGATTGGGGTCTTTTTGGACTGTGACGAGCACATAGTTTCCTTTTACAACGCTGATGACATGAGCCTGCTCTACTCATTCTCCAGTGGGCCCAGAGGGAAGGCTTTTCCATTCTTTAGCACATGCCTCAGTGAACCTGGGCAGCAAGCTCAGCCGATCCAACTCCTGCACTACCAAAGGATGGGTGTCTGAGAATCCCGATAGCTGGAAGCTTCAGATCTTCATATGAAATATATATCTCACAGGTTACTGTTGTCACTTACAAAGCTCAGAATACATGTTTTAGTGATGATACAGCTGTCGCAATTCACATTTTATTCTTGCTTATTCAGTATTTCATATGTATAATCTACTTTGGCATTAAATGTATGAACAAAGATCAATCACGGTTCTTTAATCTCATTATCCAGAGAACAGTTGTGAATAGCTGCGCACAGATACGATTTCGCTCAGCTAATTGACAGTGATGAAGCAAAGCATCATTGCTAAACTTGCCATGTTGCACAAGCAGTGTGAACCTGAACCCGAGTCTGAAATTTTGTCTTATTTAAAACGTCACAGACTCTTATCACTCAGAATTTATTCGTACCTGCGCTTGAGCATTTTTTGTAAATATAGCAATACTGGATGAACTGTAAATATTTGTTTCATGGATAATTATTTTCTGATGTATTCAGTCATTAATTAATCTGTAAGATAGGATGACTTCCTATTTAGAGACACCATACTATGTATGTAACTAACATACAGCAATAAATCAAATACATATTGGCCAAACTGCTTATGCTGCTTTTTTTTTTTTTACATCAGGTGTTGTGTTATTGAAAAGTAGCCCTCATAAGTAATCATGGCATGTACAAAACAAGCATGCCTGTCACGTTTAGTGTTCAGTTAATATGATTTTCTTCAGATGTAGCCATTTGTATGCAGATCACAGTATCCTGTATATCAAAGTACACGCTTTGGGAGATGCCAGAAAGATTGAGGTGATTCAATCCCAGTTCTCCTTCCTCCCTAAATGATGTATAAACACCCAGTGCTTCCTCCTTCCACATGCATGCAGTATTAGAGAACTCCTCAGAAATATTGTGCACATTGCTTTTTAATCCTTCTGATGAATTCTCCTTACTCATGGAGCTCAATGTACTACTAATACCCAATAACAATATTGATCAGCACTTTTTTAATGTATCTCATTGCTTATTTCCTCTTTAGCTGTATGTAAAACCTAGTTTGGAAGGTGTCCACCGTAGCATCCCGGATGCCCAAAAAAAGCATGGATCGAGTGCTGTTATCTGTAAGAGACAGACAAGTGCATCAACATCCTCTTTCCTTTTGCTCCCTGTGAAGGGTCACACAAACAGAAAGGCAGTCCTTGTGCCCCCAAAGTGCTTTACTGTTCTCCTGAGGGGGTTGTCATACAGGATGTGGCATAACCTTTGCCTTTTTAGCGAATGTTGCTAACTCTGTTAATTCCGCAGTGTCACAGTGGCTTTAAACACCAAGAAAGGTCAGGATTTAAACAGTCCATTCATATTCCAGCACTCTGCGTTTTTCACGTTTATTTGATAAGAAGCTTATGGGCCTGATGACTTGAAGCCAGGTTAGAGATTAAGTCAGAGTATGTGGTGTGGAAATGTTCTTTCCATAAAACACTGAAAAAATTGATTGGATAGCATATGACTGAGGCTTGATATAGGAGCGATTTGTGTGTGTGTGTGTGTGTGTGTGTGTGTGTGTGTATTGGGGTGGGCGGGTGATGGGGGAGGGGTAACTTTTTCATTCATCTAACACTTGTCTGAAACCTGTCCATGCACCTCTCAGGTCAATCAATACAGTCATTTGCTACCTGCTTTAATCTTATCGTCAGCACCTCAGTATTGGACATTTTTTAATCAACAAGAGATCATAATATGATGACACTGACAAAAATTAAATGAATACTCTGCAAACAACAGAGGACAGAGAATAAGCCAGACAGATCAGGTTCTTGGCAGTGCTTTTGGTTGCTGGTGGTGAGAAACATGGTCCTGTTTCCTTCCGATGAGCGGGATGCTGTGGAGTGTGTTTGCTGACCTCAGGATGTGGCAGATGGAGCAGTGGCACTTCAAGGCCTAGTCCTTGAGCTGGACCCTTGAGAGCAATATTGGACAGGAAACTCTGTCCTTTTCATGTGGCAAGCAGAAAAACTGAATAATAATAATAATAATAATAATAATAATAATAATAATAATAATAAAGTGGGATTGTAAATACCAGTGGGAACTTAAATTTCTAAAATGCCAGTAAGCCAAATAGGATAAATATTAGTACAATATAATGCAAGATAGTTTAAAAGAGAGAAGTCCAAATTAAAGACAAATTCTGAATTTGCACTGTAGTCCATTTTAATACACAGTGCTGGAGTATGATTGTTTAGTTAGGGGATTTGCCAGCTTAATAAAAGTATCTTCTCTAACAGCTACAGCAAATTCTCATCCTTATTATATGTGAAGTTACATGTTTCAAAATATGGTAAGCTTATAAAATCAATGTTCTTCCACATTCTTAAAAAAAAATAAACCACCATTAAACTAATCATCTAATTTAGAAATATCTATGTTTACATTCAAATGGAAATGCTAACTCAGTGGTTGAATAGCATCAAGTGCTATTGCACACAGTTTCATCATACAGTATAAGTAACCTT
>CM074951.1:7181501-7193413 GCA_037577455.1 Pangasius macronema
ATACCAGTGGGAACTTAAATTTCTAAAATGCCAGTAAGCCAAATAGGATAAATATTAGTACAATATAATGCAAGATAATTTAAAAGAGAGAAGTCCAAATTAAAGACAAATTCTGAATTTGCACTGTAGTCCATTTTAATACACAGCGCTGGAGTATGATTGTTTAGTTAGGGGATTTGCCAGCTTAATAAAAGTATCTTCTCTATTGTATGTGAAGTTACCATGTTTCAAAATATGGTAATCTTATAAAATCAATGTTCTTCCACATTCTTTAAAAAAAGTAAACCACCATTAAACTAACCATCTAATTTAGAAATATCTATGTTTACATTCAGATGGAAATGCTAACTCAGTGGTTGAATAGCATCAAGTGCTATTGCACACAGTTTCATCATACAGTATAAGTAACCTTTGCCACTGATAACCTGACATCATGCAGTTCATCTAATGAAAACCCCTGGAAACAGCATGGATAGTTTACTGAAAAAAGAAACCCTCCGAACCAGAAAGTTGCTCTAGATGTGGCCAGAGCTTTAAAATATGTTCTTCATTAGAAAAGAACTAAAGAATAACAGTGACGAAAGTCTCAATATTATTTTAGGCTCTGCCTGTTTCTCCACACCTGCAGGTATAGGTGTAGAGAAACAGGCAGAGCCTACAATAATATTGAGACTTTCGTCACTGTTTTTCTTCACATGGGATCTTTTCTAAACTCCATTTTGTCCAGTATGTTTCACTGGAATGATGAGAATCAGACCTCTGAGGGCAGATCATATATTCAGTGATTATAACAATAATTTACAGCCAATAATACTGCAAATAATCAATAAATAATAGATAACCTACTTACTCAAGGAATAAAACACAGTACCTGCACTAGAGAAGCCTAAACCATAACTACAAAGGGACAAGCACAGGAGATTAAGCATAGGACATTATGATGATACCCATGACTACTTTTAGTGTAATGTATGCAATATAGATATACCAAAGGAGCAACCATAAAGACTAGAGGTAAATAAAAAACTGAAACCGACATTAATGTTAGTCACCAGAATGATGCTCATGATGTACATGTATATATTCCTTGTCTTGTTATTAGTGAAGTCTACTGAATTGTAGAAAAAGGCTAAAGCTTGCATGTATCCACTGCCTCTAATGAGTTTTGTTTTACTGGGAGAGTCATTACCTTTCCCAAGATGCAGAAGCTGAATTAGTTTAAACCACATTAGCGAAATTAGTTAATTATCCGTTCTATTATGTTCGTGTCCATGCTCCTGGAAACACAGGGAGTAGAAAGTCTCCTGCCTACCATCATAGTGTCTGTAATGAGTGGTGCTAGAGCCAAATTAAATACACACTGAGCTAAGAAACACACACACACACACACACACACACACACACACACACACACACACACACACACACACACACACACACACAGGCGTTCTCTGTAAAGGAATTATTGAAACTGATGTAGATTATGAGGCCTCTGTGACTGTGCCTCGTGCATGCCTGCTGTTTAAGTGTTTTTTTTAATGTAGGGTTTTCTCTTTCAAAATGTTCTGCTATCTCTGAAAACAGAGATGATAAACGAAATGAATCTGTTCAAGTCGCATACTTGTTTTCAGCGTGATGAAGTTTGATGGATGGGGTATGCATAGTGCTAATTAAAGCTGAGGTAATTATATTTTCCCTAAGAGATAAATACATACATAGGTACACTATTAATCTATTTACAATACAATAATTATATTTTCATCTGTATCAATCTGAGCTTGTTAATATTGTACAATTTTCGTTGTACCATTTCATGTTTCTATTATTTGTATTATCGTTTTGTATGATGTTAATATGAACAATTAGCAATGGACGAATTTACGCAACGTGGATGTATGAATATTATGTAATAAACTAAAGAATCTCAAGGCTGACCATGCATTTATATATTTATATATGCAAATAAAGTCTTGCTTTTAAAATGTGGAGTAGAGCACAATCTTAGCATCCAGCTGAGCATTTGAAGGTCTACAGCCTCACTCGTTTCATAAATTTCTGGTTTCACAGAAACCTAACCACTGACCCAGAAAGAGAGCATAATGAGTGTGTTTATAAATATTTATTTGATAGAACTTTCATCTAAATTGACCTACAAGTGAAGCGGAATATAACACATACAGTTAAGCAGCTGAGGGATTAGAGCCTTGCTCAAGTGTTTAACCACTGAGCTAGCACTGCCCAAGATAGTACACTGTTATTTAATGTATGTAGCGTACATGCCAGATGCATCAACACAACTTCCGTAGAGTACATACTTGCCATGTCTTCACTATACAGCATGGGAGTTCCTCCTCATGGACTGCTCACAACAGTTGCCATATTTGTATAAATATATAATATATACATATAAAAAGAATTTGCAGAAATTAAGTTTGATTATGTTTTTCTTAAGATGTTATAGTTGTCAAACATGTGGGTACACGGCATTTCTACAATGTTTTAATGAGACTGTAAGACCATTAAAATGAGACAATGCTATATTTAACTCTCTCTCTCTCTCTCTCTCTCTCTCTCACACACACACACACACACACACAAAATGTATGTGTTTGTTGACAACCTAAATTACCTTAAGCCTAGAAGAGTGTTGTGTTTTTCTTTTTCTAAGAATAACCAAGCCGTTTAACTTACACTAACATGGCAACCATTTGTATCTTATATATACAGATATTGTTACTTTAATTGTCTATTGACTATTCTGTAAGCTCGGTGGAGATCCTTTTGATTGCCTACTCTAGCGTATACACTGGGTGTGTTCCTCTAAGCACATTTCTAACTCCAACTGTGAAGCAGTGGTGCCAAAATAACTATGGAGCAGAAAGTGACTGACTACCAGTGCAGCCTGCTACGGTCATTACGGTCAAATCAAAGTGCCTTTTGACAGGTGATAATCTTATGTGGCATTTTAATGATAATTGTACCACATTACATTAATGCTCAATTTTCTATTTATTCCACATGAGGAGAGAAAATGATAAGAGATGTAACCTACCGCTCAAGTGAGAACTACAATTTATTATTATTTTTTTTAGCTTATAGTGTCCTACACTTTCTCCTACAGTACAATGAATAAACCCTGCAGATACCCAATGACTTAAACATGCAAATTGCTAGTGTCTTAATTATTGAATGTCTTTTATGATTAATTTCTCTATCAGGAGTTGCCAATATAATCTTCTTTCAAAACATATTCCGTGATCATTCATTCTTTGGTGAGTTAAGGCTTTCTTGCTTTTGGCTTTTGCTTATCCTCATCAGGATCACGGTGGATCTCGAGCTTATCTAGGGAACATTGAGCATATACTCTATCCATACACTCTGTACCTGCCAGTCAATCACTGGGCACCATGCATCCACTGGGGAATATGATGATATAATATCAATATTGCCATAAATTATGTCACAATACACAGTAAAATGTTAAAATGTTGTACTTAATCTTTACGCTTAGCCTACACAGGGTCACGGGGGAGCCTGGACCCTATCCCAGGGGAACACCCTGGACGGGGTACCAACCCTTCACCCATTCACTCACTACGGACAATATAGAGATGCCAATCAGCCTATAATGCATGTCTGTGGACCTGAAGAGGAAACCGGAGTACCCCGAGGAAACCCTGACGCACGGGGAAAACGTGCAAATTCCACGCACACGGGAGGATTCAGAAATCGAACCCCAAACGAAGCCACCATGCCCCCTACTTGCATGGTGTTAATTCAAGTGAATTTTACACCATCTCTAGATGTTGAGAAACACTGGATATATAAACCGAACACTACGAAAAAGTGCATACAACACTGTAAGGCATCCATGATATAATTTGTCTTTTTAACAGTGTAGGTGTTAATTCAAAACAGGGTGTTAATTCAACACTCCTGATAAATCTACTCTTTTTTTTTTTTTTAACTTTTACCTCAAACAAATAAGTTTTCTTTCCCATAAATTGCCACTGTATATAAAAAAGTTATGGAAACTTAAGTCTAGGAGTCTAGGAGAATTTTGTCACTGAGGAGGAGACACCTCTTACACACTCTGTGTGTGTGTGTGTGTGTGTGTGTGTGTGTGTGTGTGTGTGTGCGCGCGTGTGTGTGTCCTGAAGGTCCGACCCTCAGCCCGAGCACTTCATCAACCAACAGGCTGGACTAGTGGAGGAAAAGGAAACGAGTGTAAATCCATTCAGGTCCACATGAATCTCTTTTTTACAAGAGGAGAAAAGGCCGCATGTTGTCTCTCTGTCGTCCACACATCCTTTCCCTGATTGTGAGGAGAGAAAGACAGACAGAGAAAGAGAGAAAGAGAGAGAGAGAGAGAGAGAGAGAGAGAGGCGCGCGCTTCACCTGAACGCTCCTTGCTGCGGATTTATCTTCTGGTGAATTAAATGAGTTCAGAATATCGCCTGCTTTGTTGCAGCTTTTTAAAAAAAAACTCCTACATTGTGGAAACCTGGAAATGAAGAGAGACTGGACGCTTTTCGGCAGAATTTGGATCGGGATCGCCTCTATCTCAGGTGAGATTGCGACTTTGCAGCAATGGAAAGTTGAGCTCAAGTTGGACTGAAGTTGCACCGTAGTTACTAATATCCACATCCAGCAGTTATATCAGTCTCCATCAGATCCGATCTTCTTCTCAGCACTGATTTTAAAGCACCTCTTCTGCACCACACCCTTCAGTAGACTAGATCCTTCTCAGCTTTAGGTTTTTAACCTGCTAAATTAATGACTACGAAGGGTTGTGTTACATGATAAAAATAAACGACAAGAAATCTGTTAGGATTTTGCATTGCTCATAGTTTCTGACTTTCCCCCGAGTGTATTTTTTGGCAATCTGATGATTTTCATGATCTGATGCATTTCACTGTAAATAGTGCACGCTTCATCAGAACTGAGGGAAATTGAGCATGCTCCATCGGGATTGATGGAAATNTGATGGAAATTGAGTATGCTCCATGTGCAATTGCCATGCATAATGCATAAAACATAATTTTTATCCATACATAGTCATTAAGTCTGCATGAGCATCAGAGATCACTTAGTCAAGAGAAAAATTAGGCAGCTATATCATACTTTAGAGTAAACAGTGGATGATTCACAGGCTTCAGAGCATCTCTTAACTATTTTTGTGTCACTAGAGGGAGCCTTGACTTTAATTTAACTGGCAATTATCTATGATGAGTGGTTACCAGTATATTAACATGATTAATGATACTGAAACAGATTGTGTCAGAGTAAACAGCTTTTGACAAGTAGAAGACTGATCACAGCAAAATTAGTCTATTTTTATGCACACTATGTAGGACACTCAGGGTTGCTTAAATACCCATGAATGCTCAATCAAATATCAAGGCAAACTTTTGCATCATTGATTGGACTTGAATCCATTATAGAGGCACTCAGTAAATATAGAAGGCACTCAGTAAATATAGAGGCGCCCAATAGACTGATCAGATGTGGTGGTCTGTTAGAGTCTGTTAGGTAGAAATAATTTGGTCGCTGCTTCACATACAGCCTTTACTGACTTATTTATTTATTTATTTATTGCCTGTTTACTTTCATTATTGTTCTTTCTTTGAATCACATTCAGCGTTTGTCATACAAAGCAGCACCTTTCATCTATTATCATAGTCATACTTTTTTTTTTTTTAAATTGTGCTACACAAAACAACACTCCGTTCTTACAGAGAAAAGGGTCTCCTGTCTGAATTCCAAGTAAAGAGTGAATCAAGAGCCTCTGTCATCACAGATATCACGTAGTGAGAGCCAGGAAGGTTCACTTGTTTGCCAGGTTATATACGTCAATCCCCACACTTTGGGAGGAGGCTTCTGCAGAAAGATGGGCTCTTTCAGCATCAGGAATCCACAATCACCAGAAACTCGGTTACATGCGTCTGCGTTAAATATCTCCCCAAATGAAAACCACATGGAGACCTGTTGACCCATGGAATTGGGCTATTTTTTATAGTAAAGACTGTGTCTAGTTATTAGACATGCTCCATAAGTATTTGATGAAGCTTCCAGCATTTCTAAATCTCAGTCTGCCACATTTGTATTTTATGTGATTACCATGGACAAGAATTTTGAAAGGGGGAAAAAGAAGGAATTCAAAACTACAACCAGTAACAATAAAGATTTTTGGAGGAGACACACATAAGAAAACGTCTCATGTATGTTGTTTTATCCAACTTTCCACCACTGGAGTAACCAGGTGGAAACTGAGGCACTGTGGTCTATGTTGGTAAAGCATAACCAGTAGATCTTCCCTCAGAAGAAATAGCCTCATCTCTAATCAGAATGAATTACACACACACACACACACACACACACACACACACACACACACACTTCACTTTACTTTTGTTTGTGTAAAGCTGCTTTGAGACAATGACCTTTGTAAAAAGTGCTATACAAATAAAAATGAATTGAATTGAATACACAGCTTCAGAGATTAATTTACTATTATATCATATAATTAACTAAAAATCTTACAAAAATATATACATTTACCTATAAAAGCTTTTGGACTTCCATTATAAGTGAGTTTCAAGTAAATAGATTTTTGTTCTTTTCTCTGTAAAGGGAACTGGACCCAAAATGAGAAATTGGGGTTATGAGGAACAAAAAGATAAGAATTACAGAGCTTGTTCAACAAGCCTGGAGCAGCACAAAAATGGTACATGCTTACTGATTTCAAGTAGTGTAATTCTACTGAATGGAAAAAGATTAAGCCCCGAGGTTAGCTAATTTAATGTTTACACAAGTCAGAATGATATGACACCAATGCCATGAGCATGTATCTCTAATAGAATACTAGCTTTTCTTCTTACCACACTAACCACTGGTACAGACTTTCATCTTATGATTCAAAAGCCTCATCTGTCTCTTCCATGAAGCAGCTCATTTACTGCAATGTGTTTGACGTTATCATCTAGGCGATGAAGAACAACTTGAGACCTACTTATTGATGTTTTGCTCTACTTGCTGAGGGGTGTTTGAAGTTAGAATCAGTATCAGGCTGGAATGTTTGAGTTTTAAGTGTAATCTACTGTCCTCTGGTCTGAGTGGTGGGCTAATATCCACTTCTCTAATGAGCTCCAGGGGAGAGGAGATTCATGTGCTGCACACACACACACACACACACACACACACACACACACACACACACACACACACACACACACACACACACACAGACAGCCTCCAGCAGGTATAAAGCCCCACAGAGCCTTTACGCTTTTCCAGCCTTTATTTGAATTTGGAATGATTTATGTTTAGGTTGTTCCTCTGTAATATTGTAGCTGTAGGTATTGGTGAGAAAACCAGTCCTTGGTGACCAGTATAGACAATACAGACAGATGTTCACTGTTGCCTCAGGTGTGTGAATTGTATGTATGGTGCCCTGGAATGGCCTAGCCACCCATTCAGGGTGTATTCCTACCTCGTGCCCAGTGTTCCCAGGGTTGGCTTTAGACCCTGACCAGGATAAAGTGTTTACTGAAGAGGCATGAATGAATAATAAACATTAGTTAGATATTTTTTTAAGACAGCATTTTTTCCCTTGATCCAACAATAAAATCTGATAAAATCTGAACACAGCTGCTGCATGGCTGTATGCAGACCTCCAAGAGAACCCATTTTCTGACTCAGTTCCTGCATATTGGTCAATCTTAAAAATACAGTCCAGTTTAATTTCCTCTGACTCACATCTGTTGTAAGTGATATCTACATAATCTCGAATTACCATGTTTTTTTTTTGTTTTTTTTTTAGATTTGTGTCAAGTAGTTGTCATCACAGCTTCAGTAGTATTTTATACTGAATTTTGAACCTTCTTAAGGGACCTTGAGAAAGCAAAAGTTGAAACTTATTCATTAGGATCTCCATGGCCCTCTATGTTTTACAAAATCATAGAGCATTATGAAGCAACGTAAGTGTTAGGATTCTATATTCACCAATCCAACATGACAAGACATTGAGGTCAATGAGCGTTCATGGGAAGGAGACTTTTTGGTGGGGTTGAAGGAAACTGCCAACTTCCTCCTGGCCTCCGACACCCATTCTGTTATCCATTCTACTTACCTCCTTTTGACCCTTCTGTCTGTTTTTATGGCTGCATCACCACCACTGCCGAGAGGAAAATTTCTTTGCTTAAAGGTTTCTCTTTGATATCTCTGGAGATATATTGGGGATGGTCACTTGTGGTTCATTAATATATCAACTTTGTCACAAATGTTGGTTCTAAGAAGAAACAGAACTAGAAAGAGAAGAGACATGAGACTTTGGGTCTAGTTGAAATCTCTAAATATAACTTAAATGCTTAATAAAATATATTCTTAACCTATTAATATAAGCTTATATGGTTAAAACTTGCTCACATAAATAATTTAACATGGACAGTAAATAAGTAGACCTGAGTATTTAACATACTCAAATACTGTACTTTTTCTACCAAAAACTTTTTATTTATATAAAATAATACAGAATTATAGAATATTTGGCACCTATTGTACTTCTCTTCAAGTATACTTACAAATGCTTGCATATAAAAGTACACTGGTGTACATTTCTCTAAGTACTTACACTAGCATATCAGAAATACACTAATGTATGTATCTTCAAATATAATTAGACATGATTGTATATCAAAAGTAAAAACTGTACGTCTTTCCAAATTAATGAGCTTCTAGTAAACATGGTAATATATTTGAATGAATCATTAATTTGGCAGATCTGAGAACAGCGTGAGACGTAGTTGAGATCTTGACTGAAACTCAAGAGGAGACATGAAGATTACTGGACTTATCTGTCTCAGGAGAAAAAGCTGAGAGGAGACTTAAGCAGACATCTCTTTATTTCAGACTCTTTTATTTCCATCAGATTTCACTGCTCTCTAGGAGAAGCTATAGAGATAATGAGATCTCTTTTTAGATTGTTTCCCTATGGGTGTGCCTTGTCTAATTTATTTGCCCCATGGTGAAAACCTCATTATCTGAAAAGTGAGAACCATGCCATGATAAATGTTTACTCTGTTAAAATATAGAGTATACTTTTTCAGAAGACCCTCTGCCCTATAGATACTTGTGTGTGACACTATCAGAACAATCACACTGACCTACATCATAAAATGATCATTACTCTAGGTCAGGGGAAGGAATTCCGTGCAAATTGTACTTAGGCACATGTATCTAGTTTCGACCTGTGACCCTGTGGTTCATGAGAATCTGAGGATTCTGTGGTTCTTCCGCAGTTGTCAATGGAAAATGCTCTTCCTTCTAACCTTGCAGGAGGGAGAATGAAGCAGTTTTGGGCTGCATGTGATGACAATTGAAATGGCGCAGTGGAAAGCCAAGCACGTCCTGTGTGGCCGTCGGCACAGGTACAGGAAATTGTAGTCAGGAGATGAGTGTGGCACGTAGGAAGCAAACGCTGATGTGTCCCCCACCTCCCCTAAAACATCCTCACTTCACATCAGATCCAGCCAGGAAATAGGAAGGGCACTAATAAGCAGATAAATGTGCGCAAAAGGGACTTACAGCCCTCTTTGGCTCCCATCCTTTACAGACAACAAAGGAATCAAAGTTTGCATTGGCCTTGTAAGTAACAGACAGAACTTTACTCTCTCTATTTTTTTTGTGGAGCATGTGCTGCAGTTTTGTGTAAGCTCCTCCACAGGGAGCAGGAGATGCTGACTCCTTGTTCAGAGGAGGAGGTCTGTTCTATGGCCTGGCTGCCCCTCTCCTGCCGGCCGGACATGGTGCTATTTCAGTGCATGGCAGTGCTGGCTCTAAGCACCAATGTTTGACTGAAATGTTAGGGTTTGGCCTTGTCAAAGCATGACCTACACGTTATAAAAAGCACAGTGCTATAGTCCAGTTGTGAAGTCCTCGTTGACGCTAAATTCTCTAGAGGCTGGGGCCTCATTCATGGCTTTTTTTTGGTGCGGTAAGTATAAATCCGTATATACTACGAATCTAGACGGTATAAAACTAATCCTCGAATTTACAACACTTCTCATATTAAAAAAATTTAATAAATCCCTCCTTATCTTTCTCTAAAGGAAATAGTCAAACACGGACTGTGGAAGGAAAACAGGAAATTTACTGGATATGACAAAAAGAACTTAGGCTTTTCAAAGCAGCTATATTTTCGTTCATGTAGCACAAAGAGAAAACTTTTCGGAAGTACGTTAAAATTTCCAGATTACGACATAGAACAAATCTCGATCCGTCACATATACGGGAGAACAGCGGATCCAATAGGGTAAGGAGCCCAACTGTCAAAATAGATGACAGAATGATTTCACATTTGCTTAACTGTGACAAATTGTTGCTGCCAGCTGTTTTTTTAGTCAGCTAAACCATTGGCAAACCGCACATCTGTTGCATGACAGGTTGCGGACATGGGAGATTGAAACCTCTGGAACTGTATTCCAATTTAAAGACACAAAGCCCATTCACCACCACTGAATTAGCTCCAAGTAACTTAAACATGCACAGTATGTACATAATTATTTATATTACTTTATTTCTGTATCTTTTGAGAACTTGAAGGTTTGGTTTAAATTATAGCAGCTCATGTGACTTGGAAAGTCTTGATTTTCTTCATCTTAATGAAATAAATCTTCACTGTGTCTGTTGTGTCAGTCTCTTAATGAGCATTAAATGAAGCAGTCATCTCCCCAGAGAAAAGCTTCGTTAATGTTTTGCTGAATCATCATTAAGATTAGTCGAGTGTGCATTGTGAACAAAATTTGGGCCTTGCTCCTCAGAGGACTGTTGTATTCAGTGTGTATTTGAAGCACATAACATCTTGCTCAAAAAAAAAAACAGCTTTCATATGCACACTGCATTTTCTGAAGTTTTACAGATCTCTTTATTCACTAGGGCCAAACTAATCCCCAGACTGACGTCGACTAGCTGATAAAATCTACTAAAATTACAGTTCCGTTGACTTACCGTCATTGATGGAACTCGCACTGATAAAGCACTCGTAGTCTTTTTGAATGTTCCAATTGAAAATTACATCCATATTGGCAATATTAGTAACTAATCAGCCACAGAAACTGATTTATTTCTGTGTGAAAACACTGTTTTTTTGTATTATAGATAGATATGGTAGATTTGAAATTGAAATTCAATTACATTTAAATTGAGACTGAATCTATCTGTCTCCTGAAATGAAAAAGGTTACCTAATATGGGGCACCAAATGTAAAAAGTTGAATACTCTTTTCTCTCTGACTTCTTTTGAACATTTGAGGCCATTCTGATACATTTAGATAGTGACTCGTGTCAAATAATAGTTTTAAGTTTCAGTGGAAATGTTAAATAGAAATGTAAATATAAATTTAAATGTAAAACATCTTGAAAACGAGTATACGGTCAACTGGGGTGGGAGAGCCTCACACACAGTACTCTTTTGTGTCACGGTCATCCGTTTCCAGGTTTACACCATACTTGTGCTAGTTTTGGAACAAGGCTGAGGCTGTAAAAAGTGGTGGCATTTTTGGGCTGATTTAAAACCAGTCCACAGCAGCCAAGATCTCGTTTTAAAGCAAATAATCTGAATTAAATCAAACCGATTACTACAAACATACGCTGTGGTAAAGGGAAATTTAAATGCAGACAGTGTAGACCTATCTACAATGCACAGAATGTAACTTTTCTGTTTTCTAGAAAGGCCATGAGTTATTTATTTCTTGTGACCTTAAGACAACAAAAGTTGTTTTCTCAAGAGTTTTCATTATGGTGAAATGCAGATAAAGCATGTATGCTGTAGAGCATATATGACTGTATCTGTTTTTATTATAATCAGCTATTGCAATAGCTGGTGCAGTGGTGGAGCTCCTGCTTTCACCCTTC
>CM074951.1:7193808-7222581 GCA_037577455.1 Pangasius macronema
AACAATGCAGCTGGTGTAAAGAGCAAGTCCACGTGTGGTGTTGTTATTGGTTTGGGTTCAGGATGCACATTTGGAATTGTGACGTCATCAGTACAACCAATAATTTCTTAAAATAGTCTCTGCTATGAAATTACAGACCTACAGAAGTAGAGAAGTATGTAGGTACATAGCGCATTAGCAGTAGCTAAGCTGGCTACCTGACTAGCTAGTGCTACAGGTGCTACCTACTTTTACATTTACCTTCTCTGTATTTTTTTTATGCTTGTACACTGAAAAAAGGGAATATGTGGTCAGTCAGATAGAAGAAAAAATTATATGTGGTCTGGTAGTGTAGTGTAGTGGCACTACCTCATAGCTCCAGGGTTCTTGGTTTGATTTTCAGCTTGGGTGAATGTGTGGAGCTTTTATTCCAGGACTCAATCAAATCATGTTGCCTATATGAAAACAAACTGTGTAAATGCAGCTCAATTCATTCATGTGGAATCACATGTAGAATCAAGTAAATTCAATGAACTTTTGTTTCCAGTGTAATTTCATAGCGGAGACTAATTTCAGGATTTACTGGTACTGATGTACGGATGACATCACAGTTCTACATAAGTGTATTGAATCAATCTTTGCAATATATATCTGAGAACAGAAATGATCATCTGTTCAGGATCACTATAGTATCCACGACAGTATAGTTGCAGATTTCTGAGTTGCCTTTTCAAGTGATGGACACTAATTTGGAAATTTCCCTAAGTCAGGCACTCTTACCAATCTTTTCCAGTCAGCAACATAACATTCATCTGATTCATGTATTTCTGGAGGAGATCAACCCATGATGGGAAGTTGTGCATGTTTTTTGAGAACGGAGGAATATTATAGATGAGATCTATTATGTATGCGATGTGGCAGTTCACACTGTGTGCTTAATATTATTCTACATAAATCATGCCCAGCCATCATGCTGGACCCAGCAAGAGCTCTTTACTCTCACAGACTGGGATCTATGGGAATATAGATCATCCTAAACCCCATGGAAGTGTAGTAGTACTATACAAGTTATGCATATGCCCGCTCTTTTTGCTATTCTGGGCTGCAGGAATAGGATCCTCTTTAGGCAGATGGTTATGTGAAAGCATAGGTTCAAATTACCTCTAACATGCCTGGCTGCATGTGTCAAATAGAGACATGAGGTATGTAATGGCCTGCAGCTCGTATAGAGTAGAGGGTGAGGCATGCACACGTGCATTTCATTTAAAATGCATACGTAGGATTTCCAATGGGCTAACAAAACTTCTAATAGCATGAAAAAAAGACATGCAGGATTTCTTCCAGAAGCAAAAGATGTAAGATATTCTTGTGTTGCTTTCTTGCTAGCCTGCACTAAGATAGCCTGCACTGAGCTATTCTATGGGAGACAAAAAGGTTTGCATGGTAGTAAAGCAGCTGAGATATTTATGAAATCCATCAGCGCTCTTTGGCTGTTGCCTGCTACAGTATCAACATTCAGTCAACACTTGACTCATAGCAGATCCAACACACCCCGCTACTCCCCTACTCAATCCTGCAGAGCAAAAGCAAAATGACTTTTCTTTTATGTCCTCTCTCATTTTAATCGTCAGTTTGTTTTATCGCTGGTTCAAGCCTGCTTCGTGAGCCGTCTGTATTAGTGGCTCTTGTCAGAAGTTCCTGAAGTGTTAATAGCCTTTCGTGACATTTCAAAAAAATTTCAGAAATTAGCAATGCATAAAAATAATGACTCAATAGAAGTCATCCAAATACTTCAATAAGAGTATCTACTGAAAAAGCTACTCAAGAAGCATACTCAGTTAATGGTTTCAGTTCATGTAATATACAAGAGGAAAAAAGCTGGGTGTACTTTTATAAAAAAAATAATTCATGTTATGCAGCTCAACTCAAAGGGAAGTTGATTCCACTTTCATACATATACAATGTTCTAAGTATTAAAATGTTAAATTTATTAATGAACGACATGTCATACTTTATTACTGTTTCTTGTTATGTGTAACATTGCAGAATGTCAGCTAAAGTTAGTTACTGTTAGTACCTACACTATAGCAGCTCTCTCTCTTGAAGTTAATAAAACAAAAATAAATGTGTTTGTGCTTGTGATGTTACTAAGAAGTTACATCACAAAAATTAAAAGGAGACAGAATTGTAATGTATTATATACTTGCTACATAGGGTGTAAGAAACTGGCATTTTAGAATGTACATAGTGCACTATATGAGTAGATGAACACATGAACATGGTTTGAGGTTGTGCCAGTGAAAAATGTTGCGACAATGACACTGCTGAATGTAATGATTTTCCTGGAGTGAACGCAGATGGACCTGATGCATTTTTATAACCATCATTAGTGTTTTGCAGAAGTCTCTTGAGTCTCTGGTTCCTGCACGTCATGAGGAATGTCATAGTTGTAAATGAACTGTGTAAATTTATTTGTAAGTAACTTATTGCAGTTATATCACATTGTGTAGCAGAGAGTATTCAGACATGGTGCCTGGACATTGTATAGAAAGCAACAGGTCTGAATAATTTCATGATTCTTTTTTTTTTTTTTTTTGAGGGGGGAGAAAAAAAAAAATCCTTACTGTGAAGGCAAACATGCCTCCAAACCTGGCACTCCTCCAATAAATGTGCACCCCTAGAGAACAGCTTCCTGTCTATGCTTCATAAAAATCAATTAGAAAGCGCTCAGCTGAAAGGCCATGGCCTTGACTGTGGGTTCTTTGGTCTATGGACAATTGAACGGAAGATAAGAAGCACTCGGGATCAAGGTGGTGACTTTAGTCTGTAGATTTGTCTTTCTTTCTACATAAGAATGTTGTTTATAACCTTTGTCGGGGTTTTGTAAATTGTTCTCAAACATACTGGAGGCAAGGAGTGGGTTTCCTCTGACATGTCACCCACAGCACGCTGCTGTTTATTTAAATAATTACAAACAAGTCCAAAGGCCCCTGAGACAGAAGGAGACCCTTGGGTCCTATACTTTAGCCCCAGGAATTGGACAGCTCGGACCCTCTATGGTGAGGCAAGTCATTATGTCTTTGAAAAGGCCAGAAAGCAGGCTGGGACTCAGCAGGTTTCAGTGCAGTTTGCATGCTTTTGAAAAAAATTGCTTTTTGTCATGCAGAGGGGATGATATGTTTTCAGTTGCCTGACCTCACATGTCGGAGACTTCTCAGTTGCAAAGGAAAAGTGTTTTTCTTTCTTTAAATGCATTTTAGGAGCAGTCTTTGAAACAGAATATTTAAACAACTACTAAAATGATCTTTCCACTTCTACAGTAATGTAATTATAGCTAATATTTAAATAGTCTGTACATACCATCATGCTTATGCAGCATACCACTATATATTTCTTTATCTTCTGGAACCATAGCACTCTTGAGATGAACAAATTTAAATGACTGATTGCCTGTCATTATTTTGGGTGGTACTGATAATAAAATAATGCCCTTCTGTCATTTCCTGCTAGTGAGACTAAGGCCAGTTGCATTCATCCATGAATGGTACAAGGAACTGCCAAGACCCCAATGAGAATATTTGTTATTTACTGCATGCCTTTATTTCTAGAAAAAGTGTTTGTGCAGTGGCTTCCAAAAACCACACAGATTAAAAAAATCCCTTGTAAATGCCTCTTCCTGTAGCATTTTGGTTGGTATTGTTTTTACCCAGTTGATGTTCAAGAATAAATATTCAGAGCTTGAGAAAAGCTGCCAGCTGCTGCCAAGAGGCTCAGCAAAGCACTATAAACAGTTCATAGACTCACATTCAAATATTTACAAAGTCTTTTGTGGGCTCCAGGGGCAGGATCCATCTGAAGGGCTTAGATCATTTACAGTAAATGCAGTGGTGCAGAAATGTTACTTCTGATTGGCATGCAATGAGCATTAACATCAGTTGTCCTATAGTCTCTTAGTACCTTGTGTGACTGCCTCTTGGCATGGATTCCACAAGATGTAAGAACCTTTCCTTTGAGATTCTGGTCCAAGTTGACATGATTTCATCACGCAATTTTCATCATGCAGATTTTTCAGGTGCACTTTCATGCTGTGAATCTCACATTCCAAAGGTGTTATATTGGATTTAGATCCGGGGACTTGAGGGCCACTGAAGAACATTGAACCCATTGTCATGTTCATGAAACCAGTTTGAGATGACTTTTGCTTTGTGACATGGTGCATTAACACACTGGAAGTAGCCATTAGAAGATGGGTAAATTGTGATCATGAAGGGATGCACATGGTCAGCAACTACTCAAATAAGCTGTGGGATTCAAGTGATGATTGATTGGTATTAACAGGGCCAAAGTGTGCCAAGAAAACATTCCCCACACCATCACACCACCTCCAAGGCAGGTTGGGTCCATGGATTCATGCTGTTGGTGCCAAATTCTGACCCTATCATCAGTGTGCCTCAGCAGAAATTGAGATTCATCAGACCAGGCTACATTTTTCCAGTCTTCAGCTGTCAAGGTTTGGTGAGCCTGTGCCCACTGCAGCCTCAGTCATCTGTTCTTTCTCTGACAGAAGTGGAACCCCATGTGGTCTTCTGCTGTTCTTGCCTACCTGCCTCAAGGTTTGACATGTTGTGCGTTCTGAGAGGCTTTTCTGCTCATTCTGACCCTACCATCTGTGTGAACACAGCAGAAACTGAGATTCATCAGACCAAGCTACATTTTTCCGATCTTCAGCTGTCCAGTTTTGGTGAGCCTGTGCCCACTGCATATTCAGCCTTCTGTTCTTTCTCTGACAGAAGTGGAACCCCATGTGGTCTTCTGCTGTTGTTGCCTACCTGCCTCAAGGTTTGACATGTTGTGCATTCTGAGAGGCTTTTCTGCTCATCAGTCTGGCCATTCTCCAATGACCTCTCTCATCAACAAGGTATTCTGTCCAGAGAACTGTCACTTACTGGATGTTTTTTCTTTATGGCACCATTCTGAGTAAACTTTAGGAACTGTTGTGTGTGAAAATCCCAGGAGATCAGCAGTTATAGAAATATTCAAACCAGCCCATCTGGTACCAACAATCATGTCACCAAGATCAACTTTTTCCCCCATTCTGATGGTTGATGTGAACATTACCTGAAGCAGCTGGCCCATATCTTCATGACTTTATGCTTTGCACTGCTGCCACATGTTTGGCTGATTAGATAATTGCATGAATGTGTAGGTATAGAGGTGTTCCTAATAAAGTGCTTGGTGTGGCTAATTACAAGAGTGAACAATATAGGCCTGTTCTTACAGATGGGTCCTGGGAGTTTAAGGATCTTATGCTGTATGCTGTGGATGAAATGGTTATTCACCTTTAGAGTATTTTGTACATTTACTTTTCCTTTTTACTCAGACTTTTAGATACTGACATCAGGCCAAAATCCAAAAATATAGATTCATGAATCAATGTACTGTTTTATGCTTTGCTTGCCATAGGTATGACGAGTGGTGTGGTTTTATATGCCAGTTACCAAAGACAATATTTCTATGTATCAAAATCGTATTTTGTATTCCAAAATTTTGTATTCCTTTTTGGATTCCAAATTCGGTTGTTCCATGAATGTATGAGAAGATGCTATTTCTGTATAAAATTCATTTTAATGTCTTTATTTACTATTACTTACTTTTCTAAACATGTCATGTTAAATGGGAGCTCAAGGTCTTCGTATGTAGTGTAATGTGTCTACGCGTTTCGTGAACTGCTTTCATCTATAATTATCTCCAGATGTGCCCGATGTGTCCTGTGACATGTTCATCAGCCATGCTTCCTTAGAGTTCATCTGAGAGTGCGCTAATAATGGTCAGAGATCGTTTGACATGTGTGCACTGACCTTTAGCCTTATATCTTTTTCACATCTGACTCTCACCAGCAGAGAAAGCCTTAACAGGTTTTTCAAAGATCAACCACTTAAAAAAAGGAATATTATTGGTAATTCCATGGATTCGTGTGGATTACCTGTCAGATTTAAAGTATATCTTCAATAATCCCTAAATCTAATATATCTTTCTGCATATTTGGTTCTGTCCCAACTCTATGTCTTCTTAATAACATCATTTCTTTCCAGCTCTTAAAACAGCTGATACTCCCACTCTAATGCAACCTGGTTAAATTTAACTCTGTTTTCCTGAAAAATATCTTTTTGCTATCATTCCACATCACTCTAGTTTGTTATCACTGTCAGCCCGTATCTCATACTCCATATCTAATATCTAAACTAACACTTGTGCTTAAGCTTTAGTACTTCTTCTTCCCTACAACCTCAATGGGCTCCTAGCTGTCCATGAGCTGACATTGTTCCCCATGGGGATAAGTCATTTCATGTCTTAGCACTTATATTTGGGATCACTCTACCTCGGTCTCTCCAAGACTGTGAAAAATATGTCCTATGGCTGCCTGTATTTTTTCCAAATAGACTAATTGTTAAAAAATATAGTTTACGATGTTATGTAAGTAGCACAACAGAAAAGTGTTCAGCCTAACAAATTCACAAAACGATGCCAAAGACATTCATGGCTGAGCGTCCAAGGGAGAATAATTGGTCATGCTGTCTGAGTGGGAAGGATGGCATTACCCACTTCCCTATCAATTAGAGAGACACTTAGTCATGTACTAGCCAGCATGAGCATCAGTGACAGGGGGACAGTTAGCATTTCCTCTCAGAGTGCCCTGTTCAGCTGCCCTGTGACGTAGCATGAGCAGCAATTTGAAATGAAGCACATGCTAGCCTTTACCCAGTTGGTAACTTTTGCCTGATACATGGGTGCTAGATAATGGGTGGGAATTGGCAAAATAACAAAAATGGGCTGAAAAAAAAGGAAACATACGTTTAGTATATTTAGCAATGAAAAACCATCAAGAAATGACATTCAAATATCTATCATAGCTAATTATGTACAGACATTTTGACTTGCTGTTCGAAGCATCTCTTACGACTTAAATCCATTTTCGTTTTTTCTCCCAGGTCTGGTAGCTGGGTTTTCTATGACCCCACCTACTCTCAGCAGCACCAAAGACCAGCTTGTGATTGACGCCAGTGACACACTGACTATTACATGCAGGTAATTTCTGAGAATGGCTTGAAGCAACTTTGTGCTCTTTATGTACCAGGATATACGGGACCTGTTTTTTTTTTAAAGTAAACATTAAGAAATCATGACGAATTGGACCATATAGCCTGGAGGTTCTTTACACATACAGGGAATGTTACATTTGGATGGGAATGCAGGGGAAAGATTAAATCCATTTTCAGATAACGCCAGCGGCAATGTATCTTTGAACATATTCCCGGGGGGCTGTGCAGCTTCATTAATCTCTGGTTCTTCTACAGCTGCCATAGCCAGGAATCTACTAAATAAATTGTTTTTTAGCAGTAGCGTACATGCCACTTGGGAAGAGAAAATATGTATTTTGGCCATGAACCAGCATGAGAGGCATTATGTATTTTATATGGCTGTGGCTCAAGTTCAAAATGTTAGTGTATTGCATGATCTTTTTAGGGAGGAAATCAAAAGTTATCTTGTTTTCTTTTGAAATATGCAATATAACAATTGGTCTGTGCCAAGAAAGTTTAAGATGGGGGCATAAAGCCATACAGATCATTAGTCTGGAGTCATTTGGGTATTCTAATTCTGCGTGCTAATATTTACCGAGCATTAATATGCATTTTTTTTTTGGGAAAACAAGAATAGTACTCAAGAGACTGCCATAATACACTGTTTATTATAAAATTATGGAATAAGTGTCAAGTCGAACATTGCATAATCATTGGAATATCATTGGTCATTACCCTCACGCTGAAATCTGAATTGATCTCATAAGCTTTCAAGGTGTTAGTGATCTTTTTGATACCTTGTCCCAGGGGACAGCACATTCTGGACTGGACCTGGCCAGAGCAGTCTATCAGCAAAGAGGTGCTTAGTGAACGACATCAGCCGCAGTTGCATACCCAGGATAAGAGAGAGTTGTGGGTACAGGAGTGCCCGGGGGAGCCTGGGAAACCGTACTGCAAGACCCTGGTGCTGACCAAAAGCCAGAGCAATGACACAGGCTACTACCGTTGCTTCTACCAGGACATTAAAGCTGTTATTGATGGAACCACAGCTGCCAGTATATATGTCTTTGTTCGAGGTAACTGGAGACAGCGTTTGTTTAAAAATCTTGTAATGACTGTGTTTAACATAATTCTTTTTCAACAATGGTGCATTCTCAATGGATTTTGAACTTGTTTATGTCAGTTGAATGGCCTTAGGCAATCACCACAGATGTTTTGTCATATTTAATGGTTTAGAGGACAGTTGACATGTCATTTCCAATTGAAATTAGTTTCCCAAGATTAAGCCACTTACATCATTACAGATGCAATTGAATGCCTATTTTGTAAATTATTTTCTGTGCTTGGCAAGCACATCTCATTATATAGTTTCTCTTTTCTTTGAGAGATAGACAAGGACATTCTGAATGGTTGCCCTTATTCAAACATTTAAAGAATGACAAATAGTATTATAGCTTTAATATGTTTGCATTTCCTGAGGACTAAAAGTAAGAAAAGCAAAGATGTGGCTTAATCTGCTGAAAAGACAACTACACGGGTATTGTTCTATGTTTCTGGCTTTGCATTTTAGCTTTTGTGTTTTTGTGGGAAGAATGAAGTCCTATTTTCCTTTAAATCTAAATTCTCCCTTGTTGCATACTTGTGAAATGAACACGTTTTCCTTGATTTCAAAATGAAAATTATTTTGGCGAAGGTTTTGCTTCATAAATGAAGCAAAACAAAGTTTCAGTTGACAAGTACTTGGGACTAAGTGTTGTTTAGGATTCAATCATACTTACATGGGATTCACTGTTTATTTTTAAAGAGTTCTAGTTTCAGCATATTTCCGGACTAAATTAACTTTCTGTTTTCGACTTTGTCAACAGAATCTCTCCAGCATACAATAAGTCACAGAGAAATACATTTTGCTGGGAAAAGACACGCAAAATTACTGAGTACAAGCCCTAGTGTTGTGTCTGATAATGTCTTAATGATTCTTAATGTTCTTTGTTTTGGAGACAGTTACAGCAATGCCATTAGGACATTTTGGAGAGATTATAAATAATCATGTTTTTCTTTCTTTCTTTCTTTTCTTTCTTACAAGTTGAACATATTTAAAAGCACAGAGAAGAGCACAGTGCATATGTTAGTAGGGCTACTAATTTCATTCTTGGCAGTAGTTGGGATAAGGTTTATAAGCAGTTGGTTTGTGTGCAGTTGGTCTGGGTGTTGCTTTGAGCTCAGGTGACAGTGTCAGAGGCCTGTGTGGTGCTGCACTCTTTAGAGCTGGAAAGAAAAAAGCAACAGAGTCAGAGATTTATATACAGGTGCCCCACTAGTTTGTCTGCTTTTGTGAAATGCCCAGTTATTTCTCCTGACAAGGTGCCGAAACAGTTTCCATAGATCTTACCAGGGGTCTAATTAGAAGCAGCTGAAATCACAGCTATAAATTAGGCAGGAGCATGAAGTAGGTCGGATTGGGCCACATGTGGATTTAGTTAGGTGCCTACCCCATTCTGCATACTCATTCCGTGCCTTGTACACGCTGCCTCCATCGTTCATGATCACTGCCTGTACTCCACCAGAAGAGCCCTCAAAAAGGCACTTCTCCTCCTTGCACTAATTTATTGTTAAGTACCATTACTCAAGGGACTTGTGTATTTTTCCTGTTATGCCTGTGTATGTGGACCACCAACAGACAGACACATAAGCCTCCAGATAGAAGCTTTTGTTTGCACTCTGAAAGACTGGAGTGGTTTTACTTTGAACAAAAAAATGGTGGGCTCAGAACTAATGGGGCCTTTCAGAGAATCATATAGCACTGTATGATATTCAGATAGCACCCGCAGTGGAAAACACAGCTTGGGGCGGCTTCTGCACCCTCATATGGCCTCTGACTAATAGAAGATCACTGGATTAGCGGCTTTACAAATGGCCATATAAAATCTGGAGAAGGTTACTATAAGCCCCTTTCTTTGATATTTAATAACAATATGAGCTACATTACTTTGTAGAGAAATCTGAGGAGGATGGCATGGTTATGAATCTTAATGCCATGGTTTTGGTCTTGATTTATTGAAGGATAGCCTGATGTGAGTTTTATATGGGCTTTACATGGGAGTACAGATGACTATAGGCCATTTGAGGTGAAAGTTATATTTTATAAAGCACAGGTTATGCTCATATGTTCTTTCATTCTTTTAGGATTTCTACCAGATCACACACTGGTTGACATTTTTTCAAGATCTTGATTTTTTCCCCCCTATAGACCCAGATAATCCATTTATCAAGAGAAATGACAACATGGAAACCATCTTTATAACAGCATCTGACACACACATCGAAGTGCCATGCCTGGTCTCAGATCCTGAACTAAATGTCACACTCTTCTCGGTAGGTATGCCACCATGCTGCACAGATTATTAGTGTGATAATAATTACCACATGTGCATTGAACTACTGACATGGTTGTCAGTAGATGGTAAAAAAAAGGCACATTACTAACAATACTCTGTAAGTTGCACACACAAGTGTGGTTCATACACATGTGAAGGGCGAAGTGGTAATAATAATTGCAATGAAAATATTGTACATATTGGATATTGTGCATCAGATAGAAAGGTACATGTAAGGAAGCCACTGCACCACTCACAAACTTGATGATTGTTATTTATTAATCACTTACTTGTTATTTATAAATTACTGTACGTTCCTAAACCTCGGATTAACATTCTGATTTGCATATTTGTAGTGCCAAAAACCATGATTGGATTAATACAGCATGTGACTGGTTTAAATAATGGCTTGTCTCACGCTTTTGCATCAGTGAGAAAAAATGTCGCCATGTAAATCCTCCTTGCCTGTTTTAAGCCTCTTGAGATACACAATGACAAGACAAAAATATAAAAGAATGAAAGCGCAGACGAGCAAATTAGGGGAATATTTTTTAAATTCCTTTTAAGCATGGAGAGACTTGTGTATACTTGTATAGTAGCATCATTTTTTATTTTTCCCTCAAATGCTGAAACAACTTTTTACACAACGCACAGGGTTTCTGTGACTGTACAAAGGAACGTGATATGGGGCTTTGATTGAAGTGAACTACAAAGCATGTGATCTGATTGAGTGTCTCTTGCTAAGCATCTAGACGTAACATTTCACACTGTACATGTTTGGCACAGCAATGCAGGGTTAACACTGCAAAAGCAGGGTTAAAAGCAGGGTTCAGAACGACGATAACCCAAGGTTAAACACAGTGTGAAAAGCCCTATAGTGTCATGGCATTTCTCTAAGTGTTCATACAAATCCTATAAGCGGAAATACAGTATATAAGTACATGCTAGAAGTATGTTGAGATACAAAGTCAGTTTTCATGGCTGCCTAATGTAGGTCAGCTTAAAAGTGCCTTAACACAAACTTATGTCAACACACATCTATATCACTTGACTCAGGTGTTATGTCAACCTGACATCAAAATTAATTAAAGCAGTATTTATGATAAACCGTGGCTACTCCATCATACAAACAAAATATTTATATGGGTTGTTATGATGGGCTTGTGCTGATGCTATGTAGCCTTGTGAACTATGAAGTGTTACCATTCAAACCGTATTTGTTTTAACGTGATACCCCCCTGCCTTTGTTTTGTAGTTAGAGCAACCCACTGTGCCTTTTGAAAGTAAAGAAATCACATGGAACAGCAAGAGAGGTTGGACTGTTCCCAGGCATGTCATCTACCGCATGGACATGTTTTTTGGCTTCTTCTGTTCCCTGAAGTTACATGACAGAGAGTACCGTTCCAGGGTCTACTTTGTGATGGAAACAGGTAAAACTCTATTCATATATATATTTAGAAAGATACAAATATCTCTCCATGTTGATCCAGTGAAGTAAAAGTAATCATTTACGAAACATGGTATATTTCACACAGCTCTCCATTTGAAAGTACATGTATTAGACTGTGAACTGTTTTGGTCAAGTTTGGGAATTGGCAGAGGATTAGCTTATTATAGCCTTTTCAGTTGTGGAAGAATATTAGCATAACCCTCAGCTTACATGATTTTGGAAAGTTATTGGAGCATAAGACTAAATACTGGCCCACTCTAAGTACAAATATTGAATTAAACATTAGATAATGACATGAAGTTATGCAGTATGGCTTGGACTCAAAAAAGCAAGTTAGCATTCAGCAAAATATTATCTTAACAGGGTTTTGTTCAGGTTATTGTGATCACCAGTTTGAGATGAGATTAAGCTCATCAGTCATTGTCAGATCTCTAAAATTGATCATAATCCAGCAAGTGTTGTTTTTAGATCTGTATGGGCTCTAAGTCTATAGTGAATCTAAAATGGTAAAAGTGCTGACTGTCCAACTGATGGTTGTGACACCCTGCAGGAAGAAAGTTTTATGACCTCAAGCTGTTTCCTGAAGACTCACCCATCGAGCTAATGCGAGGCGATGTCCTCATCCTCAACTGCACAGCACTGGTAGAGCACAACACAGGCGTGGAATTCAATTGGGCCTACCCAGGGCAAAAGGTAAAAATGTTTTGCAAGAGATGGAGTCCTGTTGACTAACGCACAAAGAATTACATTCATGAAAGGTGGAGACAGGAGTGGATATCTATAAATCAGTTTTCATTCACTTGATACACATTCTACTTCTTGTTCCCTTAAAGAAAACTAAAAATTCCTTTACTTTAAAGAAAATCTAAAATAATGAATTTACAGTGCTATAAGAAATAAACAGTCCTGTAGATTGTAGTTTGTTTGCTAGACAGTAAGCAAACAAACAGCAATTTGGCCAATGAACAGCCAATGATGTAGTCCTGGAGTTGTAACTAGACTTGAAACATGGACTTGGATTTATGAAAGTCAGATTTGGAAGTGAAAATATTTGCAGAATTTTGTGTATTTTTGAGATTACGAATTCATAAAGGTGGCTAGATCAACCACTCTACCTGAGTTGAGAAACGGACCCACCTCATCCCCAACCTTAAGACCCAACTGGGGATTTGACTTGAAATTTATGAGTGGATTAAGGCTTTGCTCTGGTCTTATGGATATGAAGTAGACCTATCTTAAATCACGGACACAGCAAAGAACTGCTGACATGAGCTATTTACTTGAACATGGTAGCCAGTGACTTGAACAGGACATTGACAAAAGCTAATCAGGTGCTAAATGGAACCTAAGGTAGCTATATAGTATTAATATCAGCTTTCCTGCTTCACATTAAATGTGAAGGGGGTAGAATGATTATGTAAGGGCTAGTTATTAGAAATTGAATTGAAACAACATAGTCATTGAGTCCCTTCTTTGGCTCTACTCCTCTACAAAAATAGAATGAGCTAATAAGCTGTTGTTGCATTACCTGCATGTAATTTAGACTTCTTCCTACATTCAACCAGCGAAGCACTTAGGCCTATGGTAGTTGTATATATGAAAGCATTAAAATGATGAATTGCATTGTTTTATTACTCCCTTCCTAAAAAATAGCATTTGAAATCAATGTTAATGGAAAATGAAAAATGGCAATGCTCAAAATGAGGCCAGACTGATGTGAAGTATGGTTGTCATTGTGCTCACAGGAGAACAGGGTGGTGAGCTTTCAGTCCATTCGCAACAGCATAACAGAAGCCACAAAGGCCACCAGCGTTCTCACTATCCACAATGTCAACATCAATGACTCTGGTTACTACACCTGCTCAGCCAATGGTGTGGAGAGGAGTCTGGAACAGTCCACATTGGTCATAGTGCACGGTAAGGTTTAAGGAATGAAGGGAGTTTATGAAACGATTATGTTCATCACTAATCTGGAGAATCTAAAGATAGTTTCAATGACACTTGGTGCTATCCTTAACTCCTATTATTCTTATTATTTCAGAGAAGCCATTCATTAGTTTGGACTACAGGAACGTCTCTGTGGTCGAAGCTACAGCTGGACAAAAGTCTGTCAAGCTGTTAGTGAAAGTGTCTGCATATCCCATTCCAGTCACCCACTGGTATGCTCAGAAATTCAATAGTATTTTGTATTGTATAATTGAATTATATGTAGATAAAACCCTCTAGGGTGTTTAATAATTGCTATTTCAGTATTGGTCTTTGCAATATTGATATTGAAATTCCACAAATTTTTATTGTGTCCTATGAGGACTTTTAGGGTTCTCATCGATTCTAGATATGTTTTGATAAAAATAAAGATCGACAGATTCTAATTTATTATTATTTTTTTTGCTAAATCTACATTGGTGTGATGAAAAAAAATAATTTTGTCAAATGAATGCGGGCAAGTTCTGTGACGCATCTTGTGTCTATTGTGTATTGTCATCTATTGACATCTATTGTCATTGTGCATGTACAGGTATAAAAATGTGACAGTGATAACAAGGCGGCCAGAGTTCAGCCGGTTTAAGATCCACAGTCATAACCTGGAGATCAGGGACGTGCGCAGAGAGGATGAAGGAGACTACACCCTGGTTCTGAAGAACAGTGCTGCAAACATAGAGAAAAAACTCCACTTTAATCTGATAGTCAATGGTAATGCTTCTCTCTCTCTCTCTCTCTCTCTCTCTCTCTCTCTCTCTCTCTCTCTCTCGCTCTCTCTCTCTCTCCCTCTACCATGTAAGTTGTATATAGTCGCCCTTTACAGCCAGCCAACTATCACTGAATTATTAAACTGTAATTTATCTTTATCCTTTGGAACTCTTATTTTCTTGATGTTTCTCAATTTCTTTGTGAAGTGCCACCTCAGATCCATGAGAAGGAGGCAGCGGCACCTTCTAACCCCTACAGGAGGGGAAGTCGTCAGACCCTCACTTGTACAGCCACTGGTTATCCTCCTCCAACGGCCATCACCTGGCAGTGGAGACCGTGGAGCCCCTGCGGCCTGAATTCCACCCAAAGAACTCCGTAAGTGCTATGTTTAGAGACAGCAAGCGAGATGCATTTACAACAATACAGAGAAATCTTTCTGTGTTTTTACATTGATTAACTTACGTATAGTTTTTATATACGTACATTAATACATACGTGCCGTTATTTTTTAAAATTTATTTATATAATTCGATATCTAAAATTATGTGCATGAATTTAATAACTTGTAGAAAAGGGTTAGGGTATTACTGTGCCTGTTTTAATTCAATTCTATTTGTATATACATTCACACAAAGCAGCTTTACAGAACTCTGGATGTGTCATGCGTATAGATTTCATCTTATGTAAAGCTTCAGGCAGAGGTGGTCTGGTCAGACAGCCAAATGTTTCACTCAAAGTCTCCATGCTGCCTTGAGCCTTTTGTGGATGAACAACATCATTTATTTCCGGTGCTCTTTGGTAAACACATACATCTGTCAAAACTGAAAGACCTGGAGGATCTAATGTACTCAAAACAAGTTTAAGTCTCAGGATATTGCTACACTAAAGGGATTTTCGCCCGCACCTCAGACCCGTGTCAATGGGAGTATTAGGTTTGTTCCTGAAGCTGTCGAAATCGCTCATAAACATTAAACACAAGGCCTCAGTGGTTCACTTCAAGTTCAGAGCGGATAGTTTTTGTCCCTCTTGGCACTCTGCCAGCCATTGCCTGCCTGTAGAAGAGGTTTTCACCCCTGTGTTTTCAGTCTGTGACATTTATTTTCTCAATTGTAAGAGCAGAGAGGCCTACGGCATGGCACCAGTTCTCCCGTGTTTAACATACGCAGATATTTTTAGTGCTCCATCCAGCCAAGTCTGCATTTGAGAAGATGTGCTGCATGCAAAGAGTGATGGGTCATCCAAACAACAGGAAGCACTAAGACAGCACGGGGTCATGATAGCATCCTTTGGCCCTGGAAATACAAGCTAATTCTACCGCGCTGAGACCTCAGAGTACCTACCTGCTTCCTATGTTCACTCTTTGGCTTCCTCCATGGCTGTGTAGTCACGCCATGCTGCAGTCGCTTTACTTCAAGTGGAGACTGATGCAGCTGTGTGTGGGCAGCTTTTAGCGTGAGCTGTGGGCAAGCACAGCGTCTCTTATATATTCACATCACTCCTACACACTCACAACTGATGCCCAGAGTGCTTGATTTCTGTGCATCTCACATACACACACACACACACACACACACACACAAACACACATGCACATAGGAATATTAAATGCAAGGTCGTAATAGTTTGGAGTGTTCCAATTACCTTTTGCCAGCTGCTTCATTTAGACATTTGCACGCACATTTCCCCAGCATTCAGCTCTCCAATGTATGCGGTACCAATTTTTCATTCCATTTCTGATCCCACACTCCCTATAGAGAGAAAATGACTTTTATATGCCAGCTCTACCTTGTAAATAATATAAAAGCCAAATACAGTGTGTGGCCTTCATGTGTGTCCTTTTCTACCCTTCATCATCCACAGGAAGGGAGAAGACTCTAAAAGCGCTTCCTGTGTCTATCTGCACATCCTCTCTATCTCTCTCACAAACAAACACAAGCATACACACACAAGACAATGGTCATGGAGGATGTAGGGTTCATCATCAGACACCAACTTTTCCTCTCCTTGCTCTAGAAATCTACAAATGTTCTTGCTAGTAACATCAGGAATACAAAGCTCTAAAGCTGCGTACTTAGTTCTCGCAGAGACGGGATTACTTTTCCAAAGAGAAGAGTTTGTATGGCATGTTGAAGTTTTTAGACATGGGCTGGCACCACCTAATTATACAAACGTCACAGTTGGATTTTCCACTGGTGCAAAATGATCAGTCACATACTGATCATTTTTTGTATATTAGTTGTAGATTTGAATTGTAGCATAATCTCATTTATTGTCAGAATTTAATAAGTGCCATTAGACTTAATGTGAGTTTGAGTAAACAGGCAAACATTATGAAATTATTGTCTACAGTAGTCACACATGTTACAGAATCTAGAGGTAGAGATTAGATTGAATAAAGCTATTTACTTAAATTGAATTGTACTTAAATTTGCTTCCTAATGATTATCCTCTGGGGATTGCATATAAAATTGGATAAGCATGTTATATAAAGTCATAATTTAATTAAAGTGTCATAGCAAACCACCCTAAATTCTAATCATCTGTCATTTCAATTGAAAAGGTCTTATGCATTATTAATTAGAAAGTCTATTATGTCTTTCATCTCAGTTTTTAGGATGTGCTCCTTTTAATAAAATATTAGGACCTCTTCTACTCTAAAAAGATTTTACTGCAGTAGATTAAAAAGATTTGATTTCATAAAATGGTTTCAGAGAAACAAGATTTGGAAATATGCCAAAAATGTATCTGTTTGCATGTTATTTTAGAGACTAATACGGTTCCCAACTTTTACAGAGCTCATAGAAGCCAGCGAGACAAGGTCCCTCTCTGTCAGGACTGGCTTGATCTGGACTTTGAACACACCCTGAACACAATCGACAGCATGGACACTTGGACAGAGCCAGTGGATGGCAAGCAAAAGGTTTGGTTTTTAATACCTTCTGCCCTAATATCACCCAACAGGACAATGAGCCATTATATTAATGTTCACAAACATGAACTCTTGGCATTATTCTTTTTTTATATGTGACCCAGATATCTGAACCCTGAATACATTTGTCAGTCACAAGGAGTGGGAGAGGTGATGAGCTTTGGTCTTTCCACACTCAAAATATTTAAACTCTTCTTCCTTTCCACACTTCCTGGAGGGACAGGGAATAAACATGCATGCTCAGAACACTCGCTTCCTGTTTTCTGTCACACCTGTGAGGTCATTTCCTTTATGTAGGCTGAGAAAGGGAGTGGCAGAAGGGAAAATAAGAGTCATCAACCAGCAAGCTCATCATCTTTGATCCCAGTTTCTGGGAAAAGGACAAGTATCTGTTGATTTGATGTGTTTGTTTTTTTGTTTTTTTGTTTTTTTTTTGCAGACAGTGGGCCGTGTGGTCATACGCAGTGCAAATGTTTCGACCATGTACAAATGTTCTGCTGAGAACAAAGTGGGAAAAGATGAGAGACTTATCTACTTTTATGTGACCAGTAAGTCCTACACCAAGGGAAGCACTCAAATATACATATTTGAGCCTTTAACTATTTAATCATAATGAATAAAAATGCTTTTTTTCAGTCCTGGTCCTGTTGTGTTTCTTGCAAACTCTTTGTAAAATGAAAGGTGTTAAGAAAAGTTCATGTGGCTTCATATTACTGGATTATAAACTGCTGATACAAAATGTTATGTAAGGTCATTATAGCAAGCACTTTCATTGTTTTTTTTATCACATCTCCATACTCAGGCTGTTGTAACATTGTGTTATAAGCAAAAAATATTTCCTAAAAATATAATTCACTCTAAAATCTGGTGTCCTCAAGGCCAGGTGTCTAATCACTTAACCAACCCTTTCAGACCTACATTAAGCCTTATATTTGCCTTTTTTTTTACAGTTTCTATCACAACATTAAGTTATATATCTCCAGAATCAGCACATAATATGATATGACACTCAATCAGCACCCCTATCCATTTTAAATAGGACACTCCAACAATCTGTAGCTGTACTTACCAGTGCAAAAATGTAAAAGGTGATGGATAAAAAATGGATGACAGCAAACCTACATACATATAGCCATAGACTGAGCAATTCACCAGATAGCAATGCAGCCCTTTTCTCTCACAAATTGACATGGTAGTTTGATAACTAATATTTGGTCTGCATTCACCAAAATTTGATTTCTCAAGCCATGCCATTATTTTAACAAGAAACTAATTTTGTGTCTCATACGTTAAAGAACTGAGAAGCAAAAGTGATCCTAAAAGTGATCCCAATACCTTATTTTGTCTCACCACCAAGACTGCAGGTCTAAAATGACTAAACCAAAGGGAATTATTTCTCCATGTACTCCATTTCACTCTTGATCTTACCACCTCTTTCTGTTTAGCCATCCCAGAAGGCTTTGGGATTGAGATGGAGCCGTCGGAGGAGCCATTGGAACTGGAGCCTGTTTATCTGAAATGCAGCGCTGACAACTTCACGTATGAGAACCTGCGCTGGTATCGTCTAGACCCACAGGCCGTGCCCCCAGAGGACTGCAAGAGCCTGCACCAATATGCTGAGGCTCTGGGCGGAGAACTCTCTTTCCACGCATCCACTAACAACTGGGTGCTGGAGCTGAGTATTCCCAGAGTGCATTTGCAGGATGAGGGCAACTACGTTTGTGAGGTGCAGAACCGGCGGAGTGGTGAGAAGCATTGCCACCGCAAATATGTTTCTGTGAAGGGTAAGGGCCTCTAGCAAAGTTATCTTGGAGCGATGTTGTGTGTATGAACTTTTATAATATATAAGTAAACTTGTACTTGGAATTTTGCTTTTCTACTTTCACTCTTCACAAATCTTTTAGATGTTGTCATGCCTACTAAATCTCTTCTCATATGGCTGTATTTATAGTTGATTTAAGTGTGTGTAGTAAGGAGTTTATACTGAGATTGTGCACATCAGTACTTAGACCTAGGGGTTACGATGGATTAGTGGTGATCACTGTCGAATCCTGCTTCCGCCCTGTGTGCGTGGAGTTTGTATGTTCTCTCCGTGCTTCCGTGGTTTCCACCGGATACTCTGGTTTCCTCCCTCAGTCCAAAGATATGTTGTAGATTGTAGGATGTATGCGATGTAGGCTGATTGGCATTTCCAAATTGTCCGTGGTGTGTGGGTTGGCACCCCATCCAGGGTGTCCCCCACCATGTGCCCCGAGTCTCCTGGGATAAGCTCCAGGCTACCTCGTAGCCCTGACTCTTTTGCAGGACAAGCAAGGAGCATTATTAAATCCACTATCAGTTTGATGTAACCACAATGCGGTTGTTACAATGAACTGTATGTTTCGGGTTGTAAATCTATAAAACTACACTACAAAAACATTCAAGGCCAATAATAAATACATAAATATGGCACAATTAATTAAAGAACAGTTTTCCACATGGAGGACATCGTTGGAGACAGCAGAGGATTGTTTTTATGGATAAAATTTTTAACAACTCTTACTTAAAGTGAGCTGTAAGCATAGCACGTGAATGCTCTGTCAGCTCACCCTCTAAAAAACTGCAAATGAACAAAAACACTGACATTTTTTCTTAATTTAGCAAATTTATTTGGGTGAATTAAAAACATGATAAAATAGCTTATATCCCAGGCACACATTAAGATTTCATGGCTTCATTCATTTGTGCACACAATTAACTATTAGAGCAGGATATAAAAGTTTAAATGAAAAATAATTGAGAGTGCTGTTTTATAAGCTGCTGAATAATGCGGGTGGAAGCCATATTATTAAATTAAACCAAAACTGCAGCGGTTAATGTCATAATTATGACTAGGACTATTCATGCAGCAGTATACTGTATTCTAGACTCCTATTCAGTGTTTATTTCAATGCTTGCCATCTTTTCTTTCATATATTATCGCATTAGTCTTTTTTACTATTCATTTTCAGATTTCATCTTGATTTTATGTTACATCATATTAAGGTTGACAACCAAGAAAAAGTCAGATGCTATTGAAAAACACGCTCTTAGACTCTTCCACTCCAGAAAAATCAGGCAACTACACGCAGATGTTTTGCTTAATCTGAATGGGAATTTAAAAATTCAGTGTAAGCAGCTGTGTACACTGTCATTTGTCATGTAGATATTAATGTAACATTTGTACTTAATCAACTTTTACAAAATCAACATTTGTACTTAATCATCAACTTTTAATATTGCCCATGAATCAGCGCCTTCTGGCCAATCAGAATCGAGAATTCGTTAGCGCTGATGAATTCTCGGTGTGAATACAGGAGAGACTTTAATAGCTTAAATGACCTTATGGAGGCAACTGTCACATTATTTGCATGGCACACATAAGGAATCATTTTCTGAACTGCATTAACCATTTATCTACTTATATTTTTCACAGTTCTATATATAACTTTTACCAGAATCTTTGAAGAACCATTTATGTAGACTTAGTCAGCCTCCCTCCTTGCCTTTATATTTTTAAGAAAGCTGAAGTTTGTTTTAGTTTTTCTTTTTAGTCCTTGAAGTAAACACATGGACAAGAACAGGGTTAAGAAGTTAACCCTGCTGTGAATCCACAGTTGATACGTCACTACACATGACCAGTGTTGCACATCTTTTTACTCTTTGGTCTCTTGCTTTTTCATTTCTCTCTCTTTCTTTCCATTTACATTTTACATTTACGGCATTTGGCAGACGCCCTTATCCAGAGCGACTTTCCCTCTCTCTTCCTCAGCCCTGGAAGCACCAAGGTACCGGCACAACCCTATCAATCAGACAGTGAATGTCAGCGCATCTCTGCTAATGGAGTGCGATGTGGAAGGCACGCCCTCTCCCCAGCTCTCTTGGTTTAAAGACAACCAGCCCCTCCACCAGATATCAGGTCAGCTTCTGACCTTTCCTCTTCTATTGCAAATCATAGATCAGAAAAAAGGATGTCGATTAAGAGAACATAAATATTACTTGAAAACAAGTAACAAGTCGAAAACAAGTCGCTTTGTATTTGTATATGGACAGATTTTACAGTTGTCGGTCATTTCTGGTTGACCCGCCTGGTATTTATTTCTCTTCAAATTACCATACATATTCAAAGCCAGTTTAGCTTGAAGAGCTATGAGAATCTTATCAGCTGTAACATATGCTGTAACATATGCAAACACATAACTGCACACACAGTAAAAAAAAAAGACGTATTCATTCAAGTGTGTGGTGGAGCTCCATTTGGTGTGATAGACAGATCCTGGGTGGACCACTGGAGCAGGGAAGTGAAGCTTTGGCATTGGAATGTAACAGAAATGAAAGGGAGCTATGCATGATGACAGCTTTGGAAATGAATGTGTGTGTTTATGGATTATGAGTCCACCAAGGCTCGCTGCTGAACAGGATTTACAGTGCTTTTGTGTATATTTTCAGTGTGTGTGTGTGTGTGTGTGTGTGTGTGCAGAGCAAGCAGAGTTTAATAAAGGAGGCAGGCTGCTATGCTGCCAGGGTGCCTGGTTGTAATGTGTGCTGAATCAGATTTGCTTCTGATTAATTATACTCCAAAGATGCATCACAGGGATTCTTTTTACAGACTTTGTGACCTAGTCTATCTCCACTGACCTTATGTTTCTTGTTAACTAATTGGACACATAAACACTCTGGCATGGGGGTCATTAAACAAATGCAGTCGAGTATTTTAGGTGAAGGGTAAGGCAACCCTGATACTCTCCTGCTACCAATTACAGACAGTAAGTCATAGCTTGCAAGTAGAAGTCTTTTGTGATGTTCGCTGCAGGAAGAACCTGAGCATTAGCGCATGGCAGTAGTCTGGGTGTTGTTCACATAATATAATATGACACTTCATTTAGGCCTTGGAACCCGGACAACACCACAGTAATAACACTGTAGAGGCTGTTATATCTTAAAGGAACAGTTTGTATTTTAAAGCTTTTGCAGGAGGGTATCTAATAATCTGTAATAATCAAATTATTCGAAGGGCACCTAAAGCACTCAATTCTTCCATACAATAAATCGAACTAGTTTCGGATGACATTTTCCGGGCACTGAAAAACAGTCATCAAAGCTGAAGCAGAGGTGCTCTGAACTGCACGTTTTCCATCAGTTGCAAACCACAAGACATGTTGAGATAAAAGGGCACGGTTGTTTTTATTATGAAAGTTTTCATAGCAACTGTAGTAGTTCGCCTCGCAGGCAGCAGAGGATTCTGAAATGTTCAGACTGCTTCTTTAAAGGAACTGACAAAAAAAAAAAAAAAACGATATTAACACAATTTCCCCATTAGCATATGTGAATAATTTTGGTCATAGACTTGTTAGCAACATTAACCTTAAAATGGTTGCTGTTTTGTGGTAATATTGATAACTATACAGGACACACTATAGTAGTTTATTAAATTGAGTTCTTAGAGACAGATAATACATGATGGCTTATAGCCCAGCTTGTGTACTCTGGTTCATGTGAAATACTATGTTCTGCTGTTTTTGTAAATCCACATGAAGACAAACTCCTGCAGCCAGGAGTCAAATATAATATTACTAAATGAGCTGATTCTCACATTTTAACATGAAACAGCTTTCCTGTGTGTAAAAATATTCCTGTGTGTTAATATTCCTTCCTCATAATGAGCAATGTTCATTAGGGATCAAAGTCTAAATATGTAAAGCTGATTTTTGATAATATATATATTGTTAAATGTGCCATACCAATAAAATTGAATTAAAATGAGTTGAAATGAACCAACAGCAATGTACGACTGCCCGAGGAAAGATGGGGCAGAATTAATAAACTCTTGCCCCCTGGTGGTAGCACAGTGTATTACATTTTCAAACTTGCTTTATGCTGTGGCAGAGTCAAAATCAGTTTTACCATTCAGTCATTTAACAGAGTCTAATATCTATCTATCTATCTATCTATCTATCTATCTATCTATCTATCTATCTATCTAGATAAATAGATATTAATGACAGTAGTCTGGGACAGCTCCGAAACTGGAACTGAGAATAAGCCCCTAAAGTGCAGCTGCTGTGCAGTTTTGATTGACAACCATTGTGCACATTTTGATTGACAGCTTTGTGGATTTGCACAGGGATCCTACTGCAGGACTCTAACCGGACACTCAGCATCCAGCGCGTGCGTGAGGAGGACGCTGGTCTGTACACGTGCACTGCCTGCAACCAAAGAGGATGCATTCACTCCTCAGCAACAGTGTCTGTAATCGGTGAGCTTCTTGTTATTATAATCGTATCTATACAATTTTCTGTAATACATAATTGTCTTTTTATGATCTTTTCAAGGACCTTTTCTAACCTGTAGCTGGCACTCACACACCAGTGACACACACCCACTAACAGTTACAATGACCTGTATATCATTTAAAAAATATCATAACATATATTATATGAAGATATGTTTGACCCACCTTTTTAAATTCAAGATATTTATTAGCTTGGCACACGTAATACATTTTACTAAAAATACATGCATACAGCTGTAAGTTGGAAGCTAGTAGGTAGTTTCTTTTTATATCTGGTGATGTAAGTGCACTAATTCCACTGTGAGGGAGGACACAATAAAGTGAAGTGTCCTTTCACACAGAGATTTAATGATGCTGGCTCTTGTGTGTTTAGCGGAAGTTTGGAACAGGCAAGAGCAGTGTGTTTTGAAGGATGTTCTATCGGGTAAATAGGCACAGATGACAGGAAATGACCTCATGCCTCATGCCATGTCACACATTTTCCTTCCATCAGGATCTGACAACAGCACGAATGTGGAAATTGTGATCCTCATCGGCACCGGAGTAATCGCCATCTTCTTTTGGGTCCTTCTCATCCTCATCTTCTGCAATGTCAAGCGGGTCAGTGTAGGTTTGAATTGTGATTTCTGATCCATGCTGGGTTTGCTCCTAAATCACAGCTTATGCACGTCACTGTTTATTCCATGTTGTTCTGAGTTAATTTGAGCCCTGCAAATATCTCATAGTTCCTCCAAGCAGTGGTCTGTTCCAGGCAGTTGAAAGTCTATACCATGCCCTAAGCCAAATGAATCAGAAACCCCATTACCCTCTGACTGGGCAGAGTTCAGGTGACTGCTGCTATTTGAAATGGGGTCACGGTCTGTACATCTACACGAAGAAATTGCTGCTCCTGGCTGACCTCCAGCTAACAGTTCTGCACTACAAAGGCCAGCTGGTGGTAATGTTGTTGTGATGCTGTCCTGCAGGTGAACCCAGCCGATATCAAGACAAGCTATTTGTCCATTATAATGGATCCAGGCGAGGTGCCTCTGGAGGAACAGTGTGAATATCTGCCCTACGATTCCAGCCAATGGGAAATTTCAAGGGACCGTTTGCGGCTTGGTACGCAGTGGTAAAAAAATAAACTGTATTTAATTTCAGATCAATACAGGAAAGAGGTATGCTTCAAACAGAGGGTATGAACAGTACAGTAATTAGAGATGGGATTATAAACTGGTAGACCATGTTAAGGGAATCCTATCCTATACAAGTATCCTATATAAGTACAGTTATTCATTCATCTTCATTAACGGCTTAATCCTGGCCTGGCCAGTTTTGATAAACTACAAATTGTGAAGCATAATCCACTAATATGTCCCCTGTGGATGGGGTATTGTCATCCTGACATCAGTCAGATTATCTTTTTTTTTTAATTGCCCAAAGACTACAAACCAAGAATATAAAAGAAGCATGAAATATCCTAATACTCAACTGTACCATTATTCTAGTTTGAACTTATCTTATTGGTTCATTGCCAATTAAGTGATAATATAATTTTTGATTATTTTTTAACAGGGAAGGTGCTTGGACACGGTGCTTTTGGGAAGGTGATTGAGGCCTCCATCTATGGCAGTGATAAGAAGAGCAGTTTAGGCACTGTGGCTGTTAAGATGCTCAAAGGTTAGACTGATGAGTCTTTATGTTTTGTTTGGGTCAAAATGACCCATTTTAAATTTTTTAAAGTAAAAGGAATAATTCTAAAATAATTCTAAAATAAAAGGCTTTGCAAAAATGAAAACATATAACATAATGGTTTATTTTTTGGGGTTTGACTATCTTATTTGCATATACACCTGACATCAAATCCCCAAGCATGTGAAAGGGTTTTTTGTATTTACTTCCCCAAAAATTCTTTATATTAATAATAACTGTGAGGAAGATGAGATGTTGGGTATTTATGAGTAAATTGGATTATCATAAAAGAGTTGGCCTGTCAGTGGCATTTTTCACGTATTGAATAGCGCAGTATTGCGTATTCACCATTTAGGCTGTGATTAGCATGGTGAACATATTCATTTAAACTGCTTTAAGTTGTATTGTGTGTGTTTGTGTATCATAGAGGGAGCGACGGCCAGTGAACATAAAGCCCTCATGTCTGAGCTGAAAATCCTAATTCACATAGGAAACCATCTGAATGTGGTCAACCTTTTGGGAGCATGCACCAAACCCAATGGTCAGTCCAACTGCTCCAAATGTAGATGATAAAAATCCATAACCTGTAACAATTAAATATCATATAAGAGAATCTTCCTTTTTTTTTTTACGTTTTTGTCTACTCTCAACTTATTTGAGTCCTTGTCGTTGTTTAAGGTCCCCTCATGGTTGTGGTGGAGTACTGCAAATATGGAAATCTATCCAACTACCTGCGGGCGAAGAGGGAATTTTTCCTGCCATACAGGGTATGATTCAGAGACGTTTGAGGTGCTATTAGTTCTCAGTGAAGTAAGCCATCATGGTCATAAATATATGGCCCATAATCATGTGCATGTAAACCCTGAGAAATAAGAAAAGAGAATAAACAGTGACTGGTGTTAGACGAAGTTCAGGGGCCACAAATTACATGTGTTTGGCTAAATCAGGTCTATATCATTTGTTGGGTTTTGATGATGCAATAAAGTGGACAGAGATCATTTATTTTCCTGTCACATGAAGCCAGGCAACCAACTGGATCTTTGGGCCGAATGTAGCATGAAAAAGAGCAAAGCTCTACCTGCCCTCTTTTGCATATATGAGCTCACAGACATCAGTGTTTGGCTAGTGTCACTCTGATTGAGGAGAAAGTGTAATACCATCCCTCCCACACAGAGAGCACAGTCTATTTTACTCTCTAGACTCAATGAATGGCTGTGGCATAGTTGGGATTCAAATTTGCGATCTCCCAGCGATAGGGCAAACACTTTCCTGTTGTGTCACCTGGGAGTCAGTTGGCAATTTACAGTAACATGAGGTGGAGCAACCAATGACAATGCAAGGCAGAGGCACAGCAATGTGACCACTACCAGGAGAAGTAAGGGGCGGTTGTATGGTTCTTCTTTTCCCACACTGTAAAACATAATCCATGTTTTTTGGCTCCAGATAGTAGTTCCCAGTTGCAGCTCCTGAGCCAGCTGGACTACTGCGAGCTTGTAGGGCTTGATGTACCCATGATAGAACCACGCTGGCGTGTCTCATTGCAAACAGATAGCAGTGATCATGTTGAGCTAAACATTGTTTTTAGCTTATTTGACACCAGCAGTGCCTTTTCATGGATGCGATTTGTACACAAATATTACCCCTTAGCAGGAAAAGAAGAAATCTGATTTGTGGTCATGTGGTTAATTTTGCATATCGTTAGCCTCATACCATAATTGCCTAAGTCATGTTTGACCAAATATGACTTGGGCAATTATGCTATGAGGCNGATATGTTCTATAGCTAGACATGTAGTTTGTTTAATTAGACCCACTCATTTCCAGGCTACACTGCTGTCATAAACTCTACATTTAAGCTATATTTTATTTTTACACTTGTTTGGAATAGTTATGTGTGTGTGTGTGTGTGTAGCACTCTAAATTTGCCATCACTCTGTCACTAATGTTTTAACTGTGGTCAGTAGTGTCATGTTATCAGGTGGTCCATTCCAGAAATCTATTTGAGGGCCTCTGCCTTATTTTGGAGCTGTTGGGATGGTAATTGAATATAGTGTGATGATATGATTGATTATGATTGTTTGGTGGAGATAATTGAGATATCCACACACATCCATTTGACTGAATGACACTGTGTTGTGTCTGTGTGAAAGAGGCACAGAGCGAGAATGCATTTGGAAATATCAAGAAGCATTGGTGTGTTTGTGTGTTGGTTGTCCAAGGCATCTTTTCTTTGCTAAATCATTTATACAATTTATACTCAAATGTATCTGAATGGCCTCAAGTGTTCAAAAAAAAAAAGGTCAGAGAGAAAAGAATATTCAACTTTTTACATTTGGCGGTACATACTAAATAAGAACAAAAATCAATAACTCGAAGTCCAAAATGTGTAATTAAGTCCTTACAATCTAAATTGTGTAATTACAGTAGAAAATCTGTTACAGGCTTTATGGGAGGTCTTGCTGTGTCAGTAATATAGGTGCTGTACATTAGATTCAATGTCAATGACAGTAGATGTTGTTAAAGGTGATTATTTATTTCACTGTACTACATCACTGTGGATATGTCTCATTTGCTTAAGTGGAAATCAGGAATACTATCTCTAATAGTTAAGCTTCTGAACTCTCTGCACCAGATTGCCACAGTGTGAATAAATGCACTAAGTTTTTCATGTCTCACTGTAAGATTCTTCTCTTCCCCTTAAACAGGATGCAAGGGGATTTTGGGCCTCGGTCCACTCCTCCTACTACCTCCGCCCCGTCCATCTCGTCTCTCTAGCGGTTGGAAGTTCCTCTGTCATCAGCACCCCGAGCCAGCTTTGGGGTAAAACCAGCTCAAAGAGCTCCTCCTCAGAGAAACGTACGTTTCTACCATGTGATATGCAAATAAATGCCATTATCTGTATACATATTTTTATCTGTATTTGGATTTAAACCTGAATCGGACATGTCTTAGACTGGACTTGACAAATTATAACAGAAAAATAACTTGCTATTGCTTTTAAGTGGAGGACCTCTGGAAGAAGCCTCTTACAATAGAGGATCTAATATGCTACAGTTACCAGGTGGCACGAGGGATGGAGTTCCTGGCATCTCGTAAGGTAAGTCCAGTCAAACTTCAAGATTTTCCAATAATTATGCATACCCATAAACTAAACTGTTATATAATATTGCAGCAATATAATGCACAATTGCACACAATTTTGTATTATTTATTGACTTTCCCATGTCGGAAAACATTACAGCTTTACCTCTGTCTATTACAAAGCACTGACTCTGGAAACTCCTTCCAAAA
>CM074951.1:7238802-7255692 GCA_037577455.1 Pangasius macronema
AAGAAACACCTGTCAGTCACATGTTCCGATATTTTTGATCATTTGAAAAATGGATGGGTTCAAACAAAAGGAGCCTTGTTCTAAATTGTTTAACACATCTTGATGTATATATCAGGAAATGAAAACTGAAATTGTTGTCTATTGTCTCAAATTCGAAAACCTTTTAATTTCAAACCCAAATGTCTTCAGTGTATAGCAAAAACAACAAAAAAAAATGGCTTTGCCAATCCAATACTTTTGGAGGGGACTGTAAGTATTCAGACACTTGTTTTTGTTATTTAATATACTTCCAGTGCATATATCCATCTCGGATTTACACATATAATGTCTTTTGACGTTGTACTTGTAAAGGACTCATACCAATTTAAGACAGAGTGTTTTTAGTGCTTAGAAAGTAAGCTATTTTAAAAAGGAATAAAAAAATTACACAACTTATAATTAAATACAATATAATACAATCAACTACTTACAGTTCTAACTTGACACAGTAATGCCACTGGTGGTCAATAGGCTCTCTATAAATGGTGCAATTCTCTTTTATGAAATATGAAGTTGGCCAGAGTCCTGACCAACATCTAACCACAATAGAAGTATAGAACAGCTCATTATTTTGATCATAACAACCACTTTTGGGTATACTGTTATAATTCTGATCAATGTCAGAAGTTCTGGATGTTTGTGCTCGTTTCGATGAATCAGACCATCCACTTAACCCAACCAAAGTAAATAACAGTCATCAGAATAATGCAATATTTAACCAGGCAATGTCATGGCACACTGACCTGTTTTTAAGATTTTGCAATGTGTATCACAGTATGTGTAAATACAACTGCAGTAGACACTGTCCATACTGTGCATCCTTACATATCAAATATATATATATATATATATATATATATATATATATATATATATATATATATATATACCTTCAAAAACTGTCCCATCCTGAGCTTCTTATGAAATTTCAACAACATGGTTATTATTCTTACAGGTCTACACCTGTTTCTGCATCCAAAGTTGTTTTATCATGGAATCTAATCTGGAATTAAATCTATTTGATCAAGCTACTGGGTAAAGATACAAATTACCAGTTAGGTAAATGTTTCACTTACTGCTTGACATAATGGCATCACATTTTGTAGAAGAACTATTTCCATATTATGCAGTCCTACATTAGTGTGCTTTCAAAACTTATGTACCTTGTAGTGCTGCTTTTTAATTCTTAACATTATGATTGTACAAATCTTCCTGTCTACATGGCAAGCTGTACTGTGATAGCAGATTTAAGAAAGCCACTGGATCCAGTGTAGTTTTATCATGGAATCTAATCTGGAATTAGATTTGATCTGGAATTAAGTCTATTTGATCAAGCTACTGGGTGAAGATACAAATGACCAATTAGGCAAATGGTGAACTTACTGCTTGACATAATGGCATCACATTTTGTAGAATTACTATGTCCATGTTATTATCTACATCTGCAGTAGTGTTGTGATAGTAGAGTTAAGAAAGCCACTGGATAAGAGGACATAGATACCCTTTAGGAAATCAGTTATGAGAGGATGAACTGGCGATTTATGATCAAGGTTGATGTGTGTGTGTGTGTGTGTTTGTGTGTGTGAGTGAGTGTCTAAGAGAGAGAGAGAGACTGTGAGTGAGTGAGTGTGTGTGTCTAAGAGAGAGAGAGTGAGTGTCTAATAGAGAGAGAGAGAGAGAGAGAGAGAGAGAGTGTATGTGTGTGAGTGTGTGTGTGTGTGAATGGGTGAGTGAGTCTGAGTGTGAGTGTGAGTGATAGCCACACAGAAGGTGGGATATTAAACACTTACAGAGTAACTACTCGACCTTTAACAGTGTTTCATTGTTTTAAATCCCCAGTGCCACAGCTCCCGGGGGGCCGGGCTTCATTTCTGCACATCACAAAAACAAAGCACACTTCAGTGAACGCTAGGCGACCTCAGGTTTCTACTCACCTCCGCACATCGAAAGTCATGATGTTTGCACGTTTTTAAACGAAAATAAAATTGTTCAAATGTGTACCGGAATACAACTCCGAACCGCTGCTTCAACCCTTAGCGGGTGAACCTAGCGGAAATTACGTGCCCTAAGGACGCTTTGCACAATTCTATTGGTCCGCGTACAGCATGGTTGGTGATTCTATTTCCGCCGGGATTGAGGCTGTATCTCAAACGGCTTCTACTCCCTGTAAGAACGCACTACAGTGAGTGGGAACTTAGCAACTATGAAGTGCACTACATGAATTATGAGGAGTTATTTGGATTGTGACTTTTTTTGGCTAGTAGTCTGTAAGAAATTGCACTCGAGAAGCTTCTTGAAGCTTTTTGATTAAATGTTTTTCGCTTACATGATTTATGTATGTATCTCTCTCTCTCTCTCTTTATATATATATTTATATATATAAAACTTTACACTATTTGCATTAAACAATTCCTATGAAATATGAATAGTGTAAACAACATTAGTGTTTTATATTTCCTATACTTATATAAAGTTATTTACTAAAACAAGTTGTTTCACAGTTTAAACATGGCAGTTATAGTCTCAGAGGACAATAAACTATGTAATATGAGTAGATTTACTGTATGTGGTGCACTAAACCATGTGTTTATATATTACTTTACACTATTTCCATTAGACATTTCCTATGAAATATGAAGCAGCACATGAAATTGAATATATTCCATACTTATATAAAATTATTAATAGATTACTGAATCATATCTAACTGTGAGCTTGACATATGGCAAGAAGGTGTTGTTCTTTGGCAGGTCTGGGATTCAGAACCTTCCAGAATGATCAGGTTAAAACATTAAAAGTGCTCACTGCTTGACCTGAGTCTAACCTGCAATAGGTGGACGAAGAAGAGCAAAAAATTCAGCTGCAAGGTCTATGCAAATCTTTATACTACATGTTATATGCTGCACCTTATCAGCATTAGTACTCAGGATGCAACAAGGTAATGATTGCTTACTCTGGTAAATTAGTTACACAATATGGGCAAGGGTTTGTGGACACCCATATGTTGCTCTTCCCCAATCTGTTGCCACAAACCTGGAAGCACACAACTGTATAGAAAGTCTTCGTATGCTGTAGTATTACAATTTCCCTTCACTGGAACTAAGAGGCCCAAACCTGTTCCAACATGACAATGCCCCTGTGCACAAAACGAGCTCCCTGAAGACATGGTTTCCCAATGTTGGAGTGGAAAAACTTGAGTGGCCTGCACAGAATCCTGATCTCAACCCCACCGAACACCTTTGGGATGAACTGGAACACCGACTGCACATCGCCTGACATCAGTTCCTGACCTCACTAATGCTTTTGTGGCTGAATGAGCACAAATCCCCACAGCTACACCCCAAAATCTAGTGGAAAGCCTTCCCAGAACAGTGGAGGTTATTATAACAGCAAAAGGGGACTGAATCTGGAATGGGATGTTCACATATGGATGTGGTCAGGTGTACACAAACTTTTGGCCATATAATGTAGCTAATAGCATGCTCAGCAAACGGAGAAACATTTTACAACTCACTACAAGGAGACATCTTATTTGAAATTTGGATTGTGTTGCTTGTTATTCCAAGGCTGACCAGTTATATTTACTTATTTGGTTATTCTTGAACTATTATGGAATTATGTAATATAATGTAACCATGAGCTAAATTGGTTTCTTCCTGAAGGAAATGAGCAGTGTCTACCAGAAATTGCAAGTGCACTTGGTGAAAAAAAACAACAGAAAAAAAACAAACAACAACAACAAAAAAACTATTGGTTGTCAAGGTTTTGTGTTTGGGGAACAAATTAAGTATTCATTTACCACTTTGAACTATGGATGACAGTGTTGTTGAAGCAGTTTTGATTTCACCAGCTATTGTTAGCTATGTTTAACTTCACTTGAGTTGCAAACTTAATTTTTTGAGTTGTTTAAACTTAATATTAATTCCAACCATGGAGATTATACAATTATAACAATTACAGTTATAATATTATCCAACTAGTTAAGTAAGCATACAATATGTTTCTGGATCAAAATGTTAACTTGTGCAGCATTATATGCACCATAAAAGCTGTCAAATAAATATTAACCAGTAAAGAGTGCATTGTTGGCAGCCAATTTACAATCATCTAACAAGAAAATCTCAATATATATAAAAATATAATAAAAATATAGATTGCTTTAAGAAAATTAAAACTATGATCTGAGATACCAGTGCCCCTTTTATGCCTCTTTGAAGTTAAATGTATACCACTAGGACAGGTTGTGGAGAAACTCCTTTTTTTGATCTCCTGAAACCACTTGGACCAGATTATTCACAGACCTCTGGCACTTTGAATCTCTTTCATCCCTGTGAAACAGTTTCAGATAGAGGTGTAGATCATTCCTAGTTTTTATGACACTGGAAGATTTGGGTATCCATTTTCTGAGTATATATGGTTCTTTCAATCATTTATTTAATTTAATGAATATTTCTTAGCTCTCTAGGCCTCTATTTAGCAAAAATGCTCACAACATGACAACAATAATAATAATAATGATAATAATAATAATAATAATATAACAGATATAGTGTGACACTATAATTCTACTGTTAAAGAATTTTTATTGTTAATGCTTATTGCCTTTTTTTTTTTAGAAAGTCCTTGTCACGTTTATGAATTATGAAGGAATAATTTAAATGTAACAACATTTTGCACAAACTGGACATTTTAACTGGCCAAAATTTCAGACAAAAACTTCACCGAAAGAAAATAATACAGTTAATACACTGATTGGTACACTAAATAGTAAAGAAATAAAGGATATACCATGTAGTTTCCCTAGACTTATGGCACTTACCCTGACACACATGTCAGTAAGTTACCAGACTGCAATACTTTATTTAAGGAATGTGTTGCATATACCCCTCTTTCAGTTCCCTTTCATACCGAGAGCAAAAGCCATGGGAAACAGAAAAACAGCGCTGTTAACTTGTGCAATTACTGCTACATGGATGACTCACATAATTATAGATTTGTCAATTATTGACAGTAAATGGTGTTTCACCTATAGATGATAGGGCTCTCCCTTATGTCGAAGTGTTTTCCACAAGAGGACTACTTACAGGGATTTAGTACAAGAACTCACAGTCATGGGTTCATTACTAAGACCATACACGGGTGAGGGGTTAGGAGGATATCATTTTATTGTTTTTTTTTCCCAAAATATTGAGGGAATAACTTCTCTTGAAATGTTAAGAAATTGGTTCAATGTCCACCCCTCCACATTGAACTTCTGCTTACAGTAAGTCTGGGTACAGTACATTGTGTTTTCGATACACCCTTCCACCCCTGCCTCAATACACACACACACACACACACACACACACTCCACCCATGAGTAATTTTCCCTTCCCATGGCTTGCATTTCATTCTTGACTCATCCCAATGAGGTGTGGACAGTAAAATCCACTGCTGTGGACAGATGTTACTGCATTTCTCACTCATGGCAAGTTTCCCCCACATTACATTTTGTTTCTTCCTCTGTTATGGTCACACAATGCTCAAAGTACTTTGAGTGGCGCCCTACAGATCCAACTTCCTGACTCAGGCACCAGAAATGCAGTGCTGACGTCAGACACTGTACTCTATGATGTCCTACTTTCACTTCAGAATGCGCACTGAGGCTCTGAAGTAGGAAATAAGATAAACATTTCAGAACTGCTTATAGGTTAGAATGAACAACAAAAAAAAACCTTCTATAAATGTTTATTTTAGCATAAATGCCATCACTGGCCTGTATATGAACTTGTCTAAGCTCAGAGAATGCCATATTGCTCAGTCATGGATTATGCTGAGAGGTAAAAATATGAAGATGGTATTTAGTAAATTCTAAACTAAACAACGTAGGTTTGATCATGGTGTAATCCAAAAGTAAGTCATAGCTCGGAAGGAAACCACACAACATAATGTAACCACGGCCATGGCAACATGACGAACGCCATGACAGGGTTACACAACAAAACAAACCTCCAATCCTATCAGCATTGTTTTTGGAAACATGACTTAGCTGACAATACCTGACTGACAATCTCTCAGTACAACGAAAAACTACCAGCAACTACAGCTTCCAATAAAGGCTTGCTCACTAACTTCAGCTTTTTTGAGTCCCTTGAAGCCCAACAACGTGTTGAAACAAATATGCAACGTGATCCCGTGCAGCTGAACCTGTGAGGTGTTTTCTGCTGATGGAAATTTACCAGACCTCCAGTTTCTATACAGTGATTAACTTTTATGGTTAGCCTTTGCTCTCGCTGCATTACACACTGCATAGGCCTGTACAATAAAAACAAAGTATAAACTTTTATGAGTGCCGTGACAGGTATTCACTAGGCTAATTACCTTGTTATTCCTTAGAACAAGGAGGAGAATAAAAACAATAACATCATGGAAAATTTGAAAAATTCCTCAAGTGGATAGAGCACAGAATGAAGGGAGAGAGGTCAGATTGTCTCTCTTCCTCTTGGAATACTTATTGTTGTTGTTGTTGTTATTGTTGTTGTTGCTGCTGCCTACATTTATGGAAATACAGACATTGGTCATTCTGCTAATTTTGTTCACTGGTTTAGTAAGATGAAGGCAATACTGATGAGAATGGCTGAACTAAGCTGCACTTTGCTGTCAAGCTCTTCGTCATGATTGTTTGGCTGCTGCCAGTTGAGCTGCACATGACGTACGTGCGAATGTGCGCGGGCACTTCGCCAAAATGGGCGGGACTTCTGACGTCAATAGTTCGCAGTCAGAACACGGCTCCTATAAAATCCCTGATAGCGCGAGGAGAACAGAAAGAAAAAAGAAACAACGGAAAGGAAACGCTCAGGCTTTTTAAAGTAAAGTTTTTAAATTTTTCGGTTGAACACGGATTTTTGACGCGGGACCAACTATATAGCGAACTAAGTACACGGGTTTTGTGTGCGGATATATATTTTTCGACGTCTCTTTATGTATTTAGAGCTGTCCCATCCTGTGCGTCGTCCTACTATGGTCATGATGGAGGTCCCGAACATCGACTGTGATTCTCTCCGGGCGCTTTTGGAGGGAACTGAGTCCGGGTGTCTTGTTCTGGACTGCAGGTCGTTCTTCTCGTTCAGCTCGTCTCACATATCCGGCTCAACTAACGTGCGCTTCAGCGCCATAGTGCGCCGGAGGGCGCGGGGCGGGCTCGGGCTGGAGCACATTGTTCCGAATGAGGACACGCGGAGCAGGCTGCTCTCCGGAGAGTACCGGACTGTGGTGCTGCTCGATGACCGGAGCTTAGACCTCAGCCAGGTGAAGAAGGACGGGACTCTGATGCTGGCTGTGACCGCACTGTGTCGTAACAACCTCCGTGGAACGAACGTCTTCTTCCTGAAAGGTAACCAAACCCTGCTACTGACTTCCTTCCCTGCTGAAAGACAATAGAAACCCTCAGAGAGTGTGTAATGGTTTTAATGGAAACTCTAATGGGTCCATTGTTGCCTTCTACTTCTACTGATGGCATGTTATGCCTAGTGGATACAATCAAAAACCATTAATGGTTTTAATGGTTAGCTGTTATCTGTAATTAGAATTTCTGTTATGGTTTCTATTGTTTTTTTTTTTCAGCAGGGTTTAATAGTCTGCCTCTGAGGTTATTTATGGTTCGGTGTCCTTGTATGGTGAACTGGCTCAATGTTTACTTCAGCTGTTGCCATGTTATGTCAGGAGAGCCACTGGTTAGTGTTGTACATGACGCACTGTAATTAAACACCTCTTCCTGTTTTATTTTACTCTCATAGGTGGCTTTGATACCTTTTCATCCGAGTTCCCTGAAATGTGTACCAAAGCGCCCCCTCCACAGGGCCTGAGTTTACCCCTGAGTGCCAACTGTCCTCCTGGCAGCGCCGAATCAGGCTGTAACAGCTGCACTACTCCTCTCTACGATCAGGTAAGGCTTTCGTATCATACGTGATATTTCACACACTTTTCCAGAATGAATCCTGTTTGATTCAAGTTTCTAATGATGTGTGATGATCTTCCCCTCTTTTAGGGTGGCCCAGTGGAAATCCTGCCGTTCCTGTATCTTGGAAGTGCCTACCATGCGTCCCGTAAAGACATGCTGGACATGTTGGGCATCACAGCACTCATAAATGTTTCTGCCAACTGCCCCAATCATTTTGAGGATCATTATCAGTACAAGAGCATTCCAGTTGAAGACAACCACAAAGCGGACATTAGCTCCTGGTTCAATGAGGCGATTGAATTTATTGGTGAGAATCTTTCGCTTATCCAATATCATTTCTCTGTCTTTGACAAAACAGGAGCAGATGTTAGCATACAGGCTTTGGCAGGCACACACCAACCCTCCCCCATCCCTAAATTCAAATTTTCAAAAGTTCCCTCCGAAACGACCAGCTGGATAGACCAAGCTTGACAGTCACAATGGCTTACATCATCCCTTCCCATCCCATTTAAAGAGGTGCTCTCTTTTCATGGAAAGCAGCAGGCCATGGCTTAATCTGCTTTTTAGGGGGTAACTTAGCATTCCTGTCTTCCTTTGTTCTGCACAAACAAAAGTGTGTTTCTCTGCCGCCGAGTTTGCCTTCCTCCCAGATCAATTCTCTTAGCGTGGCGGGGAGGGGGCGGGGGTTGTTCACCCCATTGTGTATTCAGACCTGTCACAGAGGGAGTATTACCCCATCACCCACCCTCAGCCCCTTTTTAACTTCTTCCTGTTTTATTAATGAGACGACTCCCTCTGTTAGCTGTACTGAAGGCTGTGATTTGCAATTGAAATTGGATGGTGGCAGCTGAGACTAGGAAGGAGTTCCTATTAGCCATTTTCAGCTTTTTATTTTTATTGCCATCCCAGTCGTGTACATGCATTTCTTTCCAGTCTGTTAAAATACAAACTTTGCTGAAATGTATAGATTTAAATTGACCTGTTTTGTTTCTTTTGTGCAGACTCTGTGAGAAACAAAGGTGGCCGTGTCTTCGTGCACTGCCAGGCGGGCATCTCGCGCTCGGCCACCATCTGTCTGGCCTACCTCATGCGTACCAACCGTGTCAAGTTGGACGAGGCTTTCGAGTTCGTCAAGCAGCGGCGCAGTATCATCTCACCCAACTTCAGCTTCATGGGCCAGCTGCTGCAGTTCGAGTCACAGGTGCTTGCCACATCCACCTGCTCATCGGAGGCGAGCAGCCCAGCACTCAGCAAGAGTGGCACTGTTTTCAACTTTCCTGTCTCCATTCCTGTCCATGCTGGTGCCAGTCCACTCTCCTTCTTGTCTCATCATAGTCCCATCACCCCTTCACCAACCTGCTGATCGCAGGACTTCCTTGTTACTCTAAGACAGTTTATGGAGGGTTTCAGACATCTAGGTCATTTTGAAATGTCTGGTAATAGGAGGTCAAAATGATTCTACTTGTCTGAAAGATTATTATTAGATTCAGAACTACAGGCTGGCCTCAGGTCTTGTTGGTTCACATGATCACTGCAGTGTTTTTTTTTCATTGCTGGACATTTTTAAAATAGTGCTTGTTGCAACAGTATTTCCATGCAATTCTGGATAGGAGTAGGTGGCTGGTCCAGCCTTGTTCCTCCAGGCTGGCTTTGTTTTGAAAACACTCGTGTTGTCTGAACAGAAGGGGATGGGCATTCATCAGGGTGTGAATGTGTGATGTTTGTTGGAGCTAACGTGAGGCTCCTGTGAATGCCTGTCTGCTGAAGTCACCGCAATTCGAGCCTTTAATCATTGATAATCATTGGACCTCTGTTTTATGTATTAGTGCAGGATAAAACGCCCGGTGTTAGTTTTCTCAGGAAGAGTCATCCTTATTTCTTGACGGCCTTTATCTTTGTTTATCAATCATACACACAGTCTGAGGTGACTGCAAGTTGCCAGACTCTAAGGTGCTAACCTGATTGAATGTCCCCTTCTTTGTTTTTGTTGTTGTTGTTTTTTTTTCTCTTTCTTTCCTGAACAATGAATGTATTTATAATCTCTGGCTAGACTTTCTCTGCCTTAAGACAATGAAAGTGAAACATGTGGCTCATTCAAGGGCCTCTGTACCTTTCAGACCTTCATCCAGCCTACCAAGATATTTGTTTCCTTGTAAACAAACATGAAATACCTCATATGTGTGTAATGTTGGCAGTCCCGTAAGATCCACAACCAGTACCAATGGGAGTGACTTTCAGGAGACTGTATTGATATGTGATATTTATTTACTAAATTAATATATTTAATATGGTATATTTTTTACATCTTTGTGATATGCTTTGATACTGACAAATAAAATGTTTTGTTATACATGTGAATCATTTGTGTGGCATGATACTTTTTCAAGAAGCATGACCATGGCTATACATAACATACTGGCTATACATAGAACTAAAAATAGTATTATTAAACATTTTAACCAATCAACCCAGGAACCTCCAAGCATAGAATGATGGACACTTCATTACTGAGAATAAATGATTAAATGATAATAGCAGCTGTTATATATGTCAGCTGCTGCTCTGTACAGCATTGTGATGGTGGTTTGCTGTCATATTCAGAAATATCTGGGTGAAAGAGTTTTAAGAATTGGTTAAGACCCATGTTATAACAAGAGTCTGAATGCTGATGTAGGTTTGACCTTATTACGTTGTCACACTGAGATTAGATTAGCGCTCTGACGCACTCAGCACACGTGGTCTCAACTCTGACCAGAAGATCCACAAGTCTGATAATGAAACCAATGTCTCAACCGGATTATTACTCAAAACTGAAACAAACTAACAAACTGGATTTTTTAAAAAAGGAAATAAATATAATCAATGCCATTAAAATTCAAACGGTTTGGAAACCCTTCCAACAAAAAGAAAAATAAATAAAAAAAGATTAGGGTGTATGTTTTCAAAGATGTTAATTTATTACAATTATTACCAGTAACAAATGGTTAGTGTATAACAAAATGTTAATAGAGAAATGATATCAATTCAGATATGTTCATCTTCCGATCTTAAAGATGATAAATGTTCTATAAAACCTAGCTACACTTTCATTTTATACCTGTCTCCTTTAAGGAATCTCTCAACTGTAATATTAACCTAACTTCTTGCCATATAGCTATAACTTCTAGACATATATCTAGTATAATTGCGATGTGCTGCCTTCTTCAAATCAAGTCTGAAGCCTGAGAGTGTCATGACAAAAATGTCCTTTTTTTACTTTTACTTTATTTTCACAGTGGATCCAGAGCCTATCCTGGTACGACTGGGTGCAAGCTGTGAGAATTCACCCCGGATGGGACACTAGTTTATCACGGGGCACCATGCACACACACACATTCGCACACTCATTCACACCTATAGGCAATTTCGAGTGGCCAGTTCACCTAAGTGCATGTTTTTGGACTGGAGTACCCAACTGGAGTACCCAAAGGAAACTCATGCAGACGGGGAGAACATGGGAAACTCTGCTCGAACCAAGGACCCTGCAGCTGTGAGGCGGTAATGCTACCAACATTTCATCTTTAATTAACAAATTTATTTTAAAGAAATAGCAAAATGTAGATATACTTTCATTCTTTTGCACTCAATTGCAATATACGGTAAAACTACAAGCATTAATGAGGCAATTTTCTTTATAGTGAATAAGCAGTTGGATTTATGGTTATGAACAGTTAATGCACAGATGTAACAACCTAAAGGACGGTAAACTATTTATTAACAGTCCGTATGCCTTTAACCAAGTAGTTTTAGATGCTGAAATGGTAAACTGAATGTTAGAGGAAAATATATTTAAGCATACCTGTTTAACCTGGCTCGTTCTTAGTCTTGGGATTTATTTTGTTAAATAGACTTTTTATTCGTGTAGTAATTCTCATAGACTTATGGATTTGTTAGTCATTTATCATCATAAATATTATTATCATATTTACCATATTATCATACCTTGTTTTGAGCTTCTAATCTTTTAGAAGAATTGTTATTATAACCTACGACTATTATAACCTTGTGTCTCAGCTGCTCAAAAAATACCCTCAGAGGGTCAGAAGACTTTAGGGCGCAGTCAGTCAGTGGTGAAATGTCTGTGGGAAACAGGTTGACCCTTTCACATTAAAACTGACTTGGCCATATGTAGCGGCACTCCACCCCGTGTGTCACTGTGCATTGGAATTTCACGCCGGTGCTGTTGTGCTGTTTAGAATCATTATCAATGTCTGAGACCTATTGTCAGAGGCACAGGGTCTCAGGGAGCTGCTCTGATCCTTGTCAGTGGGTCTGGGGTGAGCACTTGGCCAGGCACTTCTCTGAGCACAATAGGAGCAGCTGCAAGGCGTTTGGGAAAAGTGTGACAACTATAGCGCACTTAGTGTTTGGCCATACATAGCTTTTCTAAAGCCTGTCTTGGGTGGCAGAGAGGAGTGCTTTCAGAGGCTCGTTTATTCTCTTTTTGCAAATTAGCCCAACGTTGGCAGTGACAGCAGCCAGCTGATCATGACTTAGTGAACCCTCTGTGCACAAAAGTTTCTATATTGCCATTGTAGAAGCCTGAATATGTAAAGAAGAAAAATCAGCTGTGCTTTGTACCCAACCTTATAGTTTATAAATTGTTTGGGTTCAAATGCACACACTCTCCTGCATTTTTACAAGCATCGATCAACAATACTTCATACCAGCCATCAGTGCACAGCTTCAGGTCCATCAGTTTTACAATTTGTTGCCTTTTAATGTATACTGGAGCCATATATATTTATATATGTATATATAAGCTAGAAAATAAAATATGTGCAACCGTTTTTTTCTGTATGAGAGTTCTAATAAAGAGTTTAGGTTAGTAAGGATTATGGATAGATGTGATGGACAAGACTTGATATTTTATGCTTTATTACCTTTCCAGTCTTTAACATCTATGTAGTACATATTCAGTTCGGGTACTGCATTAAGATTCTCACTTGGTGTTGGTGATAGTAGTAGATTTTCAAAAAAGTGTTAATTCATTTAACTCAAATGTGGCTCACGGTTTAACATTTAGGAGATAACCTAATCACGACTTTGTTGATTCATCTGTCATTTTCAGTTTAGGAGACTGCTAAATAAACGGAAAAAAGGAAATATTTTAAACCAGGGCCATCTTATAACAATGAGTGGCTAGCGCAGTTGGCAGTTCTCTCTCTCTAACAGGAAGAGGAACAAAAAAATATCATATCGAAACACAATCCTACACACACTCAGATCCTGTCTCACACATACAGACGAACACAAACGAGGTATCAATCTGGGTAAAGTCTAAAAGGTCAAGCATCAGAAGTATAGGCGGCATATTTTCTCAAATCTTTGGCATTAAGCAACAGCGTTCACACCCACAGAGAGGAAGGAAGGGGTTAATGACCTCAAACTCAAACAACCAGACTTCCCACCCTCAAAGTCACAGGATTTGGCTTTGTATTTAGATAATAAAGGTGTGTTGGTGTTACACTCCCTAGTAGGTTTCCACATCTTTACCTTTAAATCCAGTCTTTAAATCCAGGTGACTATGGTATGATGAAGCTTTTTCTCTTTCATATGATGAGACATGAGGGCCTGAATGAGTGGATTACATAGCTCATTACTCCAAAAGGAAGCGTCAGATATTACTGTTGAGAGTACATAATGATAAATGGCTTATGCTTAGTAATAAAACATTAGAGAGTCAAATCTGAAATGACCTTTTCTTGTCATGATATGATTGCTTACACGATTTTAATCTATGTAAGATATTTTTGCTGTGTCATAATGCCATAGTTTTCTGTATTATGTCATATCTCCTTATGATTCTTCTGTAATATAAATTACATTAATTCACTCAGCCACTTCTGTTATAAAGTCAACTTCCTATTTTTTTAGTGGTCATATACACAAAACAAAAAATCATGATGATCAGTTTTAAGTCAGATGCTTAAAATACACTGATCACTATGACTCACTGCCTGATAATCGAGAAAAAGAAGAACTCTACATACCCTCTAATGCCGGACTGAGTGATTTTATGTACAGCATTTCCATTCATTCACATGTTATTCAACAAAAATTCCACTTGTTATAGGAGCTATAGTTATAGTTTAGTTAGTTATAGTAATTATAGTTCTAACACTAGTGACGAGTTGAATCACAACAGGCGCACTAATATATCATTTATTATAATTCATTATGATCAAATTATTCATTATTCATAATTTAAAGCTCTGTAACTTTACACATAACAATACATATTATTATCAGCTCACACCTAACCACATATTTATTAAAACTTCTTTAAAAGTTAGTATGACAAAATGTTTTGAATCGACATTTTACCACACAATAACTGTTCTGGATTCTGTGGATGGAAAGTTCCAGAAATAAAAATGGTTAAATATATATGGTGCTACATATTTGCCTAATGTTTGGATAGTTTGATTATCGTTAGCCTCATAGCATAATTGCCCAAGTCATATTTGGTCAAACATGACTTAGGCGATTATGGTATGAGGCTAACGTTATATTATATAATTGTACCTCTAGCAGCCAAAAGTTTGAGAACCCTTGACCAACACTTACAACAATGATATATTCTTCTCCATCCGAATGTTGGAGTGCTTTTACAGACTTTCTTTCATGAATGTAGTAAACTCAATTGACTATAAAAAGGCCCATGGATAAGTGGTGAAACTATGTGAAATGTAGTTGCCGTGACATAGTATTACAAGACATATGGAAGAAAGGATCACGTGAACCTTTCTAAGACTGACTACTTTCCATTCTCACAGAGAGCACCTTGACATGACTCAGTCACTGTGGAATTCTCTTTCCTTTCTTTCACAAAGCCCATATAATAACAGACTTTAAAGACGGTCTTTTATTTATTTATTTATTTTTTGAAAGGAATGACTTTTGCTGTGTGTCTGACTAACTGGGAGTATTCTAGGCATGAGGGGTATGTGCCTCAAACAGTCAGGGTTATGAAATGAAAACAGACTGATTATTCATGTACCCTTTTAAGGTGTTTGTGTATTGGTAGCATAGTTAAAAGTGTCTCTGTTCATTAAAGATAATAAAAAAGATTAATTTAGGATTTCTTCCTTTGTAAGAAGGAAAAAATAGGAAAAATAGAGGCAGGCAGACAGACACAGAGAGAGAGAGAGAGAGAGAGAGAGAGAGAGAGAGAGAGAAAGAGAGAGAGATGTGGTCTGTGAGAAAAATGGAGAATGACAGAAAAACAATTGAGACAGGAAGAAAAACAGAATGATTTTAAAAGAATGAAAGACTGTGAAAAACAGAGTGAAAAACGATAAAGCTGATAGCAAGGCGGAGTGAAATACACTGAGGGACAGATAGATTTATTTAAAATAGTTGTGAGAGACCTAAGAGAGAGAGAGAGAGAGAGAGAGAGAGAGAGAGAGAGAGAGAGAGAGACTAACATAGACAAGAGATAGATTGTTTAGAAGAAAAGGTGAGAAAAGGACTGAGACAATGTGTGAAAGAGACTGAGACAGTGAAAGTGTGAGTGAGAAGTGAGAGAGAGAGAGAGAGAGAGAGAGAGAGAGAGATGAAAACACAAAGTGAGACAAAGAGGAGGAGGAGGAGGCAGGAGACACAGGGCACAAGTGAGCCAGGGAGCTGCAGCTGTACTGCTCAAGTGTGATGTGATGTTGAAATGTTAGTGAACAGCGACCCCTGGTGCCAGCCGCTGGAATTTGTTTGCATATCACTAGATCTTTTATAGTCATATAGACTATATTTAAATTAGACTGTCAATAAACCATAGTTAATGATCTCCTATGATTATGATTTCTCATAATCATGATCATAATAATGATTTCTCACTTATTAAACAATGGGCTGTGTCATAGTGGACAGTAATTTATTTATTAAAGCATTGTTTTCTCCATGGACGAGCATCATTAGTTTGGCAGCTATGCTAATTGCCAAAACAAACAAACAAACAAACAAACAAACAAATAAATAGCTTACTGTTAATGGACTACATTGCGAGGTGGAAGAATGTTTCCTTATCGAACACATACAGTTCTGTGCAAAAGTCTTAGGCACATGCAAAGAAATGCTGTAGAGCAAATATGCCTTCAAAAATAATGCAACTAAATGTTTCTACATTTAAAAAAATACTATAAAGTGCAGTAAACAGTTATAAATGAAACAAAGTCAATATTTGGTGTGATGATCCTTCACTTAAAAAAAATAGCAGTCTCAGCAACAATGTGTGCAGGTTTATAAGGAAATGAGCTGTAAGTGTTACTGAGCATCTTGCAGAAGAAGCCTCAGCTCTTCTGGAGACTTTGACTGTCACACTTGCTTCTTATTTTTGCAGCAAAACCCAGAAGCCTTCATTATGTCTCTTATGTAATATGCTGCTTGCTTTAATGACATACAAACATTTTTGCTGTAACATTTAATGTTGTGCTGGAAAACTGTTTGGAAATCTAAAATGTTTTGGTACTGAATCAATAATGTACAAGTCATAAAATATAAATATAACAAGGTTTGTACTAAAAAAAAATAGGGTGTTAAAGACTTTTGCACAGTACTGTGTGTTATGTCGTCATTACATGAAATACACCTCGAGAAAGTTCACTCAGAATATTCATTCGTGGCAACAGCTTAATAATAATAATAATAATAATAATAATAAAAATATAACCACTATGTTACCTCAGCAGCTGTGTAATTTAGACATGACATATTCAATATTTTTCCACAGGAAAAAAAAACGGCCAAACCCTCTCGTCAGTGCTCAGTGTTATCAGGCGGAACGTACAGTAGGCGGAACCGTGTTTCTCGCCAGCGGCTCGGCTCGCGCTCTGACACGTAATTGGGCGGATACGCGCGGCTCGCGCACGTGTGGG
>CM074951.1:7255792-7292733 GCA_037577455.1 Pangasius macronema
TATGATTATGATTTCTCATAATCATGATCATAATAATGATTTCTCACTTATTAAACAATGGGCTGTGTCATAGTGGATTTGGTCTCATAGTGTTTTATAGATAAACAGTAATTTATTTATTAAAGCATTGTTTTCTCCATGGACGAGCATCATTAGTTTGCCAGCTATGCTAATTGCCAAAATAAATAAATAAATAAATAAATAAATAAATAGCTTACTGTTAAGTCTTAGGCACATGCAAAGAAATGCTGTAGAGCAAAGATGCCTTCAAAAATAATGAAACTAAATGTTTCTACATTTAAAAAAATACTATAAAGAACAGTAAACAGTTATAAATGAAACAAAGTCGATATTTGGTGTGATGATCCTTCACTGAAAAAAAGAACAGTAGTCTCAGGTACAATGTGTGCAGGTTTATAAGGAAATGAGCTGTAAGTGTTACTGAGCATCTTGCAGAAGCAGACACAGCTCTTCTGGAGACTTTGACTGTCACACTTGCTTCTTATTTTTGCAGCGAAACCCAGCAGCCTTCATTATGTTTTTTTGTCTGAAAAGTGTCTCTTATGTAACATGCTGCTTTCTTTACTGACATACAAACATTTTTGCTGTAACATTTAATCTTGTGCTGGAAAACTGTTTGGAAATCTAAAATGTTTGGTACTGAATCAATAATGTACAAGTCATAAAATATAAATATAACAAGGTTTGTACTAAAAAAAATGGGGTGTCAAAGACTTTTGCACAGTACCGTGTGTTATGTCGCCATTACATGAAATACACCTCGAGAAACTTCACTCAAAATATTCATTCGTGGCAACACCTTAATAATAATAATAAAAAATATGTACATATATAACCACTATGTTACCTCAGCAGCTGTGTAATTCAGACATGACATATTCAATATTTTTCCACAGGAAAAAAACAAACGGCCAAACCCTCTCGTCAGTGCTCAGTGTTATCAGGCGGAACGTACAGTAGGCGGACCCGTGTTTCTCGCCAGCGGCTCGGCTCGCGCTCTGACACGTAATTGGGCGGATACGCGCGGCTCGCGCACGTGTGGGCTGTTTTACCATTTCAAACTGCACGCGGGCGGGATTTTTCTCTTCGCTCGCTTGGTCATGTGAGCCTTCCCGTCAGTGAGGGTCGGGAATGCGACCGCTTTGAATAAGCAGGCTGAGGACGACTCGTTCCTGTAGCTGACAGTCTGCATGTGAGAAAAACCTTTCCTGTGTGATATGGGGAACAACGAGTCATCATCGCTGTTTCCCCAGCAGCTCTTCTCCTCAAGTGAAGCGTGCAGAGCTGAATGGCAGGCCTCCATCCGGCAAGGTTAGTGCTGCTTTTTTACCCATAAGTACCCCTCTGACATAAACAAATCAGTCTGAGAAATTCATCCATTTTCAAATAAAATAGCCTATGCACACAGCTGGGGTCTAAGTTTATATACACCTTGCAGAATCTGCAAAATACTAATAATTTAATTAATTACAAAATAAATAAAAGAGATCATAAAAATTGCATTTTGTTTTTTATTTAATACTGCCCTAAATAATATTTCACACAGTAGATGTTTACCTATAGTCCACAAGACACAAGAATAACTGAATTTACACAGTACAAAGGTTTACACACACTTGATTCTTAATACTGTGTTGTTATTTGGATGATTGTATTTTGTGATAGTTGTTCATGAGTCCCTTGTTTGTCCTGAGCACATTATTTGCTTTTCTGGCATCTTCTGCATGTTTGACCCCTTTCCAACTGTAGCTATATGATGTTGAGATCCGTCTTTTCACGCTGAGGACAACTGAGGGACTCGTACACAACTATTACAAAAGGTGCAAACATTCACTGATGCTCAAGAAGGCAACATGATACATTAAGCTCCAAGGGGATGTATTTTGCACAGGATGATTGCTGTAAATTGTTTTTTTTAAAATATCTTATTTTTAAAATATTTAGTACTGCCCTTCAGAAGCTACATAAGATATTTACATGTTTCCCAGAAGACAAAATAATAAGCCCCTAGGATAGGCTCCAGGCGACCCCGCGACCCTGCGACCCTGCGACCCTGTATCGGGTAAACGGTCAGAGAATGGCTGGATGGGTGGATATATATATGTAGTATAAATGTTGAATATTTACACTATATCTATCTATCTATCTTGTAAATATTCAACATTTACATTAGATATATTCCATTTATGTCCTATAAGTTGGCATACAGTAATGTATATAAATTTCAGTGCTGAGACTAATACATATACTTTAGATGTGATATATAGATATGAATTCCTTCCATATGGATATGCTTATAATGGTATATTGGTATTTTTAAGTCTTGTCAACTCTATACAGTTGTCATATACAAAAACAAAACAAAACGTAAGGACATACTTTGGCCTTGTCAAATTCACACAGCACTGCATGCAAGATCCTAGACTTGATAATCTAGAAAGTGTGTTATGAAGCCGCAGCAGCTTTGTTTACATGATTTATATGGCGTCTAGTTATCCCGATGCCTGTCCTGCTCTGTGGATTTATTGTATTGGGTTGCGCTTGACATTCTACTGAAACTGCAGCTTTGTACTTTATGGAGTCCTATTTAAAGTCCTTGCATTGTAATGACTGTATAACTCATCCCACTGGATAACATGTGCGGGATACAATTCGACTGGTGAGTTGAAAAATGAAAATCCTTTCTGGCTCAACATCAACATATATAAGATATGATAGATACCGTATATATTCTCAATATAACTGCAGTATTTGCTTACAAATTCACTGCGGCAGCAACTTCACACTTTCAGAGAAGATATTAAATGGTATATAACACTGCAATAGCAAAGCACGTATCGTTATTGTCTATACTTAGCATGTAAAATGTTGACATTATAACTTATTACAACAAATTACCTTAAACCTTATATTGTATATAGACGTATATTGTCAGAGCCCTGTACAGTCTTTTACAAAGTCTCTCGTTTTTCTTCTAAAAGTCTGAACAAAACCAGATGAACTCTTTCACATTTTCATGGGAATGTTTGTGCAGACTCTGCATGTTGTACCAGATATTTTTAGAGTGGGACAGGAAGTATTACTCCCAGGATACTGAACCACTGGCTTCTGAGTTGCTGGAGCTGTCCATTCCCAGGACCTTTCAGTTTGTGGGAACACTAGAATAGGAACTGTGATGACATAACGGCGTGACATCTGACCCCTGAAATGCCGCTCGCCTCTTTTTTATTGACTTCGTCATCCAGGATTAAATGTAGTACGGACATTACCCTTTTGCGAGTTTATCACTAGTAAGCTTCTCTATGTACTCATGTAGAGGTCAGGGAAGTACACATATTTTTGGTATTATCACTTCTTTTTGTGTGTCCCCAGTGGATTTGGTGCTTTGGACTAAGTGGTTATTCATGGAGTGATCAGAAAGTATAAATGGAGTGGTTCAAATTGTGTTGTCACTGTTATCCAGCAGATGGCATCTGTGATTCTGTACCAGAGCACAAAATTATCATCACTTACTAGATTTTACTAATATGGTTGGAAATATAAAGTATGAAAGTATGTAAGCCACTGTTCTTATTGCAGTCATAAATGTAATTCATGTTTGTATAACATGATAGCTTGGATATCCTGTATAATATGGTGACTATGATCTTAAATGTCATGCAGTCTCAGATACACTGATTTGTCAGCCTATTTTAAACGGTGTTAAATTCAGCTCCCAATGTCTTAAATGCTAGAATTCATGTCTAGTTAGCTACTAAAATGTTTGCCATTTTAGAAACATCCCAAATGTTAGAACACATTGAGTCGTTGAGCTAAACCTGTCGATATTGTCATTTTTAATTTTCGTATCATTTTCAAATGGTGACTCTGTATACCTGTTCACACGTGGACCTGGTGTATCCCCAACAATACAGAAAACCTGACTGGTAACCGGAGCTGTTACTCTGATTCTCAATTCTCATGTAGAATCAAGTCTCATGAAACTGCCAGGCCATGCTGTTGATACACATAGTGGGTTGATTTCTTTTACTGTCTGTGTCATATTGCAAGTCTTATATTTATTAAATGTATATATTTTAAAGGTGCACAGCCTAATCTCGGATGAGAATTCACTGAAACTCAAATAATAACAGGTAATGATAGTGTGCAAAGGTTTTCAAATAATGTACTATAATAACTAAAACAGTCTTTATATATATATATATATATATATATATATATATATGTGTGTGTGTGTGTGTGTGTGTGTGTGTGTGTGTGTGTGTGTGTGTGTGTGTGTGTGTGTGTGTGGATAGGGCCTGTCATGACACAAATTGTATTGAAAATGACAAAAAAGTATATATTTTGCAAAAATAATCAAACGCAATAATTTCTAAATTATTTATCACAAGTTGTTGATGGATAGACATGGAGTAGATTTACCAAAAAGCATCGAAACAAATCATATTTCTGCTTGCAGATGTGTACATACTGGTTCTGTACTGGCAGAGATGTGGGAGCAGAGCAAATGATATTTATATCAGCACTCTAGTTAGGTTTGTACCCGTGTATGAATAATATCAGGATAAACTCTGTTACTGCAGTGTACTATATTAAAATATGGCAAATAACACACAAAGCTATTATATGGCAATATACACTCAAATGCTGTTGTTCATTCTAATTTAGTCAACACATCTACTTTGCTGACAACACTTAAATATTTAAAGGGGCCTGTGTTCTTCATGGGTATGGCTCTGTTTGCCTTCATGTGGGAGCGCCCAAGTTTTGGCTCTCGCTATCCTAACAGACCTGTTTGACAAGCTAGATGTAACTCACATCTGCAACAGTCGTTGAACGTTAGCCAAGCACCTCAAGTAATTATTTTGCTATGTGTTGAATCTGCATCTCAAAACACAAGTGATGAGTAGTTCACATGGTATGTACTAAAAGACAAGACACAAGAGTTATGATCAGTATAAAGTGATGCAGAAGCATAAAGCATAAAGAGGCACATGGATCACCAGAAGATTATTGAATGTGACTTTGGTTTAGAGAATTTCCAAAAGGAAGCGCCCTAGTATACAAGCCATGCGCTCTTCTCTTATCTCAAACTAAACTTCCTTTCAGTACAAAAAAGATTTCATGTTCAAAAGAGTCTCTGTTCTCATTTTTTTTTGTGGTTCTAAATAGGGAGGACACATGGTGTGTTTTACAGCACATGTTTTACTCAGAGACACTAAGCTACATAGGGCCATAAAAAGCATGCAACATTGTGGATAGTGCCTTGAACTGAATTCGGCTCTCATCAATCTCAATATAAACTACATCAGACACATGTCCAGCTAAAGCAGACACTGAGCGAGGAGCATATGCCTGCCTACTGAGCTCACTGCTGCTTGTTAATAATGTAAAAGGATCCTTCGGGTTATTAGTTCCACTATCAGGGAGGAAGCTGCCATATTTACAGCTCTCAAAATAGCCTCCTCAGCCAGCACTCGTGCTGTATCAGTGCCCTCTTCAGAAGTGAGGGGCCACGGGAAGTGTCTCTACACACTACGAGGGGCGGAAAGCAGAAGGAAAGAATGGCACAGATGGACGGAAGCCAGCAGAAACTCAGGGGCTAGAGGTGAAAAGCAAAATGACTAACCTTTCCCGTTAAATCAGTCTCCGGCGGGGAAAGGTTATGTGATATGCTGTGGCCCAGTGCTGATCGCTCATCATCCTTCATTCCGATTAGTTTTGTCAGGGAGAAAATGAACAATGCAATGACAATGGGTGAAACTGCCAACTGCATGTCAGGCCTGTCACTGTGGTAGAAGGCGTTTCAGTAGGCTAACTATTCGCAAGAAGCTCAATTGAGTTAGATTTTGATAACTAAAAACTAATGTTCAATTTAAAATAAGAGAAAAAAAAATCTCCTTTTAGCTTTGTCTAAAAATGTCTGAGCCTTCCTCTGACTTTTTTCACCTAATCTGAAAAAGGCGCCTTCACAATACTGTTTGTGTTGGAGTCGAACTTGGGAGGAGGGAGCCAAAATAATCAGATTTAATCAAAAGAAAATAAGTGAGCTGCCTTGGGGTTTCCACTGGCGCGCTGGACCTTGCTTCTGATCGCATCTGCCAGTGTGCAGGGTGTGCAGGATTCACCCTAGAAAATATACAACACTGGTAGTGACTATGACAACTAAGTGTGTTATCCGTAACATAAAGCAGATTACAGGAGTCTCTTAACACGAGTGATGTTTAGGATTTGTTATTTTGGGAAGACCTCTGCATGAACTGACCTTTTGTATTTGATTTACATGTATTCGCTCAGAAGCTAATAGCCTGAAAAAGGTTAAGAAATGATATATTGGACAGTAGTAATTCATACACTGCTCTCATCACAGTAATAGCAATTAAGAAGAGTCAATGAGTTCTAAGTCAGAATGCCAGTTCCTCTCATGTATAAAAAAGTAAATTATTGTAGTTGTAGCCTGAAACTATATGAACCCAAACTGCACCGAGTCTAAAAATAGTGCCCCTCAATGGTAAGAGGAGCAGAGGAAAATATTTGCACTGAGTACAGTGTGCACATATCGTAAAACAGGATCAGTCTGTGATGTTTTGCACGTTTAACACCTATCTCTGTCTTGAACACAGCTTTAAAACGAAGCTCCTTATAAATAAGGCTAAATAAAAAATATTCGATTGCAAAGACGGTGAATTGTGAATACGTCGTCACTATAACAAATCCAGGGAGGTGGATGCAGGTGCAGGCTTTTACTTTATTTTAAAGGGGAAACTGGACAAAAACAGTCAAGGCAAAGTTGAAAAGTCTAAACAATAAAGGGTACAAACCAAGAATCTAACCGAGAAACCACAATAGCAGATAATTACTCCCATCACCACAACACAGTACAATATATCTTATAAACCAATCAAATGGGCAACCAATCAAAGGGAAAACACGACAGATGTGCAGGGAAAAAGAGGCAAGGAAGACATTCGAACTATGAGGGAGGTTACCCTGGCGATGTGGAGGGGAATTGTGCATGGTGGACGTGACAGTCACGAACGTGACTGAGTGAGTCACTACATACGGAGAAAAGTTAGCCATATCTTCTGAGTAAAACATGTTAAACTCAATACAATGTCTTCATTATTACGAAAGCTCCCCAATGTATAGCCATATAACCTTCTGTAGAGCTTGAGGTGCTCGTCGGTCACATGCATATGATCACAAAACAACACAGACAACTAACAGGTAGAAGTAGTCGTTAATTACGTCTTTTGGAGTGAGGAGTTTCGGTACTTTTATACAGCAAGGGCCTGAAATAAGCTCTGTTCGTTAGCTGTGCACTTTGCCACTCCGTGTGTCATCCAGAGAACTGTTCCCACTTTCACGGAACGGAGACCGTATGTAATGTACGAAATGTTATGAAATGGACATGTGGAATGGATAGGTCTGGATTCTGATTAACAGCATGCTGTTAGGAAATTTCCTCTCGCCTCATGAGCCCCTGATTTCGTTTGTTGCTCACAGGTAGGATAAGAGACCCCGCACATGCTTTTCTGCAAGTGTGTGTTCCTCAGTGGGTTTCATGATTTGAAAAAAGGGTAAGGCCAGTGTGAACACAGGAGGACCAGTTCTCAGTCAGAGCGAGGAAAATGTTCAGAAATAGATCTATTTATTAAAAAATATATAGGACTATAGGACACAGGTGTGCTTTTATACGTGTCCTTTCCTATACATTTTGAGAGGTAGCAACAAGTTTTAGAAGAGTTATAGATAAAGTATCTATAACTAGAACATGTTTTAGATGACTGAAATGAGCTGAGAAGATGCTGTTTATAGCAGATGAAACTGGGAAAAAGCTTTTCTGGGGCAGGGGCTGAACTTAGCATGATTCTTAATAGACTGTCATGTGGGGTCCTCTAGTCATCAATTTTTTATCTGACATACTTCAGCATATGGTGTTTTGGGGGCAAAGTTGTATTGTAAGTTCTAGTTCGTGCTTTACTTGTGCACTATCCTAGATCATATTTATGTTTATTGATTTAAAAGTCAAACATAATTAGTGAAGTCAGTCGTGGGCTTATCAGAACATGAACTGGATGAGTGTCTTTCATCGTGTTCTGCCCTGAGCCAGTAAATAATCAGTGTACGGAACAGTAGGCCATAAGCAGCCTATAATGTCTCGACCCCTCTAAGAGCCCTATAGCCAGCCCCTCCAGGGGGCCCGTTTGCTTTGGCAACAGCTCACTGGGTGTTGCTAACCTTGTGCAGAGGAGATGCCACAAGGCTCGAAGGGCTAGTTTGAAGCTGGTATTAAAATAGCACTTGACAGAGGACAGAGCAGCTGGGCATGGCTATGTGTATGTGTGTGTATGTGTGAGACAAGTAACATCAGTATAGTGAATGCCTCAAAACCTGTATTTAACACAGACTTTTACAATATGACCTTCACTAATATGCCGATGCTGAAGCATGCAGTCACCTCCAGAATTATTGGCACCCTTTGAATAAAATGAATAAAAATAATTCGTAATGTTTGTTACTATTGTACAAAGGTTTATCAACCTCTTTGAAAAAAAGATTCTTTTACTGGTGAATAAATATTAACTAATAGTGTTTTGTTTCAGAAACAGTTAATGCAAAGCTGCAAGTATTACCGATCACCACAATTGGAGTCCCAAGGTCTGATATGTTTTACTAAAGTTAAGACTTCCGTTGTCAAATTCTATTGACAATACTGCTATACTAATACAATACAATTCGATTTACTAGCCTCCAATCGATATGTGGCAAACTTTATCATCGATCTTTGTTATATCATCGATCCAAATCGCCAGATTGTTACACCTCTAATAATGACCCCAATAATACTGTATATCCAAATGAACACAGTTTGTTGGAAAAATGCATTGCGATGGCTATCTTAATCTTTCAGTTTGAATCTTATTAAACTTATTATCTTATTAGACTTGAAAACATCAGTCCGCATGCACAAACCTTAGATTATGCACAAACCTTATGGTGCAAAAGTCCTACAAATGCTTCAGCCTTGTTAGTCTTTACAAGAACATGCTCAGTGCTGTCATTCTGTTCATGTGAGGCTTCACCAGCTATTAATTGTGGGGGTTCCACAAATCCAAAAACTATTTAAGAACACATTTTATATTAGAAGTAAGTATTGTGTGAAAATACAACTATACAGCGTCCTCACGTGCCCAAGCTCAAAATATTACTAATATATATATATATATATTCTTATATCTTTATTACATTCATTAATTTTCATGAAGGGTGCTGATATTTCTGGAGTTGACTGTAATTAGGTAACTTCAGTGTAGCAGGCAGCAATGAACTGATCATTAACCAGAATATCATGAGTTCAAATCCCAGAACTTCCAAAAACCCAATGTTGAGTAACACATTTAACCCTCAATTGCGCAGCTACATGCACGCTTTCATATCTGCCTTCTTCGTTAAGTCACTTTAGGTTAAATCATCTTGTGTATGGTTCAGAGAATCTTAACCAAAAATACCGTTCATTGTTGTGTGACCGCACAGAGTTGCCTTGTTTTCTTCCATACGGGGCATAGAGTTCTTAAGCAATAAAGGCTGACTCACTTTTTAAAACAGCCTACAGCATGATGAGATGTTGCAGACATGGCAAGCGGGGTTGCCTGGCCTCTGACTGGATTACTGAAAGATTGAATTCACCTCTCATTAATCTCAAATTCATATGGCTCTCATTAAATCTTACAACGTGTAAGCCCTGTTTAGAACACATGGCTACATTCCACTGGTTTGCAGAAGCGGAGGTCCCTGAAACAACAGTATAACATTTCTTGATTTTTCTTGAAGTTCCCTCAGACGTACCCAGTCACCATTCACACATTTGGAACCTCATACAGTTTTACAGTTTTTTTTTCCTATGACAGTCAGCAGAACATAATTCATTAATATGAGTGCTAGGATCTGTGTTGTATTAAGTTGTTGGCTGCCACTTGTTGTTTGTGTTGGGTCTTAGAACAGGGTGCCCCTTGACCTTACGAGGTCAAGCCCTATTGGCCTCCAGGATGTACAGCTGCCAGTCTTATGGATAGCAATGTCATCAAACTGATTATAGATATGGCATTGAGAACAAAGCTGCACTGTGTGATTAACCATCGCTTGTGGCTTTTCAACCAGCCATAAACTAGCCAACATAAAATTGGAAATCTAGTCTTGTGAACTCAATCCATATCTTATACTGAGTAGTACTCGGTATGAGGGCTGATTAAAAAGCTGGATTGGTATTGCATTGGATTTGGCATCTTGTCTGTACTAATGGGCTGATGTATGTTGTGTGTGATGTCGTTCGAGACTATAACTATAGTATAACTTTTACCTTTTTCACCCTAGTCACGTAGGGATGAATTATGTGTCATAAAGAGATTTTTGTGTCCTCATATTGTAGTTACACTTCACTGCTCATGTTATTTGCACTGGCAGTCCTTTTAAGCTAGTGACAACTTTCATCAGTCATTCCATTACGCAACCACATCAATCTTGCTAGAAGGAAAGTGTTTGTATTCTTCAAAAACACACAGCACAGCAAAATTTCCTTTCGTTCAACAAAAGATAAGATTACTGGTCTCTTTAAAAAGTGGTGCTGATCATGGACATTGTTTAGCTAGTAATAGATAATATTAAGGGTTGTAGTTAATAATAGCAGTAGCAGTCTTGATTTGCCTGAAATCTCCTGGCATTTGACCTAAGGGCTTTGTGAGGCAGCTGAAACATTGATGCTATTTTGTGATTGTTCATGGGAGGTCGAACTTAAAACAGAAGTCAGACGACATGGGAAACTCCACACAGCATTTCAAGTGCAGTTTCTATTGCCTTTGACGTATTTTACCCTAATTTTAGCCATTAAATTTGGTCTAAATTTGTAATTAGTTCTCACTTTACTTATGTTATGATTGATTTGACTGGAAATGTTAGAAAGTTTGTGACAAACTCAATACAATTATTATAGTTTTCTTAGGATTATGCCGAATCATCCACTAATAGTACCTACTATTAATACCAGCTAAAGATTTTCTGTTTAAATGTTTCATTTACCATTCTGTCAGTAAACCTTTTTTTAATTTTACACATTTGGCCAGAAAAGCTGCTCCTGAATTACTGGTGTACTAATAGAGCCAAATCTCTTTAAACTGAACAGGGCTCGACTTCTGGCGAGCCACTGCTGGCTTGTGCTCGGGTTCAGTTGTAAGCTAAAAATGAAGTTACTAACGTTGCCGTATTGTTTTTATTGAACCGGGTTCAACATATAAATATGCCGAACAAAACCATCGACTACTCTTTCTGATTCCTGTATAGGAGAAACCAATCAACTCTCATGATGATGTATGATCACAACAGTTAAAGAGGTCATATATGTGTTTTATTAAAGAGATAAAACATGATGTGGTGGAGAAAATATTTTATTAGTCACGGCCCTAGAACACTGCACTTCACATCAATGAGACAACTAATAAAAAGATATTGTCGTCGTCCCAAAGTGTTTTATTCCTCTTATACTACAGCATTTTGCCAGTTATTACATATTAAAAATTAACCAAAGAACAACACATTCTGTTTGTAGCTACACTGAATGTTGTGGAAGGTCCACAAAGCATCGCTTACATTATAGCAGCTATTAAAAGCTCTACCACTCCTTCTCTCTCCCCCTTTCTTTTTTCTCTCTCTTGAATAATTATTCTATTTTATTTCACCTCGTGGACTGTACGTCCAGGGACATTTACTCGAGAATGATATCTTTGTTATCTTATAGAGCAAGAGCATTTAGATGTTGTTGTTCCGCTTTCAGCTGCTCCTGTTACGGGTTGATACAGTGGATCTTTGGTCCACATTTTTGATTTGGCAAAGGTTTTATGTCAGATACCCTTCCTGACGCAACCCTCCCCACTTTTATCCGGCCTTGGGACTGGCACTGAGAGCGCATTGTTGCACACAACCCCAGTGGCTGGGCTTGGTTCCCTGGCTGGGAATCAAACCTGGGCCGCAGTGGTGAGCGCTGTGGCCTAACCACTAATCCTCCATGGACCCCAGCAAGCGCATTTATATAAATGTGATAAATCTTGCAGCTGGAACTACTGCCATAGCCGCGCTTGTTATAGAAAGTTCTGACCAAACAGATTTGAAAATCATTTGAGAATTCAAATCTGTTGTATAAGTATTTACTGCATAACAATAATTTTACAAGACAATGACTTTCACTTTTATATGTTCCTTTTGAGGATATGAAAGTGCTAGGCCAAACGATCAACTCATTGTTTTTTTTTTTTTGTTTCATTTGGGTTAGAAGGTACAATCCATTTCTTGCACTGCTTTTTCGGGTGCAGAGTTTTCAGGTTGTTGATAACTTACCTACCCACTCTACCCTGTCTATACACTATGTGATCTGGTCATAATCTGCTGTTACTCTTACTGTAAATAAAATAATACAGCTCAATACTGTGGTAGATGAAGCAACAATGAACGGATTGAGGAAGAAGACCTAGTTACAGGGAATTATGCAGACGTGAAGGAGAATAGTAGCACCAAACGGTTAACCACAAGAAATCCAGCAGACCCTGCTCCTAACCGCTGACATAACATTTTGGGATTATCGCCCCATACCACATCTCCTTGGTACCATTTAGAATTCACATTTTAAGAGTTGAACGTTGATGCTGGGTTCACATTGCTCCAAATGGTTTAAAAGCACAGTTCCTGAACTGTGCTGTAAAATGTAATGATGTCATATGGCCTTGTGTTTTCTTTTAACAGATTCATTAGTTGATATTTACCACTGAACCACCCCATCACAGCAGTGTACTTTAGCTTAATTATGGTGTAACTGCATATCTTTATACTAGTCTCATATTTATATCAGTTTTTATGTGAGTACATATCTGAAATATTTGAACTAAGTGTTCTATTTTATAATCCAACTCTAATGACTGCCCAATTCTTTTTCTAATTCTTGTTTTATTGCTTACATGGTTTTAGCATCCCATGGCCTTTTTAGGTAGGCATGGACTAACTCAGCCTCCACTGCCATTCTGGGCAACAAATCCATCTTGAGAGATCGTTATGGTTTTGTGTTTGTTCATTCATAGAAGACATAATAATAAATAAATCCATATGAGTAATTTCTATTTTATATTATAAGGCAATATATTATATGTTATTAATTTTATTATATTGCTGAGGTGGCTACTGTTAAGCTATGCTTATACTGTACTTATACTTTAACCTACAAGCAATTCTGTGATATTTCAGGCTACAGAAATAGGATAGGATTGATTTATAGGATTGGTAAGTACCGGTATTGGATCAACGCCATCTCTATTTACAGTCTCATCTAGATGTAGACAAATGGAGAAATTATGTTTTCTTAAGATTAATCATGCTTTATTAGTAAGAGTACATTAAGGAGGATTTTTCACATATCAAACCCTTGGGGCAGTTCCAAGAAGAAGAAAGAAAATCAGATCACTTTTTCTTACTTAGTTCTATCTTTACCTGCTCTGATGGAAGGAAATTTGTATAATTAATCCATTAAAAGAGATGCACACTTGAAAAACAAAGTTTCACGCAGCCATACTGCCTTGTTTCAAGACAGTGATCATGAGACCCATATTATTATTATTATTTTTAGCCTAACATTGTCAGCAATTTGTTTTCAGAGTTCACTGGAGGAGATTCCTGTTTCATTTTAGTTCCTTCTTATTCTGGTTTCAGTTTGGATTTTGATCCATGACACCTATTTGATCCATGCCAAATTTCGCAATATATTTTCACCGCCAACTTCATTAGGAATATTTGTATAGCCAAGAACAGGAATCTGAGGCTATTGGGCACAGGCTCACTTACACTGGACAGTTGAAGATTGGAAAAAGACCATGTGATGTTTGTCCAGTCTTCATCTGTGCAGTTTAATTGACCTTGTGCTCACTGTAGCTTCAGATTCCTGTCCTGGATCAATGGATAATTGCATGAATGTGCAGGGGTACAGCTGTTTCTATTAAAGTGGCCAGGGTGTGTTAAGTGTTAAGCTTCCATGGAGAATGCTGGACATTTCAGTGTCATAACCTGTTTGTCAAATACTATAATTCCTACAGTTTTTATACTCTGGGTTTTTAAACATTTGTAACATTTGAATGACTCATTAGCATCCTCTCTGTAGGACTGAGTGTGCTAATTTATATACTTGCTAACTCTTAATTAGCCTTAATTAGCCTAGCAAGCTATTATATAGACACTGATTGGGCTACAAAGACATTCTCTTCTCTGTTGACCCTTCTTTTTGACGCATTATCTATCTACACTGTACCAAGCAATGTTTTTGTGTAATGTTATAAGCATAATTCATGAAGTAAGATATTCAATATGTGGTCTCTCAGACAAAGGAGAACACGTCTGTTGTTTTCTTTTTACATGGTTACATGCATTTCCTTACGCTTAGGTAGCTGTGCATCCGTTTGTCTTGCCAGAGAATGCAAGCACAATAGCACAGCTGGGGGAAATGAGGCCAGCGGTCTACATCTGTTAAAGACACAACCCTGCTCGGAGACCTGTTGGCAGTATCATCCGTGGAATGGGAAAAGAGTAACCGCACATATTTCTTCTTTTACTGTGTCAGGCTTCATGTAGCGTTATTGGCTGTTTACAGTCATTTTAATAATTTTACAAGACAAGATTTATCTCCAATGAGCCAAGCATGTCTTCTCATATTGACTCATGTACATGATATTTAGGCAACATAGGCACTTAATGTACATTTCTGTGTTATTGCTTGTTTCAGTGTGCTTGTTGCAGTGTGAGTTCACAACATTATTTTTTATAATCATTAGTGAAAGTTATTTTTCAAATAATGTTTTCAGAGTACTACTAAGAAATCACATGCATTGGCGTTCTTCAGAGCACACTGCAGTCTACAATTTCTGTATTCTGCTCTGTTGAGACAGTCATTAATGTAGGCAGATGGTGGCCTTAAATATCAGCTAAATCAGTATTTGATCAGATTTGAAATATTTTCCAATCTGAATCAGTGATGTATTTTATGACATCAGTGCAGCATACATCATGCACTTGAACACAGGACACAAGTTTTTGTAATGCACATTGCCATCACCCGCATGACAACACAAATGAAGCGTTGCCGTGGTTACTCTGTCAGAATCAGTTCAGGATAGGGCATCAGCTTCTAATCAGAGCTCTGATTTCAGTATTGTATCAAAAAAAGGGGAAATGGGATCAGAGATCACTAATTAATGTTTTAAAAACTCCCATTAGACAGATATGCTGTAGTTGAAATTCATACAGACAGTATTTCAATGGATAACTACTCTATAAAGTTTTTGTATTGACTAATCGAAATTATAATACATGGCCTTGCTTTTGCGCAGTCAGTAAACAAGTCCTATAAGTACTTCTTATAAAATAATGGGATCAAATGGCAAGTCAGAATGAAGTCATGTTGCATGGATTTCTTTTGCTAATTAGATTTAGAAAATAAATTCTACTTGAGGTTTTTGCACATGTGTCTAATGAAAACGGTCCTCTCAGAGGGTGCTTATGACTCACTTTGCCATTAGATCTGCTAGTTGGGGTTTTGGACAAAAGTTCCCCACCACTCAGACAACCACATGCAATCCTCCCAATCGGCCATCTGCTTAGCATTTCAGCAGTGCCTTGGAAACCAAGCAGAAATCAGAAGACTGCAAATCTAACACTTTGCAGTCCAAGTACGATATGATAGGGCAAGCTTTCTAGCACATTCTGACAGCTTCATCCCACAGAAAAGCATAGTGCTTCATTAGCAATGATTTTTTTTTTTTTTGTTCCACTGGAGATTTAGTCTTTTTTTTTTTTTTTGCAAAAAGCATTTGTTTTCAATGTAAATTCCTGTGAACTGTATTATCCCCTGGAATTTTGACCTCCGTCTATCAGAGGCTTCCCAACATGTGTATACTGATGCTATTAACTGTTCCCAGAGGAGAGCAGAAACTAATGAATTTTGGGAAAATGCTTAAAATTCAGGTCTCTATCAAGCATGGAATATGGTCCCATTCAAAGATAATGGAAACCATTTTCTCAGCATTATTGTGTGGTGATTGGGTATGTGTAGTGTTGAACTAATGCCTGTGGAGTTAAAAACCATCAAATGAAACTCTGTAGGAGACCATTCAACTCTGCAGAAGTTAATTTATCGCCAGTGATTTTACTGTGTGTCTAATGAGTAGACTTGGATGCGCTGCTGTGCTCAGAATCAGGACGCCAAAACCTTCAGTTCAAAACCCTTCAGAAAGCTTCAGTCATAGATCTTTAAAAGCAGCTTATCAACATCATATATCCTTTTGCACTGCTGCTACAGCATTGAACCGCAAACAAACAGCTGCGGCGCTTGTGATATATTGTTAACATCATGGCCATTGCTGTGGTCACAATCGCTCACTTACGTGTACTTCCTGTGTAATCCCTATGGCCGATGCTGCCCTTTCTTTTTAAACCATGACAGGGATGTTAAAGAATTTCAGTTCACCCAAGGGTTACTTCACCTTAGGAAAAACCTTCGATTCTTGGGAAATTCTTACGAATTTCTCGAGAAAATAGTTTCTTACAAAAAAAGAGTCTTTCTTTCTTTCTTTCTTTCTTTTATTTATTTATTTATTTTTAAGAAATCCTTGAGCTCTTTAACTGCTCTGTCAAAAGACTGATTTGTCCAGGCCAAACTCCCAACTGGTTTTTGAGAATCTGGTAAGCACAAAGCTGTTGGCAAATGTATCTACGTCACTGGGGGCAGTCATGGCCTAATGGTTAGAGAGTCTGCCTTGTAACCTGAAGGTGAACGCGAAGGTCGTGGGTTCGAGTCTCAGGTCCGGCAGGGATTGTAGGTAGGTGGAGTGAATGACCAGCACTATTTTCCACCCTCAATACCACGACTGAGGTGAGGCCTTCAAGCAAGGCACCGAACCAACAACTGCTCCTCGCAGCAAAAAAGGCTGCCCACTGCTCCGGGTGTGTGTTCACTACTGTGTGTGTGCACTTGGATGGGTTAAATGCAGAGCACAAATTCCGAGTATGGGTCACCATATTTGGCCACAAGTCACTTCACTATTTTCAATGGGCAAATTCATCAACCTAATGTTGGAATTTTGGAGCAGCTGAAGTGAGCCATATTTACAGAAAGACAGCACAGAAATTCAAATGTTTGCTAATGGAAAGTTTGTCTAATTTATAACAATGTATTTGCCAATATGTGCAGTGAATGCCTAAAGAGAATGGTTTCCACCTATTTACATACAGTGCTGACAACACTTATCCCTACGCTAGAGTTGGGAAGAATAATTGGAAATTAAACATTTCTTTGCTTTTTCCCCCCATCTGTGGAGAGTGCTATGGTTTGTCCTCAGTAGAGAGAGGTCATATTTCTCCCTATTAGTTCAACTGGAGTGGAGTGTGTTCAAAGCCATCAGACGTTATTCCATGTGTGTGAATATGAAAAGGGCACTGCTCTTGTAACCGTCTACGCATGCATGCTAGGTGATATACTGGATTTATTGTGAGCATAGACTCCCTGCAGACAGTTTGGACAGACGTTGGCCTGTGGCCAGCAATGATGGGCCTGGCCCGTTTGGCCAGAGCTCCTCAGAGATGGTTTCTGCTCAGAAGACAGGAAACAGCTTGCAAAAGATCCCAGCAGTCAAGGAAGGATGGGAAGGGGGCTGGGGTGGAGAGCAGGGAATTTCCTCATAAAGGGCTTGTGTAATTCCCAAAAATGTCCACCATTCTTAACAAGCTTTTGGAGAGCATAAAACTTCAAACGTAACTTTTCTCAGTCATGATTTGCCCTTTAAGTTATTGTTAGCTATTGTGTTTTAGAGCTCTCTGCTTGAAAGACTGCTAGGCTGTAGATCTTAGTAGGGGTTTGTCTCCATTCCAAAAATCCAACTATTAAAAGGCACTGCTGTTAGCAATTTCAGGGCAAGGAGCGAAAAGCCTACCCATGCTGGTTATGGTGAATGTGACACAGACAGATGTAACTTTAACAGCCGTGACATGGACACACGTAAAAGCCTGACAATTCACGATAACTAAATTGGAGTGCAGATTCCAAATTTTCTGAGCAGCTCAGGCATCAGTCTTAATCAAGCAAAAATAACCGATCAGAGAACAATGATGTATTAGACATGGTTGCTGAGGGGAGGGTGGTAGTGGGAGTGACATTACCTAATTATCTATAGGATAAGGTTACATTTGCTATTTGATTTGTTCTTTGCTGTAACATGAATTGTCACCTAATGAAAATAATGCATAATAATGTATAATGAAAATAATGGCTACTGATTTGGATTCGGTCAAAATACAATGCTACAATGATATTTACATAAGCACAAACTAGATGTGGGCCCAGTGGGTAGCATCGCTGCCTCAGCTCCAGGGTCCCTGTTTTGATCCTGACCTCAGGTTACTGTCTGTGAAGAGTTGCACATTTTCATTCTGTGCTGTCCATATGGGTTTCCTCCAGGTTCTCTGGTTTCCTCCTAATGTCCCAAAACATGTAGGTTGGTGGATTGGCTAAGCTCAATTGCCTCTGTGTGTTAATGAAAGCGTGTGTGTGTGTGTGTGTGTGTGTGTGTGTGTGTGTGTGTGTGTGTGTGTGTGTGTGGATTGGAATGGTGTCCCATCCAGTGTGAATTCTCTCACATAGCACCCAGTGTTCCCAGTATAGGCTCCAGAATCACCATGACCCTGGCCAGGACATAACCATCGCTGAAGAGGAATAAATATCCTTGATGTCATGGCAAAGGAGTAATCGACACACATTTGGTTTATGCTCACATTTGGTTTGGGATGGTCATTATGGCGGTGCAGCAAGCCTTCCAGGTTGTAGTTAGAGCTATTACAATAATAATTTAAAATGGCTTGTATTAATTTGATCATATTTTATTTTGGCTTACTGGTGCATTGAAATACATATTAAATACAGGGGTAATGTGATACCACTAGGTGTATCTATATGTAGCAGTTAGACTGTATAATGAGTCACCTTACTGTCGCAACAGTACTGATGTCCTACTGTCAAGTCAGTAGTAGTTGTAGTAATAGTGGTGGTGGTGTTAGCAGTCATAGGGGCATGGTGGCTTATTGGTTAGAATGTTTGCCTCACACCTCTGGGTTTGGGGGTCTGACTCCTGCCTCCTCCCTGTGTGCGTGGAGCTTGTATGTTCCCCGTGTGGTTCATAGGTTTCCTCCCACAGTCCAAAGTCATGCATTATAGGCTGACTAGCATCTCTAAATTGTCTGTAGTGTGTGAATGGGTGTATGTGTGTGTGTGATTGTGCCCTGCGGTGGGTTGGAATGGGTTGGCATCCTGTCCAGGGTGTCCCACACCTTGTGCCCTGAGTCCCCTGGGATAGGCTCCATGCTCCCTGCAAACCCTGTGTAGGATAAGCGGTACAGAAAATGGATGGATCTTGGCAGAAATAGCTGAATCTGTGTTATTATTATTATTATTTTTATTTTTATTATTATTATTGTTAGAACTCATGGTACATTTTATGTGGCACCTCCCCACAATTTTGTACAGTATCTAAGTACCTTGTTTACAAGTTTGTTTACACATACATTTTTTGTAAACAACCCTCTCCTTCCTCCCCGCCCTATAGATTCCCATTACATTTTTTTTTTACACTTTGCACTGTGATGTCTGACTGTATTCATGGTGATCTGTGAATCTGTACCACTGTACAGACTCATTTCAGCGACATTTCTGTTATACTGTAGCTATGACGTTTGCCAAACCGCACTGTGCAGCTCCACAGTGCTTACTCCGTGCGCGGGGTGTGCGGTGCGTATTGCTTTAAAGTTGTGGAAAAGATTTGAAGGGAAGGTGCGGGGGAGGAGGCGGCAGTGCGCCAATAAGGGTGAACGGGGAGAAGAGCTGCTCTCTCTACACACTGGCACATGAAGATGAGAAGGAAAGACGCGGCGCTCCTCAGCCTCATGAACACGCGCTTAGCGTTAACGGTGCGCTGATCTGCTCGTGACCTTCACTCCATCGATGGAAGCTCAGGGAAGAGTCGGGATCCACTTGCCACAAGCCGAATTCGATCGCTCAGAGTAATGGGGAATAGTGCACCCAAACCGCTTACAGGTAACAGCTTACACGCACGAGCGTGACACTGAACCACGCATTATAGAAACGTGAACAGGCGAGCGCGTGCCTGCAGGAGCGCGCCCTAATTTCCATGCGTGTGCTTTTGCGTTAGGAGCCGTGCATGTGTGTGTGTGAGTGTGTGAGAGGAAGAAACTGCGTGGGAAGAGGAAGATGAGAGCCTCACCTATTGATGTATTTATGAACATGTTGAGTATTGAGTATTGAATCAATGCACAATCTCCAACAGTGTTGAGACCTACAGTGTTTACACCTACAGTGTCCAGCTGGAGACACCAGAGGAGTGTCATGCTGTAGGTGTTGCTCTAGATGCCAATGCAATCATATAGGTGTTGATTCAGCACTGCGAGATCTCATTTATCACTATAGGTGTTCATTCTCTGGGTATGTCCAATTCCATGCTGTGGATTTTGGTCCAACAGCACACAGTGTTCCCATGTTCCTTTTTTAGCCACATATAAAATGTTTATGTTAGATGGTGGATTTATGAGCCTGTGTTTTAAAGTGTTTCTGATGATGAACCCGCTGTAGCGGCAGCGGTGTGTTCTGTTAAGATAAACTAAGAAAGAAGAGACCTAAGACAATTGTGTTTACTGTAAGGGATCCACATAACTTTGTAAGAATTTGCACTGGCCAGCTTGTATAAAAAGTTATCAGTTATCGGTTAAGAGCAGGTGAAGGGTGGAGTTGGAAGACTCAGTCAGATTTTTTAAAAATTGATTTAATTGATATGGCACTCATTAGAAATAACCTGGCGCTGTTTTGCCACAGCTTGGTGACTGACAGACATCCAATGCCCTCCCCCCGGGATAATATCATGTACCCAGATTTGGCTTGTGTAGGCCACCCAGAATTTACTGTCCTATAGTAAAGCCTTTTTTTTTTAGAGGGGTGTTACTTGAAAGGAAGCGATTCTATTTCTGCTTCTGTTTCTTTTTCTGTAGAAATGACAATTGACTTGACATCCAGTTTTACTTTACATGCAATTTTAAATGAGGGTCTAAATGCAAAACAAAACACATGACACCCAATTATGCAGCTATTCAGTTTTCTTCGTGGGTTTTTTTCTGGCAGCTGAATGCCTTCGCTCATTCATCTATTTATGTTATTGACAAGTATGTGCTGCTGACAGTACTTAAATTACCTTTACATGTATTTTTAGAGCAGCTATTGTTGCCCCTCTACATCACTGTCTTCTGTGATTCATGTTGTTTGTGGTGCATAGCCTCATATAAGGTCTGTCTTGTAGAGCACAGTAGAAGAAGCTATATAATGGGAAAGGGAATCGAATGAGAATGTTCTGGATCGTTGTAGCTACACTCAAGTTACTTGAGTGATCTGATGCAGAATGCTGAGTTCAGACATGGGTGTGGTTATTTGGGTATTTATTAATCAAAATATTATATCACAAAATGATCCCAAGATCCATCAGTGCTTTTCTTATATATATGTATGTATGTATATAAGAAATTTGGCTATGTAATAAGCATGAATAGAAATTCAGCTCTGTGACACTTAAAATCATGTGGCAAATTCATAATCTTAAAGATGTCTCCACCACAAGTTACACAGTGCATGTGTATGTAGTACTATAACAGGATGATGTCTACTGAATGTAATATTAATTTAATTTATGTTTGAATGCTCCAGAATAGAGCAGAACTCCAAGGGAATCCCATTAGAGCTCATTGGGTGCTGTTCCTACCCTCCAGTAATCAATTGTGCATGGATAAATTGCATTTAATAGTGCCCAAAGACTTTTGATTGATGACTCCACAACACACAAAGGACTAATAAGTGACTTACCATGTATGTGACTGGCAACGCTGCGTTCGCAATGATAAGCAGATGTGCATCTGGGGAACTACAATAGAAGACTGAGTTTTGTTTTGGAGGAGCGTTGGAAGGGATCACTCATGGGTAATCGATTTGTGGTTATGGGTATAATGTAGTGTCTTTAGCTCAATTTGATTTGGTTCTACATTAAAATTGATGGCTGAGACACTATGCAGGACTATGAACATTTTTCTTTTTTTTTTTTGAAAACGCTGACGATCTCATGATCATGGCTTAGAAGCCATTGAGTGGACATATGAATGTCGATTTGTCTCAAGCCATGATTTAGATGAGGAGAAAGTCACAAATTATAACTGAATGATAATTATTTCCATTTTGGTTAGGCATTGCTACAATGCTGGATTGAATGAGGCTACATCATGTGCATTAATTCCCAGAGGGGAGTTTAATCGCAGAAATGAAAGCGCCACTCTCCTGAAGTGTACTCAGTGAGATTTATTGCTCTCTGGTGTCTCTGCTGCGACGTGCACTTTTTACTGTAATTACCAGGCACCAGCCATTCAATGCAGAAATACAGGAATCACTGGACTACAGCTTTCAACTGTCCCGTGTTCACATATGCGTAGTCCAGCTGCAGAATGATTTATAATTCAGACATGACTGTGGGTGTGACAGTGTTAGGATGAGGATATGTCATTTTTTTTTCTCTAACGACCCAGGTAATTTTTTTTCCCTAACAACCAGACTTCACAAGAACGCTCCTTCAAGTGCGTTCAGTGTTTTTTTTTTGGAAGTACTGATGATAGCCCACTTTTTAAAGACGACACATTTGAGTACTGCAGCAATCTGTGCCATACTCTAAAATGTTTGAAGTTCTACATCTACAGATTATGACACAGCAAGCTGCAGTTTCCCCTTAAAGGTTCTATGTGGTACCTTACAACAGGTTTCCATACCAGATTCCATGTAAAAGCTAGTAGCTCTTAAAAACCCAATGAACCTTTGAGGAACTCTATTTGTAAGAGTGTAGAAGTGGAAAGATGTGTCTTGATGAGGATATCTGAAATACTATCTACAATGCATACTTCTTTAAACAACCAGAATGTCTGGCCTAAATTTGGGAAAATTAAATCAATATATTGTTATAATTTACCACTAAAGGTCAGAAGTGATAGTCAAAAGAATTCCACTTTAAACAGAATTTTGCTCATTTACTTAACCAACTAGTTTATCATTTTAATGCTGCTTCAGTGTCGTCCTCTTTAAAAGGTTCGGAGCAGATCTTGCAATATATGCAATATAAACTGTCAGTCTGGCTTTCATGGTTATATTCATACCATGAATTTTTCATACTGTTCCACCCCTTATATCGACCACTGACAATTACTGTATATTCGTATCTGATATGCTGCAAGGCACATCTATTTTATGAGCGCTTTTTACTGACCACATGAGCCTGTGCAATTTCAGTTTCATCTGAAGCCCTGTGGTTACCACCACATCAACAATTTTGCCGTTGCCTCCTCCCAGAACCGAACTATGGAGCAATCGGCATTTTTCAGTTCCTTCATTGGTGAAATCGGTTACATTCACTGCAACAATGTCAAAGTCAAGTTTCTCTGACAACTATCCATCATGTAATTATGACATATGACTTTAGGTGGAGACAGAATGTGATTTAAATTCCGCCCTACATATTGCAAAGTGTGTATTGGATATTTAGCATTATTGCAGAAATTAGACGTTTGCCTTAGTTCTTGCGTATATTTCAGTCAGCTGTATTTTTGACATACATGTGATAACATTGTCTGGCGTGGTTTCTAGACTGCTCACTTTCTTTATGTTTTGAAACCCGGTTTTGACACAGAGCATGTTAAGGCTTGCAGTGTTTGCTGCTGTAGAACTCTGACTGTGACAGATTCACAGCTTTAGTGGATGTACTCAAATGAGGTTCGAGAACTGGACTGCAGCATCGCTGTCTGCCACAATGCCGATTTGCCATCACATCAAGCAGATCTATATTTGGAAAGCGAGCAAAACCGTGCTGCGTTTCACAAGTGGAGTTCAAGGCTCTCATTTCGCTTTTGCCTGTACACAGAGTGGCGGAAAAAGAGCCCTAAATCACACAGCTTGTGAGGAGGCGACTGGTGTTTTTCTGCCTTGCACCTCAGATCTATTTATGAAATAAACCTTTGGTCTCCAACAACATCTCTGCAGTCTGAGACATTCATCAAGCATTATTGCTCACTGTGGCAAACAGAAAAAGGAGAAATATAAAGCCAGTATTAACAGACTTTACATAATATTTGGGTCATTATTTTTTTTTTAGCATTTCTTTTTGAAACTACATAAGAATCAGATGAAACTAAATAGAGATAAAATCATCAAAAAAATTCCCGAACGCATCTATATCTGAATCGTTATGTATATTTATTTGCACAGTTCACACCAGTGAGTCGGCAAGGGAGAAAAAAATGGCCTGTAGCTCCAAGCACCTGGTGTAATATGATTCAAAGCTGTTATATACAGCTGTCATACAGTCCTACAAACTATGCAAAGGCCTTTAAACAACATAATCAGCGAGCCTTTTAGCTAGCCAGCTTATCCAAATCATTCCCCATGTCCTGGTACTGTAAAAAAAAGTTAGCTGTCCCCCTTTTTTGTTCTTAGCTGGTTAGCACCATGCATGACCATGCACTGATGCATGACTGTGACTGAAAACTTGATTATGCTATGTTTTTGAACTGAACCATGCACAGGTACGTAAGATAATGCGTCATTTTGGATATTTGTGTAAGGAAGGGTGCACAAGAAGGACTGTCATAACAGTACAAATGAAATTTATTTTTTATTTTCATTAAAAAATGTAATTATTACATAGAGCAGGGGTTCTCAAACCTTATGCAGCCTGTAAAATAAATTCCATTGAGCTGCACAGTACAGATTTTTAATGAACATAATCCAACTAGTTAAATATTATGCACATTATTTAAGTTTTGTCTATTTATTCGAACCATAGAGCTTTTTATTCCACAGAACACATTCGGTCGAACTTGACATGACTTGTAGTCAGACTTGATTTCCACCAAGATTAAAAAAACTCACATCTCCGACTATGCTACACAAACACCACCACCGGCACAAGACGAAGCCCTGCTTTAAACTCCCCTGTCCAGTGTATTCAGTCTGATTGTCGTACACATCCAGTCAGACATACAGGTAGAACTGTAAGCGATCAGTCACCAGTCTAATCTGTATGTGAGTATGTGATTTTACTGGCTGTTCTGTTCTTATTGAGCTCAGCTTAGTCGAAAAAGCCCTTCTTTTCGACACACATTGAGTTTTTGGAGGTTAGCCTTGAAAGAAAAAAGCTTTGCAAGGAAACTTGCTTTCTTTACTAAGAACCATTCTCACAATAGGTGTGCTACATTTTCATTTCTGGAAGTGCCCATGGATAAATGAGAACTTTATAGGTGAACGCACATTTAAAATAGGCAGTCGATCAGTAAGACCACTCAGACTACTTTCAGTAAGGGGCACTGTGAGATGTTATAGAAGCTACAGATTTTATGACACTTTCGCAGGTTGTATCATGGTTTAGAATGTAATGTTGAATCACATCAAAACCTCACCGAGATAGGAAGCAATGCTAATAGGATTCAGCACTGAATTAAAGCAAGAGGCTTTATTTTTTATTACAGTGGTGCCAAATACAACCCACCATTGTACACATTATTGTTCACGTTTAAATGGCAAGTCTAATATTTGAATAGTTGGATTATGCTCTTAAAATAAATCTTACTGAGGAGGTCTGAAATGTAATTTTTGAGTGCTTGCTCATAGAACATCTAAGTTCTGCAGTTAAAAGGACACACTATCAGCTAAATGCGATCATGTTTGTAAATCTGTTGCTGGTTAATTTTTTTCTTAATTGTATTACTGCATGGATATTCCTTTAAGCACGCGGATGTGATTTCTTACTGGTTCTGTAGCAAGTATTGCTTCAGTGGTTCTCCTGACGTGCATTTCTTCATATAGACACACCCAGCGTGGATTACACAGCTCAGTCTGTGTTTTGCTCAAGACCAGTTGTTCACAGTGGACAGCGCAATTCTAGCTGCTGTCGAATTGCTCTGTTTTTTTCAAATGGCTATATTCGCCTTGGCTGCTGGGAGTTCTGTCAATGCTGTCATGTCCATGGCCTTTAGTGTCGCTGATGGTATGCTATTGTTCCAGGCGTAAAAGCCTTTTCCATGCCGTTAAGCACCAAGATCATTGCCAAAGGCAAATGTTCCCCTCATGTTGTTCATTAAAGTGCGATTGGGAGGGTATATTTATCTGGCCAACATTAGCAAATGTGTGGGATATCAGAGGGAGGGATGTGACATTGTGGGAAATTTTTTCCCTTCTTCTGCCCCATCGGATGATGGTTACAGGAATATTGCTCTTTAAATACAACAACGCCTATTTCGACTAATAGGTCAGAGTCTTAAGAGATCCTAGGGATTTCAATAATTGATGTCTGACTCATAAACACAGTGTTTTCTCTAAGGAGCAGCTGTTGCTTCTTGTGGCTGATGTCATATCTTATTAACAAAACATTCAGCTTTGCTTTCAGATTCTGGCGTTGAATTAAAATGTAGTATTTGATCTGTTAATACTAGGGAGTTAACATATGAACTGTGCTGCTCCTCATAGATTTCTCAGTGTCATTTCTTATTAAACAAAACATTTGGCTATTTGGCAAAGCACATCTCTAAGACTCATATGATTTTTGACATATTGAAATATCCAGTAGTACTAAGTATAGGCCTTGGACTTAAAATATATACTTAATCTTGGAAATGTTTTGCCATTCATCAGAGAGTATTTGTATAACAGTTTCTCAGTTCATCAGTATGACTACTTTCAAAATGACTGACTGAAAAGCTTTATAACCTACTGTATTGATGTGTGCAATTTTCTTTTTGCTCCAGTAGATGCAAACCTACAGCACCGCCCTGTGGCTAGCCGCCAGTATTACATTCTTCCTCATGGCACGGTGGAGAGGCGAACGTCTGCACTGGCTGTTAATTTGGAGTCTCCACGCTTCCACCCTCACGCCAAGGGCAAGAACATCCGTCTGGATGCGCAGCTGCGACGTGCCACGCGCAAGAACAGCTTCTGCCATGGCCTGACATTCAGCCAGCGGCCCATCCGTCTCTACGAGCAGGTACGCTTGCGCCTGTCAGGGGTGCACTCAGGCTGGAGTGGTGCACTACGCTTTGGCTTCACCAGTCTAGATCCGGGTGAACTTGCCTCATCCGACATCCCCAAATACGCCTGCCCGGACCTGGTGGCACGGCCTGGCTACTGGGCCAAAGCCCTGCCCGAGAGACTGGCGACGAGGGACAATGTGCTGGCTTTCTGGGCCGACCGGCATGGCCGTGTCTTCTACACAGTGAACGATGGTGAGCCTGTACTGTTCCACTGCGGCCTGAGTGCTGCCCGTCCACTCTGGGCCATCATAGACATCTACGGCATCACACAGGAGGTCACGCTGCTTGGTGAGTTACTTATTTTTATCACACAAATAGTATAATAATTATACATCTCACATCTGCTCACAACATTTAAAAAAGAGTAGAATTAAATCATATGGGAACTAAAAATGGTCTGGTTAGGGGACCTGCTGAAGTGTTTTTTCTTATTGATTTTTGTTTTTCTTATTGATTTGCACCTATTTAAAAAGCAGGATATCAGTAGCATGGGATAGGCCATGCCAGGAAAGGACAGTTTTTGGGATCTTATTTATCACTCATGCCAGTATACCATTACATTATTGGTAAAACCATTTTGGTTTTGTCATTCATGGATGGAATAGTATTTTGAGGGACACAGTATTTTATAAGGGATTATGCAGTCCAGAAATACCCTACAGCTCATTAAACTGCATTTAATTCTGAAATATCCTGTGAAGAGTTTGAGGTCTAATCAAATCTACTGGTTCCAATTTCTGTCTCAGATGCCTTTTGAGGTCAATAATTGCTGAACAATTCTAATAGCTGTTCATTAAAAGTCAGACTCCCTGTATCATGGTAATTCTGGTCCCTTAAAGCAGCAGCATGGCAGTTTAAGTAGCTGCATTTTTAAGAAATTATTTTCCACTGATAAGACTCTTCACTGAGGCTAAACTGCTTTAAAGGGGCCCCTGAGGAGCGCAGAATGCCAGAGGAACAGACGTCATGGTGACAGAGGTGCCAATGGTCACTGTCACACCTTGACAGACGGATGGCTTTACTGTGTGTGCGGTAGTGAGCTGGATCATATCCTGCACCACAGCAAAATACACACACCGTGTAGGAGGCCAAACAGCACTCTTTCACTCTCCTCTCCACTCTGCTACATTATTTATCTTCAGTCTGTCGGTTGGCGTGGCCATATTTGGTAAGAGTCTCCGTGTATCCCCGGAGAGAGAGCCTCACTGGGACTGATATTCTGGGAGGCCACAAGTCTGCCAACTGAGCAAAACCAGACCCATGCAAATGTTGTGTCTAGCTTGTCAGTCAAGGCCTGAACCTTGATCTGCTTGCGTGATTTATTTCACTGGGAAATTAAAGGAGCAGTTTGCAATTTTTAGAGCCCTCTGGTGACTACAAAATGAACTGCAATTGTAATAAACCCTTTGTATACTTTATACAACCACCATGTACAGTACAGTGTGCATGCCTTGTAAGTTGCCTTTTAAGGAAAAAGGCACAACAGATAGTCTCACTTCTGGTCAGAGGTCTATATTATATCCTCGAAATACTATTTGTGTTTTTATTTTTATTGAAGACGTTGCATAGAGGGTTCTCATTTGAGAAGAATAGTGATGAACTCCTATTTAAAGTGTAATGCCTGACCTAATGATTCTCTCCATTCTTCCAGAAAGCACATTTGCTGACAGTACAAGCTGCCTGAGCGTGGCGCGTCTCAGTGCCTACCTGCCTCCAAGCAACCATGACTCGGCCAACTATAGCAACAACCAGTTAGAGAGCAACCAGGCTGCCAAGATGGCTGCCTTGCACCTCAGCAGCTCGATGCAGCCAAGCCCCTGCTGTTCCTCCTCTTCCTCCTCATCCTCTTTCGGTGTCCAAAGGTCATCCCGTGGCCTTCCCTCCACCCTTGATACCGACCTGCGCTTTCACCCGGTGCGTGGCGCCGATGTGCTCCTGTCCAGTGACCGCGCTATGGCCTGCGTCCACTCCCCAGATGGCATTCGGACTTTGGTGTTCAGTGACAGGCCCATGAGGCTAGGTGAGACTCTGTTTGTGGAGGTGAGTCACATGGGCCCACCTTGCCTTGGCATGCTCCTTTTTGGCATGACTTCGTGTGACCCAGGCACATTGCACGCTGCGGAGTTGCCTGCTGAGCCTGATGCTCTCCTCGATCGTAAGGAGTACTGGGTGGTGCACCGTGGACTCCCTGCGCCTGCGCCTGGCGACGTGCTCAGCTTCATGCTTCTGCCTGATGGTGAAGTGCATCATGGAATTAACGGAGTAGCACGTGGACGCTTGCTGTGTGTTGACTCCTCTCAGGCTCTGTGGACCTTTTTTGCTCTGCGTGGTGCCATCAACCGACTCAGGATATTAGGCAAGTGTCAGTGTGAGGTGATTTGAAATAATCATTAGAATTTATTGACTATTTTTGAAACATTTTAGTTTGTGCTTTCTTTAATATCACCTTAAGATCTAATATAAAATATCAGTGCAGCTCATGTCTAGGTTAGCTAGACAGGCTATTAAGTGGTCTGACATAGAGCTCAGCTGTGAGTGGACTTTGCTTGTTCCTGTCATTCAGTTCTCTTGTCGCTGGAGAATAGGCGTTACTGCCCTGCCTCATTAAGCTGGATTTCTCCAAGGCTTTTTATGCCCCCAGAAATAGCTCCTAGCACATCCTTCAGTCTGCCTTATTATGGGATGCTATTTTGCTCTGTGTTATTGCTCCAAAATAAGATCCTGAGCCCAATTATGTGATTTGTATGCAGTGTATGCTGGCCATGAGCTTACATTGACTGATACATCAGTCAACAGTGTATACAGTTGAAAACACAGTGGCAAGTCCTGTATGATATTCTGTCTTCATGGCTTTCAGGACAAGACCCTGACGGCACATGTTTAAAATGTAAACACTGATGCCAGTTTTCTGGCAATGCAGAGTATATCATAATATGTACATACTAGGTAAACCTACTGTGTGGGAACCATATTTACTTTACAATTGCTTATTTGTAACTTAAATGAAAATCATGTTGAGCAGCTGGCAAACACAAGGTTGGTTTATTTTTCTGTGTTGAAGCACGTTTAGTATCTGCATTGCAATAGCAAGGGGGTTTAGTGATATGCAGAGGCATACAGACGGTCTAGTGCACACTTCTAAAATCTGAACAGCGCATTGTGTATATGTACGGTGATGTAATCACAAGAACTCTGTCATTGTCCACATACTCCCGGACCTAACTGTATAAATGTATATATAAAAGTGATTGCTGATTGCTGCAACAATCCAGTATTGACTCTGGGCTGAAGCTCAGTATTGTTTTCTATAATAATAATAATAATAATAATAATAATAATTATTATTATTATTATTATTATTATAATTATATGAATGAATGAATGAATGAATAAATGTAAGGTCTGAAAGTGAACGTCCATCAGTAACACATTTATCATAGTACACAATTTCCATACTTGTCTATGACACTAGAAAAATCCCAAACTGTCCCCTATCTGGTTGATTTTAGTACCTAATACCACAGTATCTGTGATTTAGAGCCCAGGCGTAGTGATTTTATGCAGTGAAACCGTAGTCGAGTCAGATCTGATGACAGATATGATGTTATTGTTAGGAACTAATGGAGCCTCTAGCTGCATCCTCGCTAGCTAGGCTATAAAAAGTCTACACATCTCTGTTACAATGGAAGATTTTTGTGAAGTAAAAGTCAGTGCGGCACATCTTGACTTTACAATAGTTTCCCACTCTTTCTTCCAAAAACATTCTAGATCCATCAGATCGTGAGGGCATCTCCTGTGCACAGCCTGCTTCATGTCACCCCACAGATTTTTTGTTGGATTCAGGTGTGGGCTCTGGCTAGGCCATTCAGAAACATTGATCTTCTTTTGTTTAAGCCATTCCTTTGTTGACTTGGATGTATGCTTTGGGGCATTGCTGTGCTGAAAGGTGAAATTTGTTTTCATTTTCAGCTTACTAGCAGACAACGAAGGTTTTGCACTAAAATTGACTGGTAGTTGTAGCTATTCATGCACCTCTGCACCTTGATAAAATGTACAGTTCTGGCTGAAGAAAAGCAGCCCAAAAGTATGATGCTGCCACCATCATGCTTCACTATGGGTATGGTGTTCTTTTGTTGATGTGGGATTATGGAACTATTATACCTTTTGTAATTGGTCACATCAGACAATAACAGTTTTTGCCACATAGCTTGGGGAGATTTGGTTGTGTGGACTTTTTATATCCATTGTAACTAACACTATCTAACGTATCTTAATTGTCTAGGTCTTAAATATTAAATATCTAGCTTGGGCCACCAGTCCTAACATAATTGGCTCTACGTGGTGCAAATAACATGCGTGTGTGACCTCAGCTATGTGTGTATCTCTCTATTATAATTGGGAGGCCAAAGATGAGCATTCACTCACCACATCATGGCATCCCGACTTTTGTCTTCAATATCTGGGCTAGCTCCTCTTTGACTTCCAGAGTCAGCCAGCACTGCAGATAAAGCTCAGTTTAATTAGGTGGTGCTTATACCAAGGTATGTAATGGTAACAAAGGGACTTGTACTCGAAATAGGGGTCCATGATGTCCACCATATCCGGAAAAGGGCCACAGGAAAAACAGGCCGCCAGACACAGAATCCATCTTAAATCATATTTTGTACTTTTGATGGTTAGCGCCCCTCTCCCCCTAAAACACCTTTCCTAACAGTTATGCATAAGTATATACCAGCCCTCAGTCTTTCTCTGTGCAGTGAATTTTTCTCTCTTTCTGTTTTCTTTCTCAACTTTCCAGGAACACTGCAGGCAAGTCCATCCACCTCCCCCTCTGTATCCCATGGCACAGCGTCCGATGACAGTGACTCTGACCTGACTTTTAGTGTCAACAGATCGTCATCTGCCTCCGAGTCCTCACTGGGTGTGTGAACATACAAAGCTCTGAGTGTTCAGTTCAGAATGATCAAACTACTACATTTAGTCTCTCACTTTGCAGATAAGCCTTCGCCCTTCATCGTCATGTTCTGTTCAGGGGAAAACTGAACCATTTTAAATGAACCATGGCCCATGTTTTTAAAAATAAGTTTATACAGCACAGATTCTGGTCAGAGATTCTGGTCAGGAGCTAAGAGTAACAAGGTGCAATAAGTATAAGTATAATTTAACAAAAGATGGATCTTTGTAAAAATGAACGTTCCTTTAATTTGAAGGGCAATAATTCAGATCCATGCACTGCTAACCTGCCACTGTTGGACCCTGAATCCTCAACTGTTTTTTTCTTAAAAAAGCCGTCTTTTGTTTTAGCTCCTGTCACATGACCACTCTCCCCTGTACAAACATTTTTACATTCAGGAGGATTACTTTGTTTTTAAAAGTAACGATACACAATAAAAATAGATGTCCCAGGTTTGTGGAATAGCCATTGCTGCAGTGAACAGATCATTTACATGGGTAGTAAAAAAAAAAAAACTCATCACTGTATGTGTTTGTTAAATTAACTCAATATTCACAGCCATACGCTAAAAGCCCAAATACATTGCTCAGAGTGGTGATTTTGCACTAATTCAGAATATTTTCACTGGCCTGTTGGCACTACTCTCACTGCAGCACTACTGTAACTAAATCCTGACATTTATCTGTGTTTGTCCACAGTAACAGCCCCCAGCTCTCCTCTCAGTCCCCCCGTCTCGCCTAGCCTCTCCTTTCCAGAGACGCCACTGAACAGCAAGAGCGGCGAGTGCACCGTGTGCTTCGATCAGGAGGTGGACACTGTCATTTACACATGTGGACACATGTGTCTCTGTCATGAGTGTGGACTTAAGCTAAAGAAACAGATCAACGCTTGCTGCCCGATCTGCCGGAGACCCATCAAGGATGTGATCAAAACTTACAGGCCATGAGAAGATGCAGAACTCAACAAGCAGCTGAGAACCGGCTTTCTATTCTGAACTGAGTTTGCATTTCAGGACTATTCTGTAGCTTTGACTCCTGTAGCGTAACCTCAGTCTCTGTCCCCAACCCCTACCCTACCACCACCTCTCCCCACCTCCCCATCACCCCCCATCATCCTCCACCCAGTCCAGAGGCAGTGAAACGATTTTTCTTTCTTTTTTCTTTTTTTTTTTTTGGAACACGAGGTTTGTCTGATGCCTGCTCAGACATTTTAGTGCCTTTGACACTTGTCTCTGCCTACCAACCTGACAATCATATTTGATAGTGATATACAGAATATATGACTTTTATCAGAGAGACACTGAGAGGCTTGTTTAAGCAATGAAACTAACAGATGTAAACAGATAAAAATGAATAATTATTTTTGTTTGATATTTTAGAAGTAAATATATGTTTCCAATTGTGTAAAATGGATAATAAAAGAAATCCATTCATATGTATAGTGAAAGACGAGAGGACATTTATTGCACTTAACTGAGTAAACTATATCTGCAGATAGACAGCATCTGAAGGCATTTCTGTATAAACAGGGACTGCATTTTAACGAAATACATAAAAATTATTTTTGTAAAGTTCATTTCATTATTATGGCTGTATGATTATGCGAATGGTATGTAACTGGTAAATGCATTCTTTTACTGAGGAAACCCTCCCACATTTTTAATTTCACACATAATCTCTGCACAGTTAATAGAATCTGTAAAGGTCAACTAAGTGTAGATGTGTAGAGTTTCAACCACAGAGCACACAAAACACTAGAAGAGTGTTCAGTATAGGCCAGACTTTGGCTTTTTAATTTGAATGTTTTCAGAAGTAGTCAGAATGTGCATATTCTTAGCCCTGCTAGAGACTAATAAACTTGCCACCAACACTCTTAGGGAAAAGGGTTCTCCAAGGGTTATTTAAGGTTGGTTAAATAAATAAGTTTTTTTTTTTTTTTTAAGCTTCCCGAGCTTCACTCAGTTGGAGAGTTATGAATTTTTTTAGAAGTGTAGGTCAAAATGGTCATGAACATGAACTTTTTTTTATTTGTTTTTTTTTAAATGTCATTTTCTGCATTTAGACAGCATTAAATACCACATATCTGCTGAAATTATGCTTATTGTATGTGTGATGACATAATTACATAATGTGATTTTTAATCTAAAACAGGAGTGTCTTGCCTTGCTCCTGGACATAACTGCCTCTAGAGTTCCCCTGATTTATCACTCCTGATACAGCTGATCAAGTTTTGTTAAATTAGGGCTTGAACTAGACTAAAATTAAATAGATTAAATGAACACTATTAAAATTGTTCTCAGGAAAGTGTTGACATGCACACTGCTTAATGTAGGTCATTTACACTATGTGTTTGGATAAAGTGTAATTTTTAAATAACAACTCTAGATCCACCTGTACCTGGCAAATCAGTAGCAAATAAACTTTTTTGCTTGTGACATTTATACCCTTGCACAGAAACTGTTTTTAAATTTGTGTACTAAACACATCTAGTTGTACATGAAGTTGCTTAATGAGCATGGATGTCAATGACTCAGTACTATTACAGACAACACAGAACTCTATGCACCTGATCATGCAGAAATCTTCATTTCTTTAATACAGAATTTGGAATTAAAACACAATTCACAGGGAAAAGGACAAATCTAAAACAGTAAAAAAAAAAAGACATTCCATATTGAAGAGTGTCTTTTCACAGATTATAATAAGGACAGGTATTATAATTCCAGCTCACACATACAATGAGCATTTTAACACAGCTGGAGTGGTGGTGTGTTTCAACAGTTCCCTAGTTTGACTATGGTAATGTCGGGCTGACCTTGCCTGTAGAAAAAAAGAGAGAGAAAGTAATAAATGCTGGGATTAAACTTGATGCACTGCAATCATTAGATGCTCTTATTTGTTGTGCTCTTTCTTAAAACAAAGGATATTCAAGTCACATTAAGATCAAACACAAAAAAATAAATGATTAAATCTCAGTGAGAGCCAGCCAGATCATGTTTTTGTTCAGCTCCCCTGTCCTGCACATTTTTGTGGTTTTCTTGCTCGCAACAAACCTGAGTTAGAGCAGGGGAGACACTAACATACAGAACAGGGTCAGGTAATTGAGACCTGTAGAGCCCTTGATTACCCAGTTCAGGTGCATCAAGAACTGGGACATGGACCCCATGAATACAGGGGAGAACTGGGCTATGTAAAGAATCCAAGAAGTGAGATTGGGAGAGTTGGAGATTGGGAGAATTTTTTATGATGCAATCAGTAGAGTACAGGTTCCCAACCCTGGTCCTGGAGTAGCCCCTGTCCTGCACATTAGTGTCTTCCCTGTTCCCAGCAAACTAATCAGCTGATTAAGAGCTTGAGTTGAGGTGTGTGTTACAGTACACTAAAAAAAATGTACAGAACTGGGTTGGGAACCTGTACAGTAGAAACTTACAGTTTGTCAGAGCAGAACCAGCACTTGTTTGCATAGGTCTCCCCATTGGACCCGCACACAGGCATAAACTCGCGTGTGCACATTTGAGGGGTATGTCTTTCGCAATCAGTCTGTCAAGAGAAAGTCATTACACAACACTTATACCTACACCAAGCAGATGAGACAAATTGCTTATTCACCCACCTCCAGTGATTGACCGTTGCCTTGTGCATCAGCTGCTCTGGTCAAAACTAGAGGAAAACAGTGGAAATGCAATTTTTTAAGATATATAAGATACATACATACATACATACATACATACATACACCCACACACACACACACACACACACACACACACACACACACACACATATATAGACACAAACAAACTCCGGTGCTTTGGCGAGCGTCAACAACGCATCCTTTTACGCATAATGAGACTTTTTTTTTTTTTTTTTTAGTAGATAATTCTTGTCATGGCTAAACTTTATGTTCAAGTCTAGATTTGTTAAACCCGTAATTAATACCAAATAGCCTCCCCAACCCATAGCCTATAGGGACAGGCTGCTTTTGCCTGCACTTCATCTTATTAAATCAAACTTGCTAGACTATGTACAATTTCAAATACTACTTTAGACACGTTATATTATATTTATTACAGGAAATATCCTACAAAAACAAAAGAAAAGGCTAATTTCGCCGGTCTTACCAAGACCTTTCAATTATATATAAACGCTAAGAGACTCACCAGCCACAGAGAGAAGGACGAGAAAGATCCCCACAAACATGATGAACTGACTGAGACGCTGTCAACACGCCGGAATGAGGCTCAGGTCGGCGCGCGCGCCCTTTTATCACTCTGCCGAGAGGCGGTGCTCAGCCTTCGAGCTTTTACAAAGATCATTAACGAGTCTTTTCCCCATCAAGCATAGCTATCTAAGACAAATAAAAAGGAAAGAAATGCTTTGTTGAAACAAATGCTTGTCATTAGATACGTTTTCCACCTCAGGTGAGAGCATCTGTCACAGAAACACAAAAACCCCACTCTATAGGGTACAGTGCTAGACTGTCTTGGATGAAGAACCACATTCTCTACAGAATAATGATGGGAAATAGTATCTAATGGCTTTTCTAATGCGTTCTCCGACCTGGAGTCAGTGAGTGATTCAGTGAGTCAGTGATTCAGCCAGATTAGACTTTGCCAGAAAACATCTAAAAAAGCCTCCCATGTTCTGGAATAAGATTCTTTGGACTGATGAAGAGAAAAGAGGGAAGAGAAAAGTATGGCTAAAGAAAGGAACAGCTCATGATTCAAA
>CM074951.1:7303883-7325377 GCA_037577455.1 Pangasius macronema
AAGGCCTAATAATGTTAAATGGTAACACCTGCTCTGTAAAGTATAATTAAGGGGGCAAAGCTTTAATTATTCTCAGCCATTGTCACCATGGCCAAGAAGAAAGAACTCAGTCATGATCTTTGTATGTGTGTTGTCAATGCACGTAGTGGAGGCAAAGGCTACAAGGCCATTTCGAAAGAACTGGATGTCCCTGTATCAACCGTACAGAGTATCATCATGAAGCTCAAGATGTTCAACACTGTCAAAAACCTGGATGGGCGTGGCAGGAAGTGCAAAGTATCCTCTAGAGTTGCTAGAAAGATCTGCCGTGATGCAAACAACAACCCCTGTATCCCCACTAAAGCTCTAATAGACACCCTCAACCATCAGGGGAGATGGTATCAAGATCCACCATTCAGCGAATTTTGCATCGAGGTGGTCTCCATGGACATCGCCCCAGAAAGATACCACACCTTACCCAGAGACACTGGGATGCGCGTCTGGCCTTTGCGAGGGGTCACCTAGATGGAGATCCGAACTTCTGGTCATCCATCCTCTGGTCAAATGAGACTAAACTGGAGCTCTTTGGACATATGGATGTTGCATATGTTTGGCGTAAAAAAGGAGAAGCTTTCAGTCCTAAGAATACCATCCCAACGGTCAAGTACGGTGGTGGTCACGTCATGCTATGGGGATGCTTCTCTGCCTGTGGTACAGGGAACCTTGTTAAGATAGATTGTATCATGAAAAAGGAGGACTATCTCAAGATTCTTGATGAAAACCTGGTGGCGTCAGCACACAAGCTCAACCTGCCAGAGAAATGGACCTACCAGCAGGATAATGACCCGAAGCATACGGCGCGAGTGGTCAAGCAATGGTTCAGGGACAACAACATAAATGTTTTGGAGTGGCCAAGTCAGAGCCCTGACCTGAATCCAATTGAGAATTTGTGGAGAGAGTTGAAGATCCGGGTCAGGGCTAGGAGGCCTTCCAATCTCCAACAACTGGAGGCTTTTGCAAAGGAAAAGTGGGGAAATGTTCCGCAACAGACCTGTAGAAATCTTGTGGAGACCTACAAGAAGCGTTTGCAGGCCATCATTAAGAATGGAGGCTTTTCTATCGATTATTGAAACATTGTAATATAAAGGGTATGGTGATTTTTTTTTTTTTTTTTTTTTTTTTAATATTTGTCAATAAAAATCCATGAAATGTCGTATTTCTTGAAATATCACGTTCTTCTCTCAGTCTTTTGTCACGTATTAAATATATGAAAGTATTATAAAACTCCATCACAGCAGACAACTCAAACACTATAAAAATACCAAGGGTATGAATAATTTTGAGCACAACTGTAAGTTAATTTAGATAAAATTAATTCTGCAAATGTTAGTGCACTTTGTATTTGATGAACTTGGAAAAATTTGGAAAAAAAAGAGCAACTGATACCTTTCCAGCTGTAAAGTCTAAGAACTTAACTTAACTTGTTAAGCCTTAATTGACACATTAGGCAAGTTGAGAATTGTCATTAGGAATAACAATCCATGCATCCATCCATTTTCTGTACCTGTGTCGGATAAGCGGTACAGAAAATGGATGGATAAATGTTGGTTCTCTTGTGGCTGCGAGTAGAACCATTGCAGAGAGTAGTCTGATTCTTCTACAGCTGTTTATTTCACATGATGCAAGAATTCTTCAAATCACATCCACCTTACTGACTGCAGGCTAAGACAAGAAACACTGAACTGAGCATTACCAAATCAACATAATATTACAGAGCAAAACTAGTAAAATTTGACATTTGAGGCGTGCCAAATTTCACATTTAAAAAATATTATCACAAAGTATCAAAGGCATACAGAAAGCATAGAGCATAAAAATCCTGCTAAAAAACAAAACAAAACAATTCAATTTTATTTGTATAGCACTTTTAACAAAGGACATTGCCACAAAGCAGCTTTACAGAAATAAATGGATTCACAAAAAAATATATTGTAAATATTTGAATTTATCACTGTGAATTTNGAAATAAATGGATTCACAAAAAATATATTGTAAATATTTGAATTTATCACTGTGAATTTATCCCTAATGAGCAAACCTGAACAATAGAAATCAAAACAGAAATTCTAATGGTTTCCACTACAAATACCATTACAAACCATTGGCTAACCATTAAAACCATTATTACCATTACTAGACATAACATGACACCAATAGAAAGCAACAAATTACCAGTAGAGACCCACAAAGACCATTAGAGTGTCCATTAAAACCAATACAACTCCCATTATAACCATTAAAACCATTACAAATTCTATGAGGTTTTCTATTGTTGTTTTTTTCAGCAAGGAAATGGGCCTATGGCATCCTGAGCAGGAAGGAATAACAGAAACAAAAGGAAAACAAAAAAAAAGTTGAAGAAAAATACAATATCTTTATGAAAAGATTGTTTGGTTTTCTTTTGCCACAAGCTAGAGAGAGAGAGAGAGAGAGAGAGAGAGAGAGAGAGAGAGAGAGAGAGAGAAAAAACGCGTTTCTGGTAGCGACTTTTATTTTGAAGGACGCCGTTTTGTTTCTTCGCGGTTGCTGTCTTCACGCTTCCGGGGACACATGGAGGAAATAGGAAAAGACGCTCTGTCAGACCTATATTTCCTGAAAGGAATGGAATATCCGACCAACATTTCTGTTGTGAAATCATGACCTTGTTATAGGTCTATCTGTTCTACACGGTAAGCAGTTTCTTGTAGTAAAAGATAAATTGCTACAGAATTAGCTCTTGTGGTTTAGTGAGTAAACAAATGGAGATCCTGGGACACTGGTGCTTTTGTAATTGTTACCAGTTGGCACTGGATATTTCTAAGATCAGTACTGTTAGCCTGACAATTAGTATTCATGCTCTAGATGCACAACCTGGGTCCTGATGTGTTTGTGTGGGTCCAGATGTGTTTGTGTCGGTCCAGATGTGTTTGTGTTGGTCCAGATGNGGGTCCTGATGGTGTTCGTGCGGGTCCTGATGGTGTTCGTGTGGGTCCTGATGGTGTTCGTGTGCGTCCTGATGGTGTTCGTGCGGGTCCTGTTGGTGTTCGTGTGGGTCCTGATGGTGTTCGTGTGGGTCCTGATGGTGTTCGTGTGCGTCCTGATGGTGTTCGTGTGCGTCCTGATGGTGTTCGTGCGGCTCCTGATGGTGTTCGTGTGGGTCCTGATGGTGTTCGTGCGGGTCCTGATGGTGTGGGTCCTGATGGTGTTCGTGTTCGTGCTGATGGTGTGGGTCCTGATGGCGTTCGTGCGGGTCCTGATGGTGTTGGTGTGGGTCCCGATGGTGTTGGTGTGGGTCCCGATGGTGTTGGTGTGGGTCCTGATGGTGTTCGTGTGCGTGCTGATGGTGTTCGTGCGGGTCCGGATGGTGTGGGTCCGGATGGTGTTGGTGTGGGTCCTGATGGTGTTTGTGTGCGTGCTGATGGTGTGGGTCCTGATGGTGTTGGTGCGGGTCCTGATGGTGTTCGTGTGGGTCCTGATGGTGTGGGTCCTGATGGTGTGGGTCCTGAAGGTGTGGGTCCTGATGGTGTTCGTGCTGGTTCTGATGTGATTGTGTGGGTCCTGATGGTGTTCGTGTCCCCGTTTTAAAAAATCTGTCTTTATGTTAGTGATTACAATGCATTCGTGTCATGATAAAAGTACTGTAATTATGAGATAATTGCTTAGTAAATATATGATTTCTTATGTGCTCAGTACTAGAAGGTGACTGAATATTTGATCGACACTTATAGAGTTAAAATTGTATATTACACTTTTGCTAGCTTGTTAGTCTTGTGAGGTTAGTTGATCATTAATTGTATATTGAAAACTGTATTGTCTGTTGCAGGTTCTGCTCCTTGGGGCACTTGCTGAAGTTTGTGCAGGAAAGGGTGCTGTCGCACTTCTGTGTCCCTCTGTACAAAACAAATTGTATAATATCGGTCTGAACGTTATTGCAGGCTTATTTTTAACTGTCCCTATCATTATTTAAATAATATCTTCCAGGTTCCTGTGTGAAAGAGCTCACACCCAACTTGGTAGAACAGGATGGATCAAGAAAAGCGGGACAAGTTGTCCGAGTTGGTGGAGGAGTTGACTACCTCTGGAGAACCACAGTTGAATCAAGCGAAAATGAAGGAAGTAAAGAAGATATGCAAGTATGAAGGTTTTTATTGACTGACTTGCATGCAGTGCTGTGTTTGATGAACACTGGAATGGAAAGGGTTTACTGAACACACATAGTTTTCCTGCCAAGTTTATTTGATGCCTACTGTATATGTGATGTCAATTCCTAAATGCTGGCCTTAATTATCACTCCTCCATACAGGCTTTCCAATGACTACATTGATCACTTCTATCACCTCGTCATGACCCAGCTAAATCAGGACCATGCCGAGGTTCGCTTCTCTGCCTTCCAGATGACTGCTGAGCTTTTCAGCCGTTCTCATCACTTCAGAGCTCTCTTGGTAACTAACCTGCAGGAGTTCCTGGAGCTAACAGTAGAGACAGATGTTGAGCAGCCGTTGCCTCCGCCGAAAGAGGTGGCCAGGAAGCTGAAGACCCAAGCCATCCAGACGGTCCAGGCTTGGCAGTCCACGTATGGGAAAGCCTACAAGAAGCTGGCTTTGGGTTATCACTTTCTGAAGCAAGTTAAAAAGGTAAATTATGTCTATGTCTACATGGTCTTTCCTCTTTAGCGTTAAAAGGGTTCTGATTTTTATAACTGTTCATGTTGAGATATGAGATGAAATGAAGAAGAAACTTTGCGGAGAACTAAACTGAAAAGGGAACCTAGCTTTTTCTACATGACACCTGATAATGGAATTACAAATAATTACACTATACAGATGAAGAATAGTAAAGGCAAACAGTACTAAGCGTGTTAGTATGAGCAAAGGATGTTCAGTGTGCGCGTATTGTGTATAAGAGTCCTGAAATGAGAACAGGACAGTCTCTATAGTATACAAGTGCAATTTTCCCCTGAAGCAAGGGTGAGATTTGGGTATAAACTAATTTTGGGAGTGCATAATTTTTGTTATACACATGGGACCATCCACAACAGCACAAAGTCAGTCACAAGTACAGAAAAAGTGCAGAATCTCTATTAAACCTGATCTTACACGCCTCACATAATAATATAGCTGATTGAATGTTTTTCTTCCATTACATGTCTTTTCAGATCTCCTATTTTCTTATGTGGTGGCAGGCAAATTTATTATACATGTGCCATTACCACAGGTTGTTGTTCTTTCATGTCTCCCTTGTCATGTTCCCCAGGTAGACTTTCAGGATGTCGAAGCAAGAACACTGGCTGAGAGAAGGAGACAGGAGGAAAAACAGCAAAGGCTAGAGAGAATTTATAAGGGAAAGCTTGAGAAAGCCAAGCAGGAGATGGAAGGTAAACCAGGTTTTACAGTTTTGCTATTATAGTTATTCTAACTTAAGTTATTCTGAGATGAAAACCTCAGTTTCTTCATGCTGACTGAGTATTTTTGTAGCCATGTTAACTTGTATTTTTAACACTATTCATAAATTGCTTTTCTCCTCAGAAATGGCTCCCGAGATTGAGGAATCTCTGACTGAGATAAACAACTGCATGTCACTGATCATGCCAGACAGTTTCAGTTTTTTTAGCTCGGAGCCGACGGCAGTCAGTGAGGAGACCACTGACGTTAGCACTGAGCGTCATCAGGACACAGATGTCTGGGATGAAAAGCCTTGCTGCAGCAAAGACCTTAGCAAAGAGGGTGGAAGCGTGCCAGAGGTATCTAAAGGTGAAGAGGAAAAAGAAGACTCCAGTGGCGAGAGCGATATGGAGGAGGGTGTGGATGAAGATGTGTTTATCCGTAGCTCTGGGCTGATGTCCCGCACCTATCGGCTCGATCTGAATGTGTCCTCAGGTTGGCTGATGTTTTGTCTCTGATAGGTTATTATGACTATTGTGTTTTTTTTGTTTGTTTGTTTTTTAAAGGTATGGCTGAGCACCAAGTGCAGGATGGCATAATACTGCTTTTAAATTTGAGGTCCAAAAAAAAAAACCCTGCAGTATTTGATAGAGGTTTAATAAGGGTAATAATCTGAGCTCCAAATAAAAGGTGGCCACTGTGGTCAAAAAAATAAAAAAATCTAAGGATTATGGATAAATCATACATTTATTAGCGATCCCTCTGTTCTAGGAAATGCTCCAGTGTGCTCGTTCAGGGGTGCATGGTACAACTTAATGAAAGTGGCCTTATTTCTCCTGCAGATTTTATATTTGACCTCCTCTCCCATCCACATTAAACTAAAACATGCCCACTCCCACAACTGTTGCTTCTTAATGCACGCCTCTAGTCTCACCTTTCGGGTGTCACACTCAAATCAAATGGAGAAGACATAATCTTAGCCAAGATTCATATTGATAAATGCATGTTTATGCTATGGCAAAGAAATATTTACATTAACTAGGCTAGCTAGCCGTGATAACTGTAATAAACAATAGTTACAGCATACCATTGAAGGTACATCATGACTTATATACATGACTTCTAATATATGAACTATATCAATCAGCCTACCTGCAAATATAAACGGATAATGCGTTGATAATCTGTATTTCTGACGATGTGGAGGAGGAAGGTGGATTTAGCTGGTCGATGATGTAACGGTTTAGTTATCTTTTAATTATATATTTTTATTTCCCCAATAAACCAGTAATGAAAATTAAAAAAGAAATACGATCAGTGTGTCTTCCAATATTCAGGAAACGATCTAAATATGGGAGCTCAAAGTAAAACACAATTAATGGAAGTAATGTGTGTCTAAATGAGTAACACTTTAGAATAAAGCAGGAGTCTATAGCATCGTGTCCTAGTAATGGCTGTAGATTGATTAGCAGTAACAAGATGAGCCGTTTAGCACAAAACATTGGGCCTCATTTATCAAGCTGGATACGAACGGATTTTTTCGTAAATCGTTCGTAGGAGCATTTACAAGAAATTAGATATTCATGAAAATCCAGAATTCAGAAAAAAAGTTTGTATCCTACTCGTGCTCATTAGTGCGTGTAAATGTACGCATAAGAAGACTAATGTAAACTCAGATCATATAAAGCATGATGAGTTACTGCACTTTTATATCCAGAGTTCGCTGTTTATGCACACACATTTAATGAATATTTTGCGAAACCCAGTAGATTCATATTCAAGACTTTAACTAAAGTAACCCTGCTGTAAGAAGGGAGGATGGGCTCCGGCAGTGTATAAATCAGTTCCATTTTCCATGGCATCTTCTTTTAATGCTGTGCAACACTTCATTAGAGCTAGCACTAAGTGACCACTCTGGTAGGTCTCAAGCTGCTGTGTGCCGTATACTCCCTAGTGTGCGATCATCAGGCTTCCTATGACACTTACATGCCTTCCTGCTTTTCTAAATGGCATCGGGGAGGGCTCATTGGTTCATTCTGGCGCCCAGTCATCGAGACACTTTGCTTTGAACTTTTGTAAATCCTGTGAAAAGTTTTACTTAGGTTTGGCTTACACAAACATGTACACATAACTTGAGGCCCAATATTCTGAGAGAAGAGGATGATTTTTATATGGTTGATCAAAGAACAGTTGTTTTGGATTGTTTACTTGAGTGGCAAATAAAATAAGTGATTGTTGTAGTTTGGTACATTTCTACTGACACAGCTCTGGGCTTGGGATAAAAAAAAAATGTTGCCCTAAAGTCATTTTAAGGACAGTCTGTTTTCTAGTGATGTCCAATCCTATTCACAAACGGACCCTGTTGTCGTACAGCAGAAAAGGTCTTGTTAAGAACCAATCCTTTTTCACAGATCTGAAAGTGAAAGAGACCGAGGAGAATGAAGCAGTAGTAAACACCATGAGGGATCTGCACAGACTCATCGGTAGTAGATACCTCCCTGCCATCCAGTCCTGGATTCAGGTAAACCTACATAGCCTTAATTGTATTACCTAGAATCATTACTAGTCATACCTGTTTTTTATGTAGAATTACCAGATTAGCAGGTATACATCTCATTTTTTTTTATATGTTTACCATAAAGCAGCACTTTGTGTGGGTACAATTACTGATCTGTGGTTCGGCACAATTTATTCAGCACCCCTTTACTCCATCTATGAATGGACACTGAGCACAATAGGACAACCCCTGAACAGGTATTAATTGAATGATGGAGTATTCTCAGTGCAGCAGTGATACTCAAATGGTGGAAACATGGAATGTGTGTTGAGCAGGTATGAGTGGATCAGTCATAACAGTATTACTGGTGTTTTTAAACAGCTCGGTATCACTCCTAAGTTGAGAACAGTCCACAAATGGTGCCGTGGTCAGAAACTGATACTGATGAATGGATAGAGAATGATTAAACAGTTGCATAGAGTCTCTCATACAGTCTCTAACTGTACAGCTGAAAGAAGAATAATCCACCACTCAAGTGATATTGAGTCTGAGATTACCCTATAATGGTTCTTTTCCACTGATGAGTTAGAGTGGGGTTGACAAACCAAAAATTTTTTCAGAAACAAATGTGCTACAATCAATAATTGTATATCTATAAAAAGCATTCATGTAGTAGGTTTACAGGATAAAATGGCAACTCTGTGTATAGTTGTATCTAGAAGTTTGGGCCAAATCACATTGTTGATTTTTGAAGTGAAAAGAAGTCAACGAAACCTCTGCAGCAAACCATTTTAAACAAGACTAGGCAAGCCAAGTTTTGCCGGACCGCCATCGGATATATAGCATTTGTCACACGAATGTTAACGGTGAGGCAGTCATTTATGTAGGACCTAAAAGATATGGGATATCCTTCTTGTTAGAAGTCCTTGAGATGCAATTTAGAGTTTTGGGCAATGCCCCCACCTCAAAAGTGGTGCTGTGGCACTGTTAGATAGCTAGCTAAGCGCAGAACATGTATTCATGTAAATAAACAACATAATAGTCAAGCTAAAGTATGTAGCTACAAATGCAGTCATGCCATAGTACATCTTCACACCCCTTCATTTAACATAAAATATACACCAATCAGCCACTGACAAACCACTGACAAGTGAAGTGAATAACTTTGTCCTGTTACAGTGTCAAGGGGTGGGATATATCAGGCAGCCAGTGAGCAGTCAGTTCTCAAAATTGTTGTTTTGGAAGCAGGAACAATGGACGAGAGTAAGGATCTGACTGACTTTGACAGAGGCCAAATTGTGATGGCTAGACGCCTGGGTCAGAGCAGGTCTTATGGGGTGTTCCCAGTATGAAGTGATTAGTATCTACCAAAAGTGTGCAAGGAAGGACAACTGGTGAACCTGCGACAGGATCATGAGCGCCCAAGGCTCCCCTGTCCACCGCCAAAAGCACCTACAATGGGCACGTGAGCATCAGAACTGGACCATGGAGCAATAGAAGAAGAAGGTGGCCTGGTCTGAAGAATCACATTTTCTCTTGCATCATTTGGACGGCCAGGTGCGTGTACGTCACTTACCTGGGGAAGAGATGGCACCAGGATGCACTATGGGAATGTTCTGCTGGGAAAACCTTGGGTCCTGGCATTCATGTGGATGTTACTTTAACACGTACCACCTACGTAAACATTTTTGCAGAGCAAGTACACCCCTTCATAGTAATGGCATTCCCTAATGGCAGTGGGCTCAGAAATGGTTTGAGGAACATGACAAAGAGTTCAAGGTGTTGACTTGGCCTCCAAATTCTCCAGACCTCAATCCGATTGAGCATCTGTAGGATCTGCTGGACAAAGAAGTCTGATCCGTGGAGGCCCCACCTCACAACTTACAGGACTTAAAGGATACCACAGCACACCTTCAGAGGTCTTGAGGTGTCCATGCCTCAAAAGGTCAGAGCTGTTTTGGTGGCACAAGGGGTAGCTGCACAATATTAGGCAGGTGATTTTAATGTAATGGCTGATCAATGTAAGCGTCAGCAATAACATTTGAAGTTATATTTGAACTTAAAAATAATAAAATAGTCATTGTGGCAAGTGCAAACCCTTCAGGTTGTAAAGTCTCGGAACGTAATTAACATGTAAATCCTTGATTAAGCCTTTGGGACTTGTTCCTCAGGTCAAGAACTGTCGTTAGGAATAACAATTGCAGAACAATTCCAAGTAAATCAAGAATAGAAAGACTCCCAGCTGGCTGCAGAAAGTGTTTGCAAGCTGTGTACTGATTTTTGTTGCTATTTTTAAATATATTTTTCTAAAGTTTAAATCTAAAGTAGCTGTGCATTAACATTTGCAGATTTTTAAAAAAAAGCTTGCCACAGAAGTTCTGTGGATTTCTTTTCACTTAAAAAATTAGCAAAATATGTAATTTGGTGAGGGGTGCCCAAACTTTTGCATACCACTTTATGTCATTGTTTTCCTTTTTATAAACCAGGCTTTAAAAGGGTACACACACACACACACACACACACACACACACACACACGCACACACACACACACACACACACACACACACACTCATTCTCTATATAATTTGAATTGGTATTGATCTACAGGTTTTTACAAAAGTTGGTGTGGAGGAGCAGCTGATCAGACGGGCCACTGATCTCAAAAAATCTCTTGAGAAGGTTTTGAGGAAACATGATGAGCTGCATATAGACTACAAAGCAAGGCAGAGAAGAGTGGTGAGTCACCTTACAGTTTACTTCTCTCAGTATGGAACTGATAGCACTCTTTTTTTTCAGGAAGGCAAGACAAGCCGTCTAAATGTGCCAAAGTATAATTTTTTTTTGGTTTCAATGACTTTGCCAAAGGAGGGCGCCATTTCACAACACATGAGACTGATGCTTTGAGCTGGTATTCAGGGGGAGTTATGCAATGATAACTGTATATATATAAAATTCTAGTGTAAATCTTGATAAAGACATTCACACATTTGGCACAGAAGATGAATCTGAATTTTACTGTCCTGCCAAACCACATAACATTTCAGGTCATTGATTCTGGAAATGCAGTATTGGCAATGTTGTAGATGCTGGATGTATCACATTTCACTAGAAGTCATTCAGACATTCAGAGACATTTAAATTTAACTATAATTCTGAGCACACGGTTATATCTTCAAAAAACTGACAAAAATCCCAACTAAAGTGCCACAGCAATGAACAAATTGAACATTGAACATTTGCAAATATGCTGACTATATTGCTGAAGCACAATCCATCAGACCTGAGATTAGCTCACTGAGTGAGGCAGGAGGCTGGGCTGTTAATGGAGATCGGCGCGCTGCAGGGCCGAATGGGACACACCTAGCAGCTAGGAGACACATCATTATGACACATGATATCTGCCTTTAACTGAGCAAAAAGGAGCAAGCTAGCGAGAGTGAACGCAGGCAAGTGACAGTGACAAAGCGCCTTACTGCACCCTGTAACGGTTTATCACTGTCAGCGGCCATTTCCAATGCAAAAAGCCAACGCTTTGTGATAAAGCGGCAACTTAAAGTCCTTTATCATAATTAGTTTTTCCTTTTTACCCTTAAAAGCATTCTATTACTTTATTCCCTTTATCGTGGCCCTGACAAAGGATAGAATGTTTTTTTCAGCTTGGTAAACTCCGGCTGATTGGTGAACTGGTAATAGTGTAAAATGAAATGGATAAAAATTAAACTGACTGGGTCCTTTGGGGTTTTTTATGCTTATTTGTCTGATTAGTAGCCTAGCAAATGCCAGTGGTGATTGAAATTTAAAATAGCTTGACTCTGTAGTTATTCTGTAGACAGTGACATAAAAAAAACAGCTGAAGTAAATAAACGTAATTAAAAAAAACATGTAAACATTTAAAGCGTATAGTTTTCATTGTCGCTGTATTGTCAGTCAGATAAACGTAGCGATTGACGTTTCAGGCAGGGATGTTGTGCGCTGCTGTGCTGTGATCGCACACCCTCCTTTTAATTATTAGTCACGGGGGTTTTGTGTTAAGCACCCTGAATTTGTAGAGCAGCCACCTTTTCAACTTCCCAAAAGAGGTGCACATTTACCATTCGGCCAGGGGGAATACTGCATTGTTTACACCGATAAGGCATCTTATCAGGATGGTGCGGAAGAGCAATAATTGATGGGTCTCAGTGCGTTTTTTTCCCCCCATTGGCGAACGTAAGATAAACCATGTCTATCTAGGTTTCTTTCTTCATTCCAAACCTATCAGGGATTCTTTACAATGTGTTTTGCAGTACTTGTAGAAGGGTAATACCTTATTAAACTGGATGTAAGCAAAGGGCTTGGCTATAAAGTACACATGATTACATTTTGGATCCAGGCTGGGTTATCCTACAGAAGGCTGTTCTTTTGCTTTTTTTTTAATTCTCAGACAAGAATTTCTTTACATTTTAATTTCATTTCTTAATTTACTGTTTATAGCATCTTTAATAATTTGATGGCGGTAAATGCCCTTGTTGTAGTACATTTCCTTGTCGAATGCATAGCTTGCCTGAATTTAACCCCAGGGGAAAAGCGTTAGGGTTCTCGGGGCTTTGAGGTCTCATTTACCGCAATCCCCAGGTGGCAGGAGGCTCTGAGAGGGCCCATTAAATTGTGGTAAATTAAGAGACCTCCATCCATCAACTACTGTTTATCTACATCACACACATTTTCAGCAACCATCACACCACCGTCACTTTTGCTTACCTTTAATCACTATTTAACCTTCACTTGACAGTTAAAAGCAGGAGCTGGTCTTTTGAAATCATAATCCAAGTGTTTTCATTTCATTTAAACACAGCAAAAAAACACATTTGAAAACATTAATATAATTTACCCAGAAGGATACTTTTTTCATGCATCTGTGTGTCAATGATTTTTTTTTCTCTCTCTTTGTATTCCCAAAGTATTGCACCAAGGTTATTTCGATTAAAGGCAGACAATCCCCACCTACGAGAACATGCATCTCAAAATAGGCTTCTGCATTTTACTAGTATAATGTATGCAAAGTTGTGTGCTCTTAAAGTGAGTGCTGTCTTGAAGAGCCGCTTTGTAGCAAAGGAACGTTAAATTATCTTCAGAGACAATGGTGGGCGACTTCACAAGGTGCTCTGCTTTGGGGTTTGGCCGGTGCGCTTTTGTGAGCCTCCGAGCATTTCATTCCATTCAGTAGCCGGCGAATCTGCCAGTCCATACACCTGAGTTATTGGTTTGCTGTAATAATTTGCAAGACCTTCCCGGTAAGAGAGGAAATTAGCATATAAATAGCAGATGCACGGAGGACCATCACAGCTGAGTACATTTAATTTTTGGTTTATAAGATTGAATGGGTTTTTAAATGCAGAGCCATCAAACTTGGCCAAAGACAAATGAAGTCGAGAGTTCAGTTGTCCGAGGCTGCCTCCTTGGATCTTTTTCTAAAAGGATAACAGACCTGCTTAAAGGAGTGCGCACAGCCACCGCTTCCCTGGGACCATAGTAATTGAGATTGCTTACAGGGTTAATTAGACCATACAAAATATATTGGAGGGCACAGAGAGTGCTTTTGGCCCTGCTGGAATGTGTTTTTCCTCATAAGTGGTGGATATTTAACCGGAACCTCATTATCTGCCCTTCTTCCTGCCAAGGAGATGGAGGTTGACACAGCCACCGCACAATCAATAGAGTTCACTGCAAATGTCTTTAAACGGTCTATTTACAGCACCTGCACTGTTTAATATTCACTTTTATTCTAATATGGTCATTCAGTTCCCGCTTGAAAGGCTACTCCGAATTGCTTCGAGATAACATCTCACTTTTTTCCCATTAAACATTTATTTAATTGATTTCTTAAAATGCGTTTAAGCATTAAAAAAAGCTTTCAAGGGCATTTTAGAAACTTTCAAAAGCAATCTTCTTATGTGGCCTATTGTTTATCGAAGTGTATTATTATATCAGTATGACTAGTCTGTGATAAGTGGTAAGGAAATCTCTAACTGTTAGACTCTTAGCATTGTGCTATAGTTTCAGCATTATTTACAGTTTGAGCATGTCCACTGAAATGCTAAGATTTTTAAAACCATTTATAATTATACCAGGCAAAAATCAGAAATAAATGTATTTGTAGAATGTTTTTAAAATGCCTGTAAATTAAATTACATGAAAATTAAATAACAAAAATTATTTTTGCAGTTTTCTTAACCAGATAATTCAACACTTGAGCAGTTGCCTCTGCGTACAATATTATAATCTATAAGCTAATATAATAATATTATAATTTATAATAAGCATTCTATTGGGTTTCTTTGGTTGCTATGGTTTTTTTTATTTTTTTTTATTTTTTTAATAATTTTTTTTGGGGCCATATCCATCCACTTCTACATAACTACATTAAATTGCACATCAATATAGTTTATAGTTCACAATCTTAAAAACAGAGTTTCATTATAAGTAACGTGTGTGAGCACACACTTTAACACAGAGACATTTTTATCCAGGGTGAAAAAAGGTGAGCGAGAAAGCAAAAGAAGTGTTTATTCCATAAAAGTTATAGAGGCAGCCAAACAAATTGTCTGTTTTAAATGCAAAGGCGACACTAAAAGGTGGACTCCATATGTTAGCCAGGTCTTTGTCAGCAAAAAGCCGCCGTATAGTGAGAGATTTTCTGCAGTACCCGCTCTCCTGCAGAAGACTTACAGCGCTGCCATCGTGAGCTGGCAGTGCAGATGTTATCATGGCAAAATTAAAGTGAATTAAAAATAAAATAATGTTGGCTGGGCTAAGAATTTCAGCTGCGCTGGTAATCTTGTTCCACAACTTTTTAATCCATCAAGACTGAAAAAGTGGATTTGGATTAAAGAAGACCACACTTATAAACAAAATTGTAATCTCCTTTTCTGCGAATGCTGGCTGAAAGGAAATCCGAACCACTACTAGAGTTTGAAATAATGCTTTAAGGCGTTAAGGCTTTTTTTTTTTTTTCCTTTTAGTTCCAATTGAGGATGGATATTTACTTTTAGTAGTAGTTTTGTTGTGTAAGATGGGGAGTGTAGAGTTGGTGGATGAACAGAGAATGTTCCTGATTTCTGCAGAGCCTCGAATGTTTATGTTCAGTACAGTGTAATGTTTATTTAGACGGCTCTTTTTTTTTTCTTCCATTTTGGAAAAAAAATGTGTAAATAGCTGGTTTGTGTGATAACGTCTGAACTTTGACATTTGTCCACACTTTTTCTTATTTTCCTTTTTTTTTTTTTGCTTTTATTACTGTAATTAATTTTTAATAAATGAATGAATAAATGAATAAAAAAAACCCACATATACGAAAAAATGATAACTCTATAATAAAAGTCCCTATTTAGGGAGGTACTCTCACATCACCTAGAAGAGGTGCATGAGTTGGTGTAATTTGACTAATTTGAGAAATCCGTTACTGTTCTATAGGAATCAGCAAACTCTGCTGTTCTCGGACCCTCCAGTCCAGAAATTGTTCGGTTTATGCCTTGCTTTTTCCTTCCCATTATTTACCGTCTCATTACTATGTATGCCGTTAAACAGAAGTACTGAATAAGTGTAGCGGGGTGTTCAGGTAAGGACGTGTTTTCTTGCACAGCTCCAGTAAAAGAACAGCTATCAGTGTGTACTGCATGCCTCACTCACCCAACGCCGCCACCACCACCACCACCACCACCACAAGTAATTGAGACCTCATTCAAAGACAGTTTATACCTTAATCTGCAATTGTCAACACCGCCCGCCTGCAGTAATGAAAAACAAAATAAAAAAGAAAGCAGAGAAATAAAAAGGAATAGGCAAAGCGCACTTTGATCACCCTTTAGTGCCTGATATGGAGGTAATCATGGAGGCAATTAAGCAGAATAAATGGGGGGAAAGCGTGCTTGGGAACCGCATCTCATGCAATGCCCTCAAAAGGGAAGGGCACACACATTATGTATACTGTTTTATGAAAACGACCCCCATATTTAAAAACTGGCATTCTGTTATGCATTGTAGCACAGGGAACGGTTAAGCACCTTTTGAGTAAATTAAAAGGCATAAATTCTGTTTAGCGCCGACGCGCCGCCTCCCCGAGCTCATGGTCTGCTGTGCCGAGCGGCGCAGAGGAGACGGAGGGAAGGGGGGATAAGAGAGCCTTGGGTTGCTTTTCACCTTTCATAAATTCCAGCCCGGGGATTTTCTATAGCTAAAAAAATAATAATTTGCAGGCTGGCAGCTCATTGTTATTCTGTGTAGATTGATGGCGGTCATTTATCCAGCTGGGGAAGTTAAGCGCTCCTGTCATTCCTGAAGAGCATAATTGGGAGGTGCCACAGGTCAGCTGCGGTGACAGTTTTCTCTTTTGATTAGTGTTAGAGTGATAACAAAACTTACAGGCGGCGTGATGGATGAGCACCTGCAGGCTCCAGGCAGGAGAGGTAAAGGCACAGGAGCTCACCTGCCACCTTAAAGCAGCAGCAAGCCATTATTTGAGAGTCGGTCCGTATACTTAATGTCAAATTTTCGTGACCTATGTCAGGCAAGGTCTTAATAACCGTGGGAAGTACTTCTGCACAGAAAGATTCCTGAAATAGTGCAGTTCTTTTTCTGCAAAAAAAAAAGCTTGTTTAAAAACTTCTATGCATCCCTCGAATTAATATTTGGTGAAGTCTTCCCTGAGAAATCAAGGTAAGAGACACGCTCACTCACTCCCTCACAAAAATGGTTTAGGATGTAATGGCTATTTTAAAACGTTCCTTTAAACATTTCTATGTTGATATCGCTGTATGATTGTCTTGTTCAGGGCTCTATCTACAGCCATGTCTTAACCTCTTGGCAGAAGCAACCAGGTTAAATTTTATGTTATCTTTTTTTTCCCCATGAAGATGGAAGACAAGGATTTTACATGTGTACAACCTCATATTTGATAGAATAGAATAGGTCATAGGCAATAAATAGAGCTTCTGGTTACTGAGGACAGTTAAATATTCAAGTAATTAGTTTGCTTTTATTTTAAATGTTCCTTTAAAATATTACTTTGCCATATGTTACTCAGAGGTTTTTATTTCATTGTGTGTACCATTTTTGGACACAAAATTGCTGCATTTTTTTAGGTCATGATTCACTGAGCATATTGATACATCTAGATGTAAATTTCACACCAGTACAAGCGGTTTACAAAATGTCAAATGTTCTGCAGAATACATTACTTGGAAGTGTATTTGATTTGTCATGAAAAGGTGACAAATTAATATAAATGGCTTTCATAACACACAATAACTGGCCAGAAGTATAGCATTCTTCAGCATATTTTTCACGTTCAAATAAGCTTGAGTTTGTGAGGTATTTGATCTGTTTAAATATCTCAGAAACCAGTGGTATGGAGAGCTAAGACATTTGAGGAGTTGCCAGCTTCCTAGAAGCCTTAACCCGTTTCTAACAAAGGCTTACAGCAGTCAGAGCCTTACAACCCGGATCTGCTTCAGAGCAGCTCTTAGATGGCCTTATCTGGTGCCTGGTGTTGGGGTTGAGCTCCTTAAAGTGATTGCATGATTCTAACACAGAGCTCAGACTGAGAGGTGAGAACTCTCATATCACCCAGTGAGCTCTTTTCTTTCTCAGCAGCCTGCACAGAGCTGTTATCGGGTACACCTCCACCTGGGCTAGCTAAGATAACCCAATATTACCTACATATCTGTCAATCTCTTTGTTCCATTTCTTTTTTTTCCCCTTCATACTCTTGCTGCCTTAACACACAGTTTGAATTTTGAGGACAGAGTTGTGCAGGTCTTGTCTTCAGCTGCCTGTTCCAAGGTGGTATTTTCTGAGCCATGGTTTCTCTTGATGATACTTTTACAATTTGCTAATTAGGTTTGAGCTGTTTATTCCCTCTGAGAGATATGGTGAAATTTGCTTAACATGAGCACCGTGTTACATAACCACAATTAGACGGAACATCAGATGGGCTACCACTAGGGGAAAAAATTGGATGTGGTCAACTGGAAATCCTATTATGTGTTGGAATTAAAATGTAAAGAGGTCCGATGTTACTGCATAGTTTGCTGTTCAAGGTGCTATAAATCTCTGGAGCACCCTAAAGCCATAGTAAATCCCATTTGAGTGTTAACCAGGGAGAGGAGTTTTAGGGTTCTGAGCCATGTATTAAGTGTGTACAAACAACTTTGTCTTTGTGGTGTTATGTTGCACAGAAGGTATATTCTTCATCTGTATAGCACCAGAATATTTGAAAAAAAGAACGTTCATAGGGTTGTTGATCATCTGTAATCAGTGTTTCATTGTTTTACCACACCAGTTAAAGGCTGGAGAGGATGATGATGATGATGATGATGATGATTTTGAAGAGGTGCCGGAGAAGGAGGGTTATGAGCCACATATCCCCGAGCATCTGCGGGCTGAGTACGGTGAGTTTGTTCAGGTGCAGATGCCAGCGCTCCTGCATTGAGACACACACACTCATTAGACGTCAATGAGACATCACACTGCACCCAAAAGCCCAATAATCTCTAATAGGATGTCACAGCAGACTCCAGGCCAATTATGAAGGGTCTGAAGGCTGAAGGGTCAGATTTAAAACCACTATTTCAGAATCCTCTGTTCTTAAAAAACGATATTTATTTGTAGATTTACATTTACAGCATTTAGCAGACACATTTATCCAGAGAGACTACAGAAGTGCTTTGTAGGCTTCATGAAAATGTATTATGGATTATGGGTACTAAAAACGTTTAGTAGGTTTGCTTGTGAACAAACTGGCCTATTTGGTGAAAGCTAAGATGTCGTTAAAAGTCAAGCATGGGTGTGAAGTTTGGCCTTGGCTATTTTTGACGGTAGGAGAACAGCAAATAAAAAAGGATTAATAGATTAACATTTAAGATTAAGATTTTAACATTTTACAAATTACTATTAAATCAGACATTTAATGGCACATTCATTGCAAGTAATAGCACCCAAAATAAACTCCAGTGTTTTTTTTTTTTAAAGAGTAATGAAATCGTTTCCATCTGGTTTAAATCAATTAAGTCCTAAAATCACCTGGGGCATCCAGTATAAATCTGTTTGGACAGCTGACTATTTGTTCAAGCAAAACGACTCCATCTGTGCAAGGACAACCATATTGACAAGAAGCTGCACACAAAAAGCCAGGGGTCAAGCACATAACCTAAACACCAAAGACAATATTTGACATAAAATCTTGTACAATGTGAAATTTATGGCCACTTTAGCTAATAGAAAATACTGTATTCTATGAAACTATAATAAAGAACGCACTGCATAAGGAATGAAGAGCTTGTAAAACCAGTATATTTAATGTAGTTCTGATTGCTGTCAATATTTGTTCGTAAGCCGTCATGGAGATTAAATATGATGAGCCCTGCAGCAATCGTGCGTAGCGGGATATAATTCTATTATTTGTTACATAATGTGGCCAGTGTCTCTGCAGCAGTATTAACTAAAGACTCATTAGGCTGTAATTTCCATGGAGCCAAGCTGCTTTGATTAGTAAAGTATGTAATGATCAGTGTGTCGGCCATGCCAAATTAACAATGCAGTGGTGTTAATGAGCTCCCATTAGCTCAGTGTTGTAATTTACAACATCCACCTGCCTTTACCGCAGAGGGGGGGCTAAACCTCAGGGAGCATCTATTTCTGCACGCACAGCCGAGGCTGGTTTATTCTACTCTGAGCACGTGAACGTTTTCTCTGAACCAGCTTGCAGGAAAACATGTGCTACAGGAAGAGATAGGTATTAATACTTGGATTTTATGTGGGGGGAATATTTAAACTTTAAGATAAGCTTATTTCCTAGCAATCTGTTTCTTTACCTCTGTTCGAAAGCAGCCTGTGCCTCTCATCCAGAGAAATATTATTTTATTTGAAAAACATTCCTATCCTTACCTCTCTTCCATTCTCTCTCTCTCTCTCTCTCTGCTCCTTTCAGTGCTGATCTTTTATCTATCCCTTTATCCCAGCTTTTCTGTCAGGACGTTATCTCTTTCTCAAATTTACATTTTAATTACAAGGCCTGCTGAACTCAGGAAAATCAATAATGCCACCATTGGCAGCACCACTCTGTGTCTACTGCTGGGCCTCTCTATTTCCTCTTATTGATTTATCTCTTTAACACCTGCAACTTTATTGCTTCAGACAAATAGCTACCATTTTGGTCAATTTGAACAGAAAAAGAAAGGATTTAGTCGTATTTCGTGATTGCGTGGACCAGAGGCTGGCTATGATGCCATAAGTCATGGAGAGTCAATAAGCCCGGATTAACTGTATGCCCCAGGGGTCAGGCTCAGGAAAAGTGAAAACCTTTTCTAAACATTTTGTTTTGACCCTCGACCACAGTGTGTGTTCTACACATAAAAAATACTTATGCATAGTTTTGGATTGGTGCATTTTGTATACTTCCTTCGCTGTAAGCTACACTCATCATATCAGTGAATACATTCTTGGACACTTTTAGAAATACAGATGTGAAATAGTCAGAAGAGTCTGGATGCACTCTGATGTCTCATGACGTTTGACGTTGCAGGCTTCGTCGTGAACTTTGCATGGTTTATGATCCACAGACAGAGTGGTCAGGTGTTCCCTAATCTCAAGACTCTCACTAATCTCTTAAGAGATTTCCACGACCCTTTAAAGTTCTAATTTGGGCTCACTTCTAAGATTCGTGGAAGTGTGCAGGTTTGGAGTCAGTCTTAGATCTCAGTGTCACTCCTAAGCTCAGTTTAAGCCTATGTATGCCCCGCTAGACCCCCTGCCCACCCAGGAGACATATTTCAGCAGTTGCTGAAGTGCACACAGTGATGTGAGCACCAGTTTAAAGGTTGTAAAAGCTATAGTTCACTAAACATGGCTAAATATTTTCTTTTTTTCCCTGTTTTAAACATACCAGAATGGTTGCTGTTGTTTGTCTGGAAATATAGAAATAAAGCATTCAAATCTGTGAAGAAAATTCAATAACAGTTCAGAATCTGCTCAAGTGTGTTTTAATCCAGTGTAGACTGTCAGATCTTTCTTATGATGTTGTACACAATAGCGTTCAATTGGAAACTAATAACACCAGTAATCAGTAATATTTAATGCGCATATCAAGAGCTCACTGGGGGTTTTCTGATTTAATTCTCGCAGGTCTTGATCCGATATCTTCTCCATCCTCCTCTGTGGCTGAACTAAAGCCATCAGAGCCAGCGGAGAGACCTGCAACTCCACCCATGCCCTCAACTCTCAGCCGGGTTAAGAGCAGGCTACGTGAAGAAGAGCAGGACCCTACATGTGCAGCTGCCACACTGCGTGTCCTAAAAGAGAAAATGACAACGGCAACATCTACATGGTAATCGAGGAAATGAGACAGACACAAATACATGTCACGATCATGTCTATTCCTTGAAATGCCTTTAAATGGAGTTTGGACTCCATGAGTTGATCATTTTAAATGTTTAACATTATTAAACACAATTTACAATTTCATTAACCTTTATATATATATATATATATATATATATATACACTCCTGATCAAAATCTTAAGACCAGGGAAAATATTACAAGTATTCACACTTCGCACTGCTGG
>CM074951.1:7325477-7357089 GCA_037577455.1 Pangasius macronema
TCACACACACACACACACACACACACACACACACACACACACACACACACACACACACACACACACACACACAATATGCATACAGCAGGTCTCAGACAATCTTCCTCAGCTTTTATTCCTTTCTTAAGTGCTAAACCCTCCACGAGCTGCAGTAAACAGGAGGAGGAGGTGGAAAAAGCCCCCTTCATTCCGTTTGGTCTGGACCTCTACTACTGGGGAGAGGAGCAACCTACAGCTGGCAAGATCATCAAGTACAGCAACTCGTCCTTACAGTCACCTACAATAGAACTTGGAGAAGTTTTCTTGTTCATTCCTACAATCTCTGTTAAATGATTAAATTATGTTACTTGGACAGTTCACAAATTAGTTCCCCCCCACAGAATAGTAACAGTAATCTGCTTCTTTAGGAAATGCTAAAATTTCAGAGAGAAATTCAGGTTTATGACATGTCTAGTGACCACTAGAGAGCAGTGTTGTCTGTTCAAGCTCATTCAAAAACCCTGTGCATTTTATAGTTTTATATAAACTCAGTATAAGAACACTAGGCATAAAATTTGGCCAGCACAGTATTTTTTTAAAGTAGAAAACTGAGATAACAGATAGTTCCTTTAGAACTTTGGTATACTCACTGTACTCGGTGTGAGAGTGAAATCGTTGTGTCTTGTCTGATTCGCAGGTACACCTCTCAGCACCAGTTCTGGGTGCCTCAAGAAGTGGAGGAGGAGATTGAGAACAAAGAGCTGTCTGCACAGATGAAGTCCAGGTACATTACCTTTGCTGGAAGTTTCCAACCTGTGGAACACAAATGCAAAGCCCCAATGCCCAACGGCTCATTGTGTGAACGCCAGGACAGAGTCAAGGTGAGTATGAGACATGGCCCTCTGGTGCAGGTACACTGTAAATGGTATTTTTACAGGCAATTGGAGCAGTTTGTGATGTGTTGTTTTCAAGTGTCCATTCCATGGATTAATAATTCCTCGGGATGAGATTGGGAGGCCAATTAATCCAGAAGATGCAGTTCGTCTGGAGAAGGAAGAGCATAAACGCAGAGAGGAGCAGCCAGGTAGGACTTTTACTTCAAATTCTCCAGTGGCTAAATTTTGCATTAAAAGACAGTCAGGACTCTACTGTCGACCGATATTATCAAGAACGGGACCTGTTTCAAACCATTACAAGCAAATAAGCATGAGGGGCCTTTTTGAGAAATGTATTATTTTTGCCATGTTGATGGAAAATTATTACTTTAGCTCAAAGAATGTTGTATCGACTCAGTCGGAGAGAACTGATGTCATTTTTAACCCGGTAAAAGCAATTGAGTTTGGAGTAGGCCACTGTTCCGGTGTCTTCAAATCCTCCTGTAACCAGGCCAAATCCTAAACACCTATTACCTCCACGCCTTCCTCATGGCACGCATTGAGTAGATAAAAGACAAATCACAGGGCATTGAAGGGGAGGGCCACTCCTGGAAAAGATGAACTGATGAAATCCCAGTAATCATCAATACCCTGATAATAGGATAGGCCGCATCTCGCTCTGCCCCTCTTTCTCCCCGGCAGACACTCTCTCTATTTCTCTTCGGCTGAGTTGGGCGCTAAAAGCCAATTAAGCAGCGGCTCCGTGCTGTCACTGGAGCGTCGGATGTGCTTTTCTCTGACCGCACTGACTTGTTAACAAACAGGTATCTGAGACAGCTGACTTCTGATGCCCGCTGACCACTGGCTTGTGAAATAGCATCTTTTGTAACTAAGTACACTATCGATCCCCCACCCCAACTCCATCATGCCCACTGCCCATCAACACACCAGTCCGAACGGTAACCACAGAGGCACCCCCACCCGCTCTAGTATGATGCCTGTGAGCTTGTGGCACCAACGGAGGTCCATCAGTTCCCTTACGGACCAACAGCTTCCCTGCTGGGCCATTGATTTCTGCTTCAGCACCTCGAAGTGGGCATCTTCAGATCTCTGTATGCTGTGTTTTTATTCACAGTGAACAAGGTTTTTAAATTTTTGATGAAAAAAATCTGAAACACAGTTCATTTTTGTCACTGAACATTTTCAGCTGTTTTTGAAAAAACTGTTACATGTAGAAATCCTGCTTTTTTTTTTTTAAATTGTACTTTCTCCATTTTGTCAGTGCTTCATTTGGTCATGTGAGGTTGCATGTACTCCAGAGACACGTTAGGAAGATGTAATGGATCAGTTTATTCTGAGGAAGAACAGATGATGTAGATGATGTGATGACGGAGCATTTGTATGCTTCAGAGTTTCTCATTGCTTGGCTTATCTGGTACAGGTCAGCATATATACATTATATGAACACAAAATATCGCTTTTCCTAGAAGGAAAACCTATTGGAGTTTATGCACAAGTGAATAGATAATACTATTTTAATTTTGAAATCTTTTTGTGACTTTTCCTGGGTACTGGACCGTGGAATGTATTAACTGGCAAGTGATGAGGAGACTCTTTGGTTACTGATCTCATACGAATGCTGACACTTTTTTTTTTTTCTCTCATAAAATAAAATCCCATACAAATGTCCTAGTGTGATGCACTTTCCAAAGAAAATTAGATTACAATGGGCAATCTCGTACAGTTATTCTGGTGTGTGATTGAACCAGCACTTGGGATGAAATGACTGCAGCTGTCACCTGCTTAATGCACATGTGTGTGTATGTACGTGTGTGTGTGTGGGGCCCTAGGCTTCCTAACCCAGCTGGAGCAGACATGAACTGTTGACAGAGCAGTCGGCCCTGCTGCACTTCAGTCACCAGCTTAACTTAATAAGAGGCCTCTTCTCTCATCTTCACAAGAGCTTTTGGGTAGTAGAGTTTCCACCTCCGTAGACCTGGATAGCCCTAACAACAGCAGCAGCAACGCTAGAATCCATTTTTTATAACTTTTTTTTATAACTTTTGTATTTATGAATCTAAGGTCAGTCAATAATTAATATTTTCTGAAGTATAGATTTAGCAGTTTGTTGATTCGAGTTTTAATTCACCTGAGCTGACTTGACTACACGTTTATGAAGGTAGGATCTGAATCCCTAAAATGTAAACAAACAAANTTTTATGTACCACTGCAATGTGAGGTTAATTAGTCCTAATATTAGTGAATATTATACTAGTAAGACCAGTCATTTCCTCTCTTTCCTTCTCAGACTGGCGAGATCCAGAGCTCATGAGGGAGATTGAAGCAGCTACGGGCGAGGATCTGGGCTCTTCTAAAACGTATGGAAAGGGTAAAAAGGCTGGGAAAGGAAAAGGAAAGAGAAGGAAACATCCCAACCTCACAGACCTGAAGCAAACTGCCAATACGTCTCGCTCCAGGCTCGAAAAGAAGGTCTTTAATAAGTAAGCGACTGTCCTGTTCTCTGTTCTCTGATCTAAAATGACTTTATTTTATATTTCATATGAAATAAGCAACTCCTGTGCCTGGTATAGATCAGTAGAATTTATTGTAGGATTAGCCGTGTTTATTATACTCTGAATACCTTAACCGCATTTAAAGAGCTAAACCCTGTGTCTTTGCAGGAGCTCCATGAGACGAGTAGCGGAGGTCATGAACAAGATGGACACAAGGAAGCATGAGAAATTTGCGAACCAGTTTAACTATGCATTAAAATAAGACTCAGGATGTCCTCCTGTACTCAAAACTGTGACCTCAACACTACTGAAGTGTAAAAATAAGCTATTGGTTCTATTTCTAAAAATGTGGAATTAAATTAAATATTTAACATTTCTTAATATTGTGCTGTAGTAATGTAATTTATGATTTTGCAAACTTTTTTAATATTTGACTATAAAATTATGCTGTTTATGTGATTTTTTTTCTCCAGAAAAATGTAGTGAAGGTAACCCATGAAATTACTTCATTGTTTTTTTTTTTTTTAATACCCATGATGTGACTTGGGATTCTAATTGAATGCAATCTTATTGAAATTTGTAATAAATTGGATGTTTTGCTATTTTTATTCAAATGGCAGTGAATGGGGAAATTTGTATCACTCTATTTTGATGTAGGTATATTTGTTCTTTTTAATAAGTAAAAAAAACTAAATAACCAGCAAAGAAAAAAAAATAAAGTTGTTTCTTTGATGTCTGTATTTCTACTAGATGGTTTAAGACAGTTTTCAGCTCCCTATAAGCTTAGCTCTTGCCGTTTTGCGTTCAGACTAGCGTTTAATCCGGTGCTGTAAGAAACAGCGAGTCGGTTTATTGTGCAAATAAACTGCATTCATGATAACAGTTTAGAGCTAATCTGGGATGCGTTTGGGCGATTTGTATCCTTGAAGTCCTGGAGGAAATCTGCTTCCTTCCTTCAAAAAAATCCGACAAAATGTACACTTTTAATATTAAACGCTGAACTATAGCACATAATTATGAATAAAGGTTTATAGGTTCATGCAACTGGTTTTAATTTTTTTACGATCCACGATGCGCCAATTACAGTGTTTTATAGGTGTAAATAATTTGGTGAAAATCTCCCAAACTTATAGTGATTTTTTTCTTTTGTATAAGAACTTTCATTCTGAGCAATTTAGTAGATTAAGTCTGCTGAATTTGACAGACTGGATAAATAGTCTAGGAATCTCGATAGCGTTAATAGAAGGATGAGCTCCAGCCTCACCACAGCAGCTGGCTGATTTATTTTTAATTATTTTTGCTATTTTTAAGTTAAGAAAACTAGAACCCGGAATTTAAAAAGCACAGAATGTTGCTCTAATCCTTTTACTTTCTTGGTAATTTTGAGGGCTGGCATTTTAAATTTTTTTAATGAACAAAAATATAATAATAATAATAATAATAATAATAATAATAATAATAATAATAATATATGCAGTCGAAGTTGAACCAAGGACTTAGTGTGGACATCCAGAAGTGATTCCTTGTAGACTGCATTCATTAGAATAAAATAATATTAATCTTAAATAATATTAAATTTCGCATAAATAATATTAAATTCGGTATTCCGCAGTTACACACTTCCGGCTTAGAGTCTTACACAAATATTCGTTTGACACGTGAAGTAGGACATTCAAATTGTCTTCCAAGGAAATCCCAAACGTGTGTTTTATTTTCAAATGAGCTTTTCGTTCAAATTTTAAAAACAGGGCTGTGAAAGCTTAAGAGCTTCGATAAGACAGACTACTTCAGGATCGACAGGACGCTGTGAGCCAAGCTACAAGAGCACACAATATAAAATAGATCTAAAATACACAACAAAACAACAACAACAACTAAAAAAACCTACTAACTCTCCAGGGCCATTATTTCCGAATAAAGCTTGTGGGTTTGAAATGAAAATGAAACCTGGTTTGTTGACCTCCTTAATAAATAATCTGTCTATAAAGTTTATATAATGGTGTAAATATATATTTTTGCGTCACATGCGTAAAGTTCTTATGTCATCATAATGTATAATAAATATTATTCATTATATTATTATTGCGTCATAATATTTTATGATGTTATTATAAGGTAATAATCCACATTAATGACGGTTGCATTTGCAAATGGTGTAGATTTGAGAGAAAGTGCTTCTGAATGCCGTATCTTATAAAATGGTGTTTTATTTAAATTCTTTTCAACCCAAACAATGAAATAGCATGTAAATTTTTTTGAAATAAATAACCCTAAACATTTAAAAAGTTTTAGATAAACCTTTCACGAATATTTTTCACAATTATTTTAATTAGACAGGTTCGTTTATGGTTTGGATACATATCTTTTTTTTTCTTTTTTTTTTTTTAATTCCCACTGATTCCTTACTATTTTCGCATTTGCATTCAAAATTAGTGCCTAACATATATTCATGATAATATTTACAGTCTGAGCTGGAAAATGCTCACATTTTAGTGATTCAAAACCAGGATAAATGTAACGAAATAACACTTCTGGAATAAAACTGAACGACTTGGACATGAGGACGATCTTGTGCGTCATGGTGTCTCAGGGTTTCAGCTGTCCATCAGCAGTTATGTATTTAGTCTTCTCTCAGTGCTTCAGAGAAGTTAAACTAACAGAAAGTGCCTCAGTTGCCACGCATTCCTCAGTGTTCTGGCCATCACAGACTGCAAAGTGCGTTGCTCAGGGTGTGTCAGTTCTGGGGTTTGATAGTTCAGTGTATTTACAGAATAGTCTTCTTACAAGTGCGGCGTGTAAAAAGCGGGCGCTCCGTACGTCTGCGAGCTCAGCATGAACGGGGACAGTACTGCGTGACTGGGCAGGAAGGGTAACTGAGTAGTGCACACTAGTCCTCCAGGTGTGTGACTCGGATAGCTGGCGTGCATTGATAGATGACCGCTCATGGGTGGAGACGGACTGAGGGGACTCAGGCTGCCCAAACCGCCGCTCGGTCCGTTCGGTCCTCCTCCACCGCCACCACCCGTCGGAGCGCTCGTGTCTGCTCCCGGGTTCTGCTTCTTCCACTTTGTCCGGCGGTTCTGAAACCAGATTTTCACCTGCGTCTCCGTTAAACTCAGCGACAGCGCCAGGTTGAGGCGCTCGCACACGGAAAGGTAGCGCGTCGACTTGAACTTGTTCTCCAGCGCCACGAGCTGCTCGTATGTGAACGCAGTCCGAGCTCTTCTCGGCTTGCCGGACTTGGAGTCCGAGCCGGAGCGTTTTCTCTTCGGCTTGCCTTGTTGGTTCTGTCCGTTTGAGGAGGACTGCTGGCTCTGCTGGCCGCCGGCGCTCGGGCTTTTCAGGACCGGGTCCTCGTCCTCTCCGTCGGCGTTTCCGGTGAGCGCGCCGCTGCTCTCCTCACTGCACAGATCATCCTGCAGCTCGCTGTCCGTGTGATTCCCACGCGTAAAGTCAGTCTCACATTCGGAGGATCTGAACACGAAGCCGTCGTCTGCTGAAAAAACAATTTGCAGTGATGCATCATTCATATGTTTAGCCTAAAATATAACCGTAACATAAATAAATCCATATTCATTTATGTGTTATTAATGTATGTTATGTCATAATTATATTATAATAAAATCCTGTAATGAGCTGCATCGGAGTGTTTGACTAATGCAATAATTACTATCATCTGTAGAAATAAATATACACTAAAATTATATTAAAAAAAAAATGATGAACTATATTTGATTATGAACTTTATTTTGAATTTTGACAAACAAAACTAAACAATAATTTTTGCTTCCATATAAAATGAAAAGCATTTAGATCTGAAACGTTTATACACATTTTAAATGTGTATTGTTTATTATTTCATTACTTTTATAACTATAACTTATTCATTCTAATAAACTGAACTGAAAGAGTTTTTCCAAGAAAAAAAGTTCAAACATCCATTTGCATGTCACTTTGTCTTGATGTGTTAAATGGTGCCGTGTGAACCGTGTGTTCAGTGTGTAAGATTTTATTTCTTATTTTTGGAATCCAGTACAAACCCTCTAGTAAGTTATAACTACAGTCTGCAGTTATGCTTTGAGTTTTTATTCCGTTGCAGAAACTCCGGTAAATATATGCCTATCTGACGCATCAGCACATGTCCATTCAGGATCTGATTGTAGGTTTAGCTCATATCAAGGATGCCTTCTCTTCATTTTCGCTATTCAGGCTTGAGACAAAGCTATGCAACATGGAAAGAAAAAACAATTAAAGTCGTTCGATCACTTAATTCAGCGCTGATTGGCGCGTTAAGGACGCCGGATAATGGGGAAGATCGGCCCAGAGTGGCATGTGCAACGGACAGGTCGATATCCTATTATCGAATCGAGTATATCTCTTTCAGGCAGCTTGCAAACTCCTCCTCAACATCTAAATTATAGGGTCAAATTTCGGATAATTACACGATTTAAACCTGTTATACTTATTAAGAGAGATATCGATCACGGAGCTCTAAAACTCCAAAAGATGCCCAAGATAGAGGAACACCACTTACCTCCAGAAACACCACTCATTGCGTTTACACACACTCCAGACTTACTGTGCATTTACATGTGCAACATTAAAAAAAAAATGGCTCATAATATATAAATATATCAAAATTTATGAAATAAATAATTTATTTATTACACCTTTCTCCAAACCGTAATTAAATTATTAAGTAAAGATAAGAGAAGTTCTGATAAATTCAGACACTGACTACAAACTTTTAAAATGCTCTTCATTTTATCCAACGTTCAGAACTACTTTTCTTCTAAACAATGGTTTTAAAGAAGTAGTTAATTATGCTCCAAAAGTTTCATTAACCTGTCCAACACTGAGCCTAACCTGTGCAGCGCAATAAAACACTACTCAAAGTGCAACTCGATGAAGTCAAAGCTGTGAGTTTCCCCTGTGTGAATGGATGATGTGGTATATTTGCAGTCTAATTCACACACAGAGTGTAGAGCGCATTTGTTTCACACTTACTTAGCATTCCTGGCGATTTCTTGCACTCGTACTCTTCGGGATATGCTTTCTGATCTGCTGCGTGATTTGAATCTTCGCCTCTGTTTTCTGCACCGAACCCACAGCCGGAGTCACAGGCTGTCCGGCTGGGTGGCTGTCTTTTGCTTGTGAACTTATTTGGGTCCAGAATGTCCAGCACTGAGAAGGATGTGGTCCGAGGAGCGCTGGGTGGCAGAAGCGCAGGTGCGTCCTGGCGCACGGAGTTTTCTCGGCTTTCCGCCTGAAGCACGTCTCTAGCTGCGGGGCAGGAAAACACAGCCAGCTCACCGGAAGCGATGCGCTTTTCCCCATGCGCCTCCATGTCCACGCTTTCCGGAGACGCGACCACGATCACTGCTGTTTGCGCAGCGATGCCAGTCGCAGGCGGTTCGATGGAGATGTCGCCCACCTGCACTTTATCCCTATTCATAGTTTCTCCCACTAGAAACGTTTCGGCTTAAAGCATACCGGTTAAAAACAAAAAAGGTGTATGGAAAAATCTCAAGCGCTAGATTCCTTACACTGTCAGTTCTGCATGCAGGGCTCTATCTATATCCTGTTCAGCACTGTGCGTCGGAGTGGACAGATGCCCGCTGGATGGTGATCTCTCTTGCGCCGGTTCTTTTTTTTTTTTTTTTTTTGGGTTTTAACCGCCACCTCCTTCTTTGAGTTCTCCCCTCTTCACCCACCCCCCACGTTTATGTCCCGCCTGTGCGCCCGTTTGCTCTCTCACCCCTCCCCTATCCTTCTCTCACCCCGCCGAAAGCCACGCACATGCGCTACCGCCTTATTTATGTATTCATATTCTACTGTGAGCCGTAATTGGCTACAAATTAATCCCGCGCCTCTAATAGCCTATTATCTCCGTCTGCGGCCGGGAGAAGCGGCGGAGGCGCGCGGCGTGTGAGCGATGATGTGGGCCGTTGATATACGCAGCTGTCAGCTCACTTTCAACGTTAAGACCATTGGACTGGAAAGTCACTAAATAGGCTTATTTTTCCCCTTCCTTCCATCCTTCCATCCTTCCTTCCTTCCTTCCTTCCTTCCTTCCTTCGTCTCTCGATCAAGCTCGAGGTTAGCATATTATAATGATTGTTCCATGACAAATTTATGAATAAAAACAAAGCCTTTATAAAAGCAGGGATCTCTTCAGCTAGTTAGCACAAGATTTCAACCCAAACAAACCACACCAATTAATCAAAAAAATAATATTTTGCCAAAGGATTCTGATAGTTTGCTGCAAATTACGCATGGATAGCCTGTGCACACACTATCATAACATTGTCTTCAACTGAGTGCTTTTAACAGCCCAAAGTTAACGCCACATTCATTCCAATAAGCAATTATACAGCCATTAAGTAATTAACAGACAAATTAGGCTTACTGAAACACAGTTTGTGGTCACTTCTAGAAATGCGCCATGGAATAAATAACCTCTGAATTCATGTTAAAAAAAAAAACTTTCAAGCCACAAATCTACAAAGACGATGTCTAATATGGCCAAATCGCCATGCAAAGTTTAACAAAATTGGATTTCTAGGTCGAGTGGGTGACACATACAAGGTCAGTTCTTTGCAATTACTGAGTGCAATGATCCTTTGGGAGAAAGAAATTAAAAGTTGGGCAAAATAATGGGTAAAACAATCAGCTGTAATTTTAGTCGGGATGAACATGATTATCCCATCAGAGCAGAGCCACTGCCACACAGCTCTCTCCAGTGAAGCTTTAGTTTCCCAGCTTTAATTCAGCACCTATTAGCTCTTAATCAGATCTTCAGAGCTTCAGACAATCACTTTAACAGGCGTTTCCCCAATTACAGTCTATACACTTTGCATTATTTGTGCTTTGTTGAAGGAGCAGCCTAAAAAAACAACAATCTGACTTGCATAGAAATACCAAAGTAATACCAAAAAATACCAAATTCATACTGATGTCTAAATAATTCATTCATCTTTAAATGGCATCAGGTAGGATTAAGGTTTATAAATATTAAGCTCCATTAAAACCAGCAAAAATGCATTAACAAGTCTTTCCTAACCTTCCTTTAACAGCCATTTAATTCATTCAGACTATTTGACTTTCGCAGTAACATACGACCATAATTTCTCTGCTGTGTCCTTTAGATTGGTGTGTTAGTTGGGGTAGTTAGTAATTACGCACTGTTTTCCCAGTTGAGTGGAATTCCAATGGAATTACACGCGACAATTTACATGCAAATAAAGCGCTCGTGGGGGTTACAGTGACGTAATAAAGTGCACGTTTAACGTCCTCGCGGTTATTGACATCACGGATTAACCAGGACACTGACAATTTAANACACACACACACACACACACACACACACACACACACACACACACACACACACACACACACACACACACACACAGCTAGTACTCCCTAGTTTTTCACCTTCATTCAGTTTAATTAAAACTGATACTATTAAAAAATAATAACAAAAACCAAGCAAGGTCACGTGATCAAACGTAACCACATGGCAACTTAATTGACGTATTCACACTGACATAGTAACCATGTCAGATCATCTTTTGTAAGTAAGCTATTTTGGAACTTACAGATTCTCTCTACACACTCGACACATGATCCATGTCAGACAAACACAGCCCTTTGGGTAAAATAAACACATCAACTTCCAAATATGAATGCTTAACAGACCTGTTTTGGAAACCCTCTCTATGTCCACATGGGAAACATGGAAGTGTTCAGGCTTGGAACTGAGCCAGACTGGAGGACTTGACTCACTAGGGGAGAAGTGTCTGCACCATTAATGAGCTTAATTAAGGTTAATGTGCTACGCTGAACCCCCTGATTATTGAATTAATCTGTTCGCACAAATGAATCATAATTACAATCAGAATCTCAAATACTGTCCATCCACAAGGAGTATTCTCTTCTGCTTCACAGGACTGAGAAGCTGTACGTAAATGCACTTCGTCTTTATGACACTGATTAGGAGGAAGCAAGAAAAGACGCCAGTAATGCCTTCTAACCCATCAGCCATGATCATGAATGGCAGCGGATGAAACTGCTATTTTTCTAAACATTTTCCAGCAGGTCTGAAACAGCAAATGACTCTGTCAAAGCAGACAGCACTGAGCTGAAAGCAGGGCTGTGCTCTTTAACAGAACCCTACCATTCTTTCTTTACAGGGACATTTCTACTGTAACATCCCCTGTCATTTTATTCTGCAGATAAAATACTGTGCTTTTAAAGGGGTCTGAGAAAAGACAGCCTTTAGTCAAGGCAGCGGCCACAATTTAACGATTTTAAATGAGCTCTGAGTGGTAAAAACCTGACAATTCCCCATCATGGTGGCAGATGATGGTTAAAATGACCAGAAATCAATATTCTGACCGGGTGTCTCCTACTGATAAGGGAGGCCAAGACAATGTTGACTATTAAACTCGACAGCTTGAGATATTACACTATTAGTTATGCTATTTTTAATAATCTATAATATTTGCACTATAGTTAATTAATTATAGGGCTCAGATAATATCTCAAGCTGGGATGAGGTCGGAGGGGTCTATTAAGGCTGGTAATGAGAAAGGAGAAATCTAATCTAAGGGATGAGGGGGCTGTGAAGGAACAAATATACAACCGGTGACATCAAACGCCGAGAGAGCTGGAGAAAGGAAAGGAGAGAAGAGAAGGAGAAGCAATGCTACCATATACATACAAATAATGAGGACGCTCTGTGTTCAAGATATTATTTTTTACAACTAATATAATAGGAGTTTCCTAAAAGAGAGCAGCCACTGCTGTTTGATGCCAAGATGTGCCAGCTGGGGGCATGCTTCCCTTTGTTCTAATGTCATCTCATAAAACCCAGTTAATATACATACCCGAGGGGATAATTACGTTGCATTACTCCATATGAATATGGATATGCATATGTTTGGGATTACTGACATGCTTTCTGTCAGCAAAACATCTAGAGATGTATTTTCGAAAATGTGCAAATGTTCTGGATTGTTATCGAATCGTCAGCTTTTTTACTTTAATAGTTGTAGGATTAAAAAGTTCTCCTGAACAAACTTGCAGCCTGTTTTATGAAACCCTGAGTCTTTAAGCTTGATAGTTATTAAATGATCTGTTTCCTGAAGTGTTACATTGATTTCAGAACACACGGGAGACTTCCTGCTAGTGGCCAACATGAATATCTTCCTACGCTATAAGCACCAGAGCCTTTATAGAGATGAGAAAAATGTGTGGCCTCAGGGAGATCATTCTGATTACTGTTTGTGGGTCTTGGTTATTGTGTCCGCTTGTGATTACAGTGTCTCAGTCAATATGCAATACGGTTATTTGACTCAGTGATAAACATTCCCAGGCATGGTAGGCAAACAGACATACTGATGACAAGCGGAATTTGTCTCTCGCCAGCGCTGTTTGCTGATTTCTCCGTCTTCACCATTTGTGGGTATTTATGCACGGCGTATGTGGTATCTACAGCCGCACTTGTGGCTTTAAATTGTGCCTTGTGCCAGACAGGAGTAGTTTAAATGCATTAGAACCTGGAGCCCTATAAGCTTAATTAACAGACAGATCGCACGCTGTAAATCTGCTGACGAATCGCACTTTTATGGCAGAAGGGTGAGAGGACAGTGCTCTGGGGTGCTGGAAAGTTCACATAAGAGCACGATCATCTGATCAATCAGTCAATATTCATTTGAGGCAGCACCATTCAGAGGAACAATTGCTTCACACTACACTAAATTCAAACATCTGCAAAGATGAAATTGCTCATGCTATTTACACAATAATCACCAAATAAGACAACAAATTGGACAACAACATCATAAAATGTAGTGGTTAAAACCCTAGCTAACACCAATGCAATGGCTGAAGAGCAATAGCATCTTTATATTACAAAATTCTACTAGAAATTCCAAATGATACAAAACCAGATCCAATCTGATTTTAGCAATTCCTAACTAAGACTTTTTAGAAACACACATTAATATTTCAAGGGATACATTATATATTTGGTAGCACTTTATTTGAAGGGTACCTGCATAGGGCCTTTATAAGCATTGTATTAATCTTATATAAAACAAAGAAGGGGAATTTATACAAAGGCTTATGCCAAAACTCATTAGATGACATTAGAAGTTTTTATGTGAAATTCTTTATATGATTTCTATAAATTTATATGTATTTCTGTGACTCTCTTTATTTGAAAGCAATAACAGAACAACCGTTTTGGCACTGTCAATTTTTTATTCTTATCTTTATTATTTTGCTTTTACCTATAGCACATTCATGACAGTTGTAGAAGGTATACATAGAGAAGATATGTACATAACAGCGCTAGAAATGCAAATTTCATAAATAAAGGGCATTAAAATCATTAATTTGGCTGGCATATTTGTTGTGCTTCGCAAGTGAGGTTATACTGGAGTTAAATCTGTGCTTCATAGTAGTTCTGAATGTTCAATTTCATGTTCTACACACCAACTACACCTCCCGAAAGGAAAGGTGACAGGTAGACACTTAATGGATGAGTCCCCAATACTTCATAAATGCTCTATAAATGCTAGTTGTTGTTGTTCCTCTTTCAGCTGCTCCCCTAAGGGGTCGCCACAGCGGATCATCAATCCACATATTTGATTTGGCACAGTTTTTTTCATTTTTATTAATTTATTTTTTAAAAAGCGCCAGATGCAATTCCTGACACAACCCTCCCCAATTTTATCCAGGCTTGGGACCAGCACTGAGAGAACACTGTTGAATGGTTCCCTTGGCAGGAATCAAACCCGGGTGGTGAAAGCGCTTCAGCCTAACCACCATTTCTCCAGGGACCCATAAATGCTCTGTTAGTAAAGGTGAAATAATATATATATATATATATATTAAACAACTTAAACAACCTCATATTGGTAATTAAGAGGTTCCTAATCTCTTCTCTCTTTCATGCAAAGACAAAGCAATACACTTCATAAAAATGTATCAAATAAAGTGTTACCATGTTTTTCATATAATCATCTAGACATGTTAACTGAATGACTCATAATACTGGCATATTCAGAGATTCTCAGCTGATGAATCTGATGAATAGTGCGCCAACCAAACACTCTGTCCGTAGGTCCTATTCAACACCTGTATTTACAACAATTTATATAAAAATGTAAGTTATACCCTTTATTTAAAGGTATATTTATAAAAAGGTTGATTGAGGTGCCAATAAAAAAAAAAACCTTTCACATCCCTAGAATCTGGCATCCTAAAAATTGGATTCCACTTTTATTGGGTTTATTGAACTAAAACAACCATGATTCCTTTTTTTATTTGCTCAGTGTGTTACCAAACCTGGCTGGATTTAAAAGTGACATTGAATTAGAGTTGGGCCTTAAGGCCTCGGCAGGAAGCAGTGAATGAAGTGTACTCATGAGGACATAACTAACACTAGGGATTGTTTTTTTTTTTTTCCAGACACTGATTCAGTTAACTGTCAGTGTGTAAGTGGCTGCCTGAGAAAATTTAACACACTTTATAAATGAATGCATGTAGACAATGCTATGAGATATTAACATTAACTTCGGTTTAGTATCCACAATGCCTGTACACTGTATAGTGTATAGTGTCCTGCTGTGTTGGGTCTGATTCTGCACAGTAGTCAGCTCATCTTACAAACGGTTCCCATGTCCATGTCAAATTTAATCAAGCCACTGAAACGTTCTGACTCTGAGCTTTAGCATAGATAATTAAGACAAGATGTTCTCCTCTCAAGCAATTATATAATATTCTGAACTGGTAAATTACATCTTCGTCAGTCAGTTACTTTCTAGTTAGTAAATCATTTTATTTATTACTTCTCCTATAGCATACTGTATTTCACAATGACAGAATAACATTATCTAATTATTTCGTTTTTATGATCAACCTTTCATCTATCTGCACATGATTCAAACGTGCTATTTTAAGTTAGCACTCTATTTTTATTGCATATTATATGAATACATTTTACGTACATTTGTAACTCGAATTCATTAGATCTTTAATAGGATTGCGAAAAGGGAAAGACCAATAAATCCATGTTAATCACTGGTGGTTTGTGATTACTGGCCTCATTTATGGTTCTGCAATTCACAGGTTTTTCATTGCTATTGTTAATTGAGATCACCCCATTAAGCCTAATTAACAATTAACATAAACATAATTAGTGAGCAGTGACATTTCACTTGTTACATTGTCGAAATCTTTTTTAGAAATTGCCCTTGGAGAAATTCTGTCACACTTGCATAATGGCAGCACTTTGTCACAGCAGGACAGTGACAGTCTGCACTGCGCCTGGCGACACTGTGAACTGTGATGGAGCTGTCACTGAGACCAAAAGAACAATGCTCACCAGCTCATATAACCATCTGCTACAGCATAAAGTCGTAATCGCAAACTACAAACTCTAACAAAAAAGTCAGGAGCAGAGTGAAACAGGATTATGATACTTGAGACAGATGCAAAGAACCAATCATCTCTTAACTGCATACACAGGCTATTAAGCATTTAATAGTTGTTTCATAGTTTCATCAGTATATGCTTTGCTCACTTGCTTAACTTTCAATTCGAAGTGTAGAAATATGTCAAAAGTGATATATACAACTTTATGTACATGTCTCAAAAGCTTACTCAAACTTTCTTTCATGAGTTGATACATCTGGATTAATGGATTATTGAACATCTGCAAAAAAGAGTTTCTGTTATCAATGACATTATAGCAGCTATAAATACTCAATCCCTCACCAGCTTCTATTTTCTCTCTCTTGTTCATAAGTTGATTAGACAAGAAAACACTGTTTGTCATGTTACATAGAAACTGAAATCCCTCTGTCCGAAAAACTTTTCCATGACAGAAAACCTCAACTCACAAGTTGCAGCTTTATCTGCTATAAAGTGGAGACATTGGAGACTCTTTCCAAAATGCTCAAAACGAAATTTTGAAATTTCTCCTCACAGAAAACCTCCCCATATCAACAATATTTTTTCAACAAGCTTATTGGAGTGTCCACTAAACAAGTCTGGTATTATAATGACTGCATTACTCTAAACCTTGCACTACCTTGAACTACTATCAGAGATGCTGTTATAGAAAATGTATCAATACCTTTTGACCAATCAGAATCGAGAACTTAACAGCGCTGTGGTATAAAATGCAATCACAGATTATTCTTGCAAACTTACATTTAAGGAATGACCCTCTTCTTAAACAGTATCCTCTTGTTAAAGGTTTCACTGAACATATTTTGTTAATGCGAACCACCAACCACAAGCCTTTCAGTTCAAATTGAATGGCAGGACTATTTAATGCTCACAGACTGTTTTCTAAAGCAGCAGTGGTGGTAATCAGCATCTAAGGATCTGTGTCAGGCAGAAATCAGGTGCATGAAGTCTTGGGAAGCAAAGCGAAGAGAACCTGACACTCAGCATTCATATGCTGACAAAATCTGTATCTGCCTATGGCAAACTGTTTGTCTTGAAGACGTACAATAATACGCTTAGACAAGACAAATCTGCCCGGTGGAGACAGGCAGGAAAAAGGAAAGTTGTGTAGTCCAAAAGGAAGCCTGACTGTCACACAAGATAACTGAGTACAATTTGATTAAAGGAGCAGATCTTTTCTTACCTCAGAGTACGACTTCTGTTCTTTTGACCCACAGACTCTATAGAAAACAGAAGCATCACGGCTATTGACATCTATTTGCTGTTATTAACATTTCCTCTAGCACTATGTCCCACAACCCCAAAACTACAGCTCCTCCTTCTAAATGTGTATATCAGAGCTAGTCTCATGTTAGTGGGAATTCTGCGTTCACCCAAAGCAAAAGCTGCAAAGCTAGCCATTTTGCTAATATCCTATTAGTCTCAAGCGTGCAAATGATACAAATTCACATGATAAAATTATGATTACACTGTAAATAAATCAAAAGACTGCGCAAACCAGTATAATTCACTAATTGTGTTTTACAGTTGTTTGATACAGCAGGTTGTGTGGTATTCTGGGAAAATATTTAAAGTCCTGGCATATTATACTGTAACAAACAGTGTCATTAATTTTTAATGTGAAACTAGGTACCTAAGTCATTGAAGCTGCAATGGATTCTTTCTATTTTTTTTTTTTTTTTAGTTTTAACTTTACTTTCCATAACCTTTCTTAAAACAGCATAGCTTCAATAATATCAGCAAACCTTAGTAGTGCAACAAGGTACAACATTGGGAAAGCTATGTAGGAAATGTGAAAAGTGACATTTGCCTAGCTAAGTAATAGCCTGCTAGTATAAATATATAACTTAAAATCCTTATAGCTGGGGGTAGCTACTTAAATGTAAATTAATAATACAAATTCTAACCAACTTTTTTAAAAAAAAAATGGATGCTTTGATAGATAATGGATGAGAATATTGTGCACGTAGTTTATTCAAAGACATCAGCTAACAGGTGAGCTAATGTTAAAGTAGCTAGCTAATAGCTAGCCTGTGCTGACACTACGCATTCTAACATTTAACTAGCAAAGTTAACTAGCTATGCAGAAAGCTAGTGAAATTAAATTATTGCTTTAATCAACACATTTTATTAGATTCTGTTTTTTTTTTAGTATTTTTGACTATTACAAATTTATTTAAGATGTCTATCTGGCAATAAAATTTAAAGCATAGTATAATTGTAAAGCTGCAGCAATGATTTTATAGTAATAAACTGTTACCAACATGTAGCACTGTAAAAACACAGTTTTTCCATTCTACTTAAAAATAGAGTAATGTACCAATGTAATGTGCCTTTTTTTTTTTTTTAAAGTGTAGGGCATTTTCTTTTACATTTATTTGGCTTTCATCCAAAGTGACTTAGAAATGAGACAGGTTACTGAGCTGTTGAAGGTTAAAGGCCTTGCTCAAGGACCTTCATTGGTGGTTCAGGTTGAACTCACCACCTTCTGATCATTAGCTCTTTAACCACGGAGCCACGACTGCCCCATGGCATTTTCTTACAACTTTAATCAGATGAAATTGAAGGAAATCCACCACATTGTCCTTGCTTGTTCAAATTTGTGCAATGTTTATGAGCACAAGTGCCATTGAAAGTGGGACAGTCTGGCATATGCTCGTGCAGTGTAATAGCATTGCATACTCATGTCAATAAACTATGTTTTACTGCAGAACAAAATGATGGTATGGTGTGTCTGGAGCTGTCATGAGACCCTGCACCATTCCTGATTGGCTATTTCCTACCCCAGGTCAGCCTTGGCTCCTCCCCTTCTGTTGTACCTGCACTTGTATTTTACTTGTGGTGTTGTAAATCTCTGTTCATAAATAATCACTATAGTCACACTGTACTATGAAAAGCATTGGTAGTGATTCATAGCTTCTCTGAGTCATGTTTTCACTTTCCATATTATCTCTTTTTGGTTTTTGTCTGTACCTACCTGTCTCTGAATATCATTATTCCATCATGTTTTGGATCTTTATGACTGTTGAGACCACAATTCTAGGAGATGGCCAAATAATTTAGCTAGTGATTACATCCAACTGCATCTCGCGTCTATGTGTCAGATGGGTAGCATACTGGGAATAATGTATACTGAGGCATGTACTCCATACTGGAGTATTATTTTACCAGTGAAACCACATGATTTCAAAATTAAATAGTTTTATGAATCAACTGTAGATGAAAAAGGATCACAAAAAAAACACCTCAAAATCAATTTTTGTGAATCTAAAGTCCAGAACAAAAGAACTCCACAGTGTTCACACAACATACATTTTTAAACCACATGTGGAATTGCTGTGAAATTGTTCATGCAAAATAGTGTCAAACTCAAGCAATCACTTATGCAGAAGTGCTGGGCAGATGACACTGAGGGAGTTCATTGCAGGTGACAGGATGATGCTCTGTCTCAGTCAATCAGTCTGACTAAACTGCCCTTGCTGTAGCAAAGCTGTTTATCAAACATTGCCTCTGTCTCAGATGGGAATTTCCATCAGTCAGCCATGATTAATATAATAGGCGGATCGAGGGCCAGTCTTGGGAGTTTATCAGTCTAAATATTTGAGTGACAAAGATATGCATTGGGACAAAAGTTCATTTTCTTGTTCTTTTTAACTTTGTAATTTTGCTCATACCCCAATGAGCTAATACAATTGTTTCAGCATTAGCCAAATATCCAATGCCCAGTACACTGCTGTGAGTTGAAAGCAAAAATTCTAGCAAATCCACTGTAGGCTTCACAGTGGGCGAGTACTTAGTGAGATTGTGTCAATAAGACCTGTAACAGCATCTCCTGCTTCATAGTGGCTCATGTAGGAGGACTGAACATCTTTGCACAGTCTGGAAAGCTTGGTCTCATCTTAAGCCCACTGGAAAATTTCTAATTTCCGTTTGGTGGGTGAGCTGTCTAATTGCTACTTAGTTTCACCAGTCAAGTAATTCAGCCCAATCTCTTAAAAGCAGCCACTAGTAGTTAGGCTTCCATGCCAAAGGCTCGGCTGAACAATACTGACATCTCATCACAGCTCTGCGGCTCCAGGAGAGGAGTGCGAATCAGGGCTCTCTCCTCTTGAATGGGCAAGCAATCTTCAGAAAATTAAGTCTGAAAAGCCAGAGAAGAGCCATGCGATTCATCATGACAGACTCTGTCGGGCAGAGGGCTATTAGAGGAACTCGCGCTGCATGGTTGCCATGTTGTCATCTGTGCAGTGGCTGCATCAGAGACTGATGCGCCTACTAAGCCATGATGGTATGGGACGGCTGGCACTGACACAAAGTTGTATGCCACCATACGACATCCGCAACTGTCTCATCCGTCAAATTGGCTAGTGAACATCACTATCTAAGGAAAAAGAAGTGTGAAAGAAGTGTAGGATACATCCAGTGGGGTTAAGAATTAAATTCACTGTCATGTTAAACATGAGCGATTATTTCATATGATATATCTCATTAAGCTACAATTATACAACACCAACATTAGTAACAAAACATCCAAGATCAATATGTTTTTCTTGAAGACCATTCATTTCAGATTTATATTGTGCCTACACCTCAAAATGGAACTACATGAATATTTTTGATCACTAACACATTTCATTATTTACAGCTGGCATTGCATCTGTTTTTGTCATTTTGACTGAGAAAACATATCTCCAGGCTTTTCTTGCAGCTTTATATCAAAATAAATGTTAGCATTACCCCATATTTTTAACCTTTTTTTCCTGTATGAAAGACTGTGCGAAAGTGGTTTGTCTGGTCGAGGTTGTGATCATCTTGTACACTTCCCAAGACATGACTACAGACTGGATAAACTTGACTATCCTCTGCTTAGCCAAATGAGATTCCTAGCAAAAGATCCACAAATGAACCTCGACTCTTTTAAAACAGCGTATTAGCCTAAATGACCCTCTTTACCTGTAAGGGAGCGTAGCAATCAGAAGGCACTGTGGCGTGGAGTAAGGGCAGGATAAGAGCTGCTTAACAATAGAGGAGCTTTGGCTTAGCTCAGTGGGTTAAAGAGGCCCTGTGAGGAGGAACCTATTGATTTTAATTACACCGAACAGCCCTTGGGGACACAAGGACTTTGGCTGTTTATTTAGCCACTGCTTCTCGCTGTGATTGTACGGGCTGAGATAAAATCAACCTCCTAATTATTACCATAATAAGCTAGAGAAAGGCTGCAGGCCTTGTCCTTTCTATTTAAAGACAAACCACTGAGAAGAATAAAAAGATAGAGTCGTCAAAATAGGCTTGAAAAGACAGCTTTTTGTTTGTTTTCCTGTAGACTGCAAACTGTAGAAGTCTGAGAACATATCCTGTATTTATATTTATTTTTATGTAGGTTTAATGCAATTCTTATAGATGAGGTTTTACAAACCTGTGAACAAATGTCACTAAAGACTACAGATAAGGTGTAAACTGTGTAAGTGAACACAGGTTGGTTGGTGGGGACCTCATGTCATTGATGCCTCTTGCAGAGTATATCAAGATTTCTGTGCCCTATGACTGGACAAGGTTTATTCCATGGAGGTTCAATTAGATCAAGATCTTATAATAGTATAGACCAAGGTCAGATGGGAGCTAAGATTGCACTTCAGAGAATGCTGAGCACTAAATTACCCGAATTTGGACTGACCGAGCATTGCATTACATTTGCTAACGTTCACAGCTGATGTGATTTCAATTGAAGCATACTGGATATGCTCAAAATTTAGAAAGTAACTGCAAAGTGTAACTGACTGGAAAATATAGAAGCCTGCACTTGTCTTTATAGCTATTAATGTGTTAATTACTTTAATTCAACTATATAAATTGTAACATTTCCATGTTAATTTGATGTATTTATTTTTAGTCTACTTTGATGCATGTGCCTACCATCGCTCTACAGAATTCTGCAAGCCATATGGTCAGTGCCCGCTTGGATCAGAGGATATCCCAGCACTAGCAGAGAACACGACATTTTAGGATAGTAGCCCCTACCCTTTAAATTCGACAGTGGCAAAAGCAATCCCCTGTCAGACAGGAAGCCCTGTCCTTCAGTTTGAGTCAGCCACCATACCTAACAGAGTGAAATTGACCTGTATTAAGCCCCCCTCACTCTGGCTAAATTATTTGATCATAGGCCCTGACAGTTGTTTGGGTCAGTAATTGCTTGTTTATTGGGCGAGAGGGAAGCTGGTCAATGGTGGGCTGAGGACAGGCATGGAGGCTAACAGACAGGTCCTGGACCAGTGCTGGTCGCCAGAGATAAGCCATTCAGATGGGCTGCAGGGGCTCTATCTTGCAGCTGAGAACCTGGTAATCTGCCTTCTTTTTGCCATAGGCATCCTAACACAGACGCACACACACACAAACTGCAAACAGGCCTGAGAATATTACTGGCCTTACAGCTGACATGTACCTTGTACAATTTGATTATTTTCCACTTGTACAATTACTCTCAAATGTCAATTTCATGGCAGTCAGTTGGAGAGATTACAATTACAGGGCACTGGTCAGACAGAGTTTCATCCATGTTCCTCTTGTATGGGGATAAGATTCCATGGAGTTTTTAGCCAACCTGGGTACAATGTAACTGAAGAGCCATTCAAAGTTAATTTTAATCTTTGCTTGTTTAATTTACATATGTACTAATGGAAATGTTGGTATTGCACATTTGAAGTGATGAGTGCATATTGTTCCAAACTTTGTTTGTAAAAATTTGACTCGGATTACAGTTTTTACAGTCATAATTGTTATCTATACTGAATATTCAGCACACTGGCTTTGTAGGATGGTGCCATACAGCTTAAGAGAGAGAGAGAGAGAAAGAGAAAGAGAGAGAGAGAGAGAGAGGCTCTCTCTCTCTCTCTCTCTCTCTTGTCATCCGGTTGACCTCACTATGTATGTGACAAGTACACAAAGCACATCGCAGAAGCGTGAGAACCCCTATACTGCTCTCTTGCAGGCTAAGCCTGACATCAGCTGCATGAAGCACTCCCAAGGCTCTACACCCAAGGCTCTCTGTGTTTCTGTCCTCTGGACCTCAGTGGATCTGATATAATATGTTGCTTAGCCATGTGGCCATGTGTATCATCCACAGTAGTGTCAACCACTGGCTATAAAAACAAGAATCCCACTTATGCACCTCTCAACCCAGAGTATTCACCCACACCATCATTCACAAGCAAGAGCCTTTATGCAACACATGCAGATAGTGCTGGCTTTCTGGTCCCTGACATCAATAACTCTGGGTTATCGGTTTGGTGGTCTTGACGGCCTCACTGGGGTCCCTGTAAACAGCCTGGTTGTGTCCATGTGTTCCTGGTTAACATGGACCCTTTCTATCCACCTCCTCCATTCTACTGCACTTATAGTAGCACCATGGGCAATTTATCTAAATCTCCTTAAACAGTTTTATCAAATCTGGCAATCAGGCGACTGGCGCATGGTGGTGGCCTCAATCCTAAACACAGCAGTGCAGATTTTAATTTTAGAAAGATTAATGTGCTTCCCCATCCTAATGCTGCAGCTCTCAGTTATCTCCCTCGATGTCTATCAGCTAATTCCTACAGTTGGGCTGTAAATGACCTGCATTTGTCTGCACTTGAGGGCCAAAAACACAACCCCAAACAAGACACGTCAAGAGCAAAAGAGAAAAAGGAATTGAGCTATTTCCCCAAATTTCCTCTAAATTAGAAAGTGTCTGCCCCACTTGCACCAACTACTTAAAAGGCTGAGAGGGAATCTTTTTCATTACTGGGGAACACTTCCCACTGGGATTTGACCAAAACACTGAAATGCCACTGCAGAAGAACACAACATAGTGCAATATCTACCCTAAAAGAAAAACATATACATTTTACATGTTTAAATTTATTTAAAAATAACTAGACCTTTTCCTATTTTCCTCACCAATAGTTCACTTATGGTTCAAGTACAAGGTTGGTTGATTCATACAGGTACACCATACACAATCCATTTTAATTACTATACACTGTTAGTTGCACAGTCAAGAGTAAAATTAAAATGGCAATCACAATTAGAAAATGGGCAAGTCAATTACAACGAATTAGCCAGAGTTAGGAGCAAGGAGAAAATGTTTCATTTGCTCTTTATTAATTTACAAAGGCACAGAGCAACGAACAGGCTACATCGTCATACGATATGCTGCAATAATCTTAATAGGCTTTTCCCTCATTCAATTTCTTCCTGTTCTTCTAATTACACAATTACAGCTGGGATATAGCATGAATAAATGATGCACTTTGTTCTAGAAAGCTCCAATCCCAGTACATCTTTCTTTTTGTAGCGAACCAAAGCCCCTCACATTGTGAACAAGAGGTTAATACCATGATCCCATACATATATAAGTAATAGCATGCACCCCGGCTTCTTTTCTTTGTTTCTGAAAAATCACTTTATGTTCTGTCTACCCAGCAGTGTGTATTATGCTGAGTGCAGAATGTACCCTGGAGAATACGAAAGCAGCCCTGATGATTTTCTATTATCATAGGGACCTTGCATTTTTGCTCTCAGAAATAAATTTGTAGCAGTGCAGCGTGTTTTGTGATGAGGTTTGGCTACAGGACAGGGGGTGGTGGGTCACTGACTCCCTCTTATCTGCTACATAATAAAATTACCAGCTTCATCTGCTAGCCCCTGCGTTCTAAGATATGTTTAATTCACTAAACATGAAGAATTAATTACATATCTGCATGTAAAAGGATTTCTTGACCAGGCACAGGATTTAAAAGCCTACACTAAGCATGTCAGAATGATATTACCAACAAAAGAAGCCTGGTGTAATACTCTCTCTCTATCATGCTCTCTCACTCTCTCTCTCACTCTCTCTCTCTCTCTTTTTTACTCTGGAATTGCAAGAAAAGACTAGCCTTGGTTAGATTCTTTTAGTTTAGCTTCTGAACTGAAAAGCCACTGTACTCTCTTTAGGGGTAGTCACTACACCAGTCACCAGTCACCTCCTGAGAGACAGGACAGTCTCGGGATAGATGACCTCCACAGCTCTACATTTTTTTATTTGTATTCAAACATGAGCTCCTCTCATTTCATGTATACAATGTTGTTGTCATTCTTTCAGCTGCTCCCGTTAGGAGTTGCCACAGCAGATTGGTCCTCTTGTTTGATTTGGCACAGGTTTTATGACTGATGTCCTTCCTGACTCAACGCTCCCATTTTACCCAGGCACTGAGAGTGCACTCCCAGTGGCTGGGTTGGTTCCCTGCCCGGGAAATAAACGTGGGCTGCAATGGTGAGAGCGCAGGATCCTTAGCCGCTAGACCACCAGGGACCAGTTCGTATATACAATATGCAATATAAACAATACTTTTAGCTTCTGTTCAAAAGGTGGGGCTGCAAAGTGGAACTACGAGGTTCATAATGGTTTCAGCTTCAAGATCATCCCTGGTTCAATCTTGAGCTCAGGTTACTATCTGCATGGAGTTTTGCATGTTCTCCCAATGCCCAGGGGGGTTTTCTCCCACCTCCCAAAAACAGGCCAGTCTGGTGAATTGACTAGGCTAAATTTCCCCTAGGTGTGAGTGTGTGTACGGTGCTCTGCAACAGACCATTCAGTGTGTATCCCCCGTTACATCGAGTGTTCTCGACAGGGGTGTACTGTATCAGGAGTAGGCCTACTGTTAATTTGCAAATGACGATGACAGAGAAGAGAAGTATTATTTTAAGCATCAGAGTTACATACGAGTCATTTTGCTAGCCTATTTAAGCATCAGTTTAAAAATCTGAATTTCTTTGTTACATCAGTTTTCTGTCCTTTTATGATAACAATCAGTTTATAATAGATAATAATCGATTTTTAATTAGGCTAATTAATAATGAGTTTATAATCAATGATATGTGATAATAATTAATTTATAATAGTTGTCTAAATTTATTTCACAACAAGGAAAATTTATCTACGTAGTTAGGTTTAGTAGGCTAGTAATGTGGGAACCGAGGGCTCTAGGTGGCGCTGGCTGATCAGGATAAAGTGGTCACTGAAGATAAAGGAATGAATGTTGAAAAGGTTCCATTTGTACACAAAACAGAAAATAAACTCGCGATTGCAGAGTCTAATCATAGCTGCCACCTTTTAGAATTATCTAATTTTGTCTGTGGACAAAAAATAATAACAGGTTGTTTAAGTATTACACATAGTGGGACATTTGGAAAAGTGTTGGTTTAAAAAAAGCCATTCAAGGCCCTAACAAAGCTGGGCGTAATAGACTGAGCCTGCCATTATCCATTCAGCATGAGTAATAAATTACTTGGCCAAAGCATGCTATATACACCACCAAAACCTGATAACAGCTGAGAGGGGAAATGAAATTCAGCTTTTGCTGAAACATTATGATTTATGTATTTGTAATATATGTCTGTGCTGTTTGTGTGCATGTAGGTCTTTGTGTATGTGTATTACACACACACACACACACACACACACACACACACACACACACACACACACACACACACACACACACACAGTGCTGAATGGTAAATGCACTGGCAGGGGCTCAGTGATATAGATAGTGACATTAACTAATCCACTTTTGGTAAAGCAGGCAATGCAATTGCAGACTTTTACAAATTAAATTTAAGTACATTAACTACAGAACAATTTATCCTATTGGACACCTTTAACGTTTACATTGTTACAAATAAAAAAAAAAAATTATAATAATAATTCTGCTTGTGTGAATCCAGATGAAGCTATTATATTTTTCATATAGTAAGAAACAAGCTCATTATAAACTGTAAAATTGTAAAATTATCATAAACACTTTAACACTTCTCTCTCTATATATATAAGCTATGCTAAATCATCTCTGTGAAAACAATGAAATAGAAAACAGTGTGTGTGTGTGTGTGTGTGTGTGTGTGTGTGTGTGTGTGTGTGTGTGTGTGTGTGTGTGTGTGTGATATGTATATAAACAAAACAAAAAAACATAGAGCCACACTGATCACTGTGTTAATGGGAAAACACATCATAAAAGAAAATCCATACCTAGAAATTGAGGATTCAGTTTTCAGCAAGAGGCCTAAAAGCAGCATGTTTAGAGAGATAATACATTCCCATTAGGAAGTGAATTTTCACAACAAACAAATTTTAGGGTCTTCATATCACATTAAGATTGAGTCCTGCGAAATCTCACATGAGTGTCAGAGCCTCGCTGCCAGGGGACATGAGCTAATGGCTGGAAGTTAAAGTAGCTGCAGTCAATTGACCTGGGGGCAAATCACTTGACCCTGGCTCCCTCAGGCTTGCACTCAGATGAGCCTTTGGAAAGAGTGACATGTACATGCAATATACTTATACACAGCAAAATAATCATGTTGGACACTCACACAGCACCTCAACACAAAACATCCCCATAGGAAAAAAGAAATGTACTGCTATTAAGATAAAGATGGTGCTTTAATTGATTAAAAAGGGAATTTATGAATTCTATGCTACTGAGGAAAAAACAACAATAAAACAACAACAACAACAACAACAACACATAGCCAGTGTTTATTGTGTGGCTTTATATGCAGACAGAGTGCATCACTATCTCTCGCTCAGTCCCACTCACACTGCTGCTGAGATACCATGCTTTCTTGATCTATCTGCTGTCCAGGTCAGAGAATGTAGCCACTGCTGAAATTAATACCATGTACTGTGTTTCATACTGAGGTGATCAAAGGCAATATCAGAATGTATTACACTGTGTTTTTAATATATCTTTGCAGGAGCACCAGCATTAGAGGGAGATTAATGTAGCCGTGGTTGTTTTTTGAGAGCCATTGGGGGTCAGGCTCAGCGGGCTGACTTTGAAATGTGTGTGCTGATCCCTACAGCTCCCTCTGTAATGATTTCCTGGGAGAGAGAGAGAGAGAGAGAGAGAGAGAGAGAGAGAGAGAGAGAGAGAGAGAGGAGCTGGTGTATAGATGGAACCCCAGCGGTGTGTATAACAAAACGTTCTGCACATTTAAAGGGACGCATTAGTGAACACAAGCACCAAAAGCCTTCTCAGTATAAGATTGCATGAACAAAATAATAACTTAATTGGGTTTCATATTTATATAACATATTTATAAGCACTGAACAGATCTTTTATAAGGTAATGCTGGAGGGTTTATGTAAAGCTTGCATTAAAAATCACGAGGTGACGTTAATGTTTTATACTGTTACATGAAAGAGAAAAACTTTTTCTATAAAAAGAGCCATAGCCATAGTGACTATCAATTAAATGGATACGTCATAGAAAACTAAAATCTACATTTAAAAAAAAAACACACTAATGACATTTAATTCACATCACCCTTGCAATGTCAGTACCTTCAAATGAAGAACTGAGAACATAATCAGTTGACAAACGTTGACAAAAGTAACACAAAATTCCAAAAATTGGTCCAAAATTCAGAGCGCACTACTGAAAATGATTCTATTGTGCATTTTCTTTTTCTAATTTAATACAACAATTTTCATTACACATAATATTATTTCAACTTTGAAATATTTACATGAATTTCAGAGTTTCCTAGCATTTAGTACATCCCTTTTTGCTTTACTGACAGTGTGCACTCGAGCTGGCATGGACTCTACAAGTTTGTGCAAAACCTTATGATTCATTTTAGATCAAATCCATCAGCGTGTCGTCTGAACACGTTTCAGTAGAAGAGATTAGATATGAGGAAAATCTGACCTTTTGTACAAAGCAGTTAACATGGTCAATATCACACATTTGCTTACATTTAAATAGGGAGCTAGAAATAATGCAGAATCTTGAATATTAATTATTCCAATTATTTAACATTTACTTTCTTTGTTTTAAATATTTCAAAGTTCTAAAAACTTCTGTTTATTTCCATTTTTAAACAAATAAAAAAATCCCAGATTTTCAGTGTGGTCTCAGACTTTTGGACACTGTATCACTCAAATGTTTTGTCGATTTCAATTAATTCAAGGAGGATTCCATGATTTTGTTCCCATTTAGCACTTGTAACTCTTAAACATTAAACCTTTACTAATTGCATGAGCACTTTAAGAGCATTCTAATACTTTTCTTAAAATGATTTCGTAAAATGAATAATTTACTTTCAATCCACAATTTAACAATGTAACAGTGTTGTTCTTTCAAAGTGACCTCATCAGCCAAAAATCATAACTACTGAAAATGAAAAAAATGAGAGAATGTATTTATTTTTCTTCCCATGATCTTCATGAAATTTGAATGATGCACCTTCTACTTGAACATGTGACTTGAGGAATATTCCAATATATTAGGGGGCAGTCGTGGCCTAATGGTCCGAGAGTCGAGCTTGTAACCCGAAGGTGAACCTGAAGGTGTTGGGTTCGAGTCTCGGGTCCGGCAGGGATTGTAGGTGGGGGGAGTGAATGACCAGCGCTCTCTGCCACCTTCAATACNCAAATTCTGAGTATGGGTCACCACACTTGGCCACAAAGTCACTTCACTTCACTTCACTTCACTTCACTTCACTTCACACTTCAAATATGCATAAGGGTGAATGTGTTCAGACCTGTGTTCAGGTTGAGTGTTGTGGGACTCAAATGTACATTTCTCATAACCTCCTAATCTTTAATGCATGACTCACGATTTGTGAGCATGTTTTCACACATTAATGCAAAAGTGACAATATTTTTAAAATGTTTTAATGATTATATTTTAAGATAAAGCGTAATTATAGTGGTCTGGGACAGGTAGAAATGCTGTTTTCTAAGTGCTGCAGACAGGTTTTATTAATAGTTTGAGCTATTTACTTTACCTATGTTTAAAATATTTATTATCTTTACTTTCCATACACATTTTAAATATAATCTCATCACGCAATCTCCCTCAAAGCTTCCTAACTCACTGACAGTACCTTGTATGTCAGAATAGAAGTAAAGAACTCTGCTCTATGCTAAAATTAGTAGACCTTACACAAGGACTGCTAATTTGTTTACAGTCTAAGACTTCAATATTACTTCTATATCTGGTGCCCTCTAGTGGGAAATGTCAATGTCAAGTCATTTTGTCTGATTCAGCTGATTGAAGCAAACCGACGTGTAGTGATGTTTCTAATGAGGGCTTTGAATAGAAAAAATCTGAGTGTAAAGTGGATTTTGCTCTCAATCCTGTGCTCCTTTTTCTTTAGACTCAGTTAATGCATTAAAGTCATGGTAAGGTTATTGTGATGTGCCAAGTAAAGATCAAACAGTCCAATGAAACTATATTACACTTCTTCCAAGAAGTGCCTTATGCTTAACCACAAGCTAACCTTCCCTCACTTTTGTTTTTTCAATCTCTTCATAAAAAGTGATGGTGCAGGACCAGGAAACTAATACTGAACTCATTTTAAGAGCAGTAATAAAAATGACACTGACTCTTAATATGAACAAAACAGCACAAATCTACTGCAAACAATGCACCTCAGAGTTAAACTATCATTGTAGCAGAACTAACCAATATAATCAACTACTACTGTATTGCCACCAGAAGCATTCCAGGGTTTGGCCCTACATGCTGAAGTCTGCTAATAAATGCCATAACAATGTTATAACAAGTAATAACTGACTTTGGTGCAGATTATGGGCTCGGTGCCAGTACTCGTCATGCTTTGGCAAGCTTTGTTGCTTGTTTAGAGCAGTCGTTACAATGCTAATCAGAGTTAATCAGGCAATAATTATGACTGCTGAGAACAGAAGGAATTCCCACCAATTAGCCAGCCATGCTGCAGAGCTCCGGCTGAGACAAGAGGCCCCATGCTGGAGCAGCAGACAGTCATTAGCTCACTGTCAAATCAGCATAGACCCAGTAACACAGGCTCATCTGCTTTTTGCTTTGTAGGGTAATCCATGCTGACAAAGACTTGTCTCTATGGGTTGCCTCCTGACGATGTGTACATGAATATGTCTGTGAGATGGAAATAAAGAAATCAGCTCTGTATGTAAAAGAACTGAAGGAAAAGAAACACCTGTGTCCTTCTTTGGTATCATTTAAAAAAAAAACAATATTGTTAAATGCAAACAGCATTCAGATGGTATACATACTGTTTTAAGCTGACAAGGCAGAAACAAGTGGCCCCATCCCCATCCAACTTTATTAATAATGTGTTTTAGCAAACACAGTTCAACAAGAACGCACACACACACAGATTCTGCCTCTCGCATGTGCAATCCCTCATACCACAGAAGCCCCTGCGATAGCTCTTTCGTGAATCAGTGATCCTCTGTGTTCCAGTGGCGCAGGACTGCCAGTAGATACAGGCTATTTAAATGCTCCATTGGAGAGAGATTAAAGTTTATGCAAGGTCACTGGGGATGTGATAATTATAATCACAGGTTTTTGGCTTGGCAATGACAGCCATTTGTTATTTTCACTTGAGTAATTCCCGCGGCCTGAGGATGTTGACAAGCGTGCACTGATTTAGTGGCCTGCAGACCCCTCCTCCCCTGACGGCTTTCCCCCCACCGCCAGCCAGCCAGCCAGAGCTGAACCAGACCTGAGCCAGAGACTGACACTCCCTGTGGGACAAACGCGTCGCGCTCCCCCTTTATAAAAAAAAAAAAGCAAGAGGACCACTGAATTCTATAGGCCTAGATCATTAGTAAAAGTACTGAGCTCGTTACCTATTTAGAGCTTGTGGTGCAGCTAAGACCATATAATAATAATAATAATAATAATAATAATAATAATAATAATAATAATAATAATAATAATTATTATTATTATTATT
>CM074951.1:7357189-7409502 GCA_037577455.1 Pangasius macronema
TGTTGTTGTTGTTATCATAATACTGCCCATCAAACATTTGTGGACAAACTGTTCTTAATAAATAAAAATATTTTTTTTCATCAGTTTTCTATAATAACTTTACATATAAAGGAATAAGCTGATTTATTTTCACGATAACAATAATACAGTGCCTTGCATAAGTATTCACCCCCTTGACCTTTTCCACATGTTATAGTGTCACAACCTGGAATTGAAATAATCTTTTTGGGTATTTTTTACTATTTGATTTACGCAATATGTTTAACATTTGAAGGTGCAATTGTAACATTGTGATACAAAGGTTAGTTAAAAAAAAACCCAAAAAAACAGACATTTATTGGCTGTTTATTGGTCCAAAGTTATGATTTGCAGGTTACTGTCTTCTTAATTTGCAGTAAAACTGAGGCATATATCCCTTTCTCAAGCACACAGAGGACAACCAATTCACCATCAAGCTGCAGAATGAAATAAGAGAAAGAAAAAAACATTCATTAGGGATTCTACTCCAAGGGCCTTAATCCCAATTGGATTGGTGAGGAATCTGAAGGCAATACAATTGCACAATTTGCACACAAAGTGGTCTGAATTGATCTAAAATAAACCCTCAACTTTAAATGTGCAAAAAAAGACTAGCAGATAATTACATCATTTAGGAAATTGATTGCTGAGGAGTCAATGCAAGAGCTTTCGGAAACTGAAGATAAACGACAACAGTGGCCATTTTAAGGGAGCCCATTGACGTTGACGATGACCAAAGAGAGATTAAATATTTCAAACACCACAAAAAAAGGAGAGGACAAAAATCAAAGCGCTTCAGGGAGGACAATGGAAGACAGAATTAGGGCCAACAAAAGATTTCATTAAGCCAAACAAGGCTTAACTACAAAATCAATATGTCATAATTAAAGCTAGAGGCATGCCTTTAGAGTAGAGAAAAAGGTGAGGTAAAGGGACTTTTTTGGCCTAAATGATGGTCAGGGTTATTAAGATTAAATGATAAATGCATTTCCTGCACAAAAAAACTATTCAATACGTACTTTATTTTTTCTCCTTGGAAATTGGACCCTCCTTTTGAAGCAAGTATCTGAAATTAATAGCTGTGGATATTCAGCTGAGCAGAGAATACAGACAAGAGCCATAAAGTAAAAAGAAATACAGGTTACAGCAAACACACTGAGCATCTCCACAAGGACCAATTCATTTTCACTCATTTGTAAATGTATGTCATATATATTATCATTATTACCCCTAATATTCATATATACGCTATACAGATATCTGGTTATAGATAGGTCCATCTGCTAAATGCATATATTCTGTTAACCTCGATGAACTGAAAGTTTCTTAATAGCGAGATTCAATTTCAAAAGCCCTGACAGCTGTTTGAAGAGAATTTGGTTAATCTCATTGTACTGGTGTCCATATAACTACAGTCAATGACATGCAGACATGGTTAACAATAGCACATTTCTTTTTTCTTTTTTTCCAGATTTTTACCTTTTGAAAGGACTGTGAAGTTATTAACTCAAATCATGGATGAGCAGAATGGTATTTCATGAGCAGAACCCTGATCACTCTTGGTGATGTCTGCTTTTTAGGGCTCATCTGGGTGGAAACAGGTCATAATTTGAAATAAAAAAGATTCACCCTGGGCGCAGAAAAGGAGTTTAATGTATTACACTTGAATGGGAGTATTGAATAGCTGCACATACAGGTGACAAACGCACATTTGTTCTGCCTCATCTGAATTTTATGAAAATGGTGATACAATCAAAAGGCACTGTTAGCCTCTCTCTTGTTCGCATCTTTAGGAACATTCATTAATCTATATTTGTGGGGTAAGAACCTTCCCTATTTTACCGGAATTTCACCCCTTCTCATTTTCATTTCCAAAAATGTTCGGATATACATGATGTTGTACCTGCTGTGATGTACATTTAATGATAACAAGTCTGTCCTGTGGGTCACACTAAGGTTACATGCATACCCCAGGGCCTTTGTTCTGGTCAATACCCACATTGTATCTGCAAAACAATGAGTGTTTTATTTGTTCCTATGTCCAATAGTTCGCTGTTAATTAATAGAATTGCTAGAGGAAATGAGAAGCAGTTAATAAAAAAACAATAGAAAGCACATGGAAACCTCCATCTTGTTAAGGTTTTAGTATGAACTGACACTTTTGGGAAAAAATATATATATTTTTTTATTATATATAGAAATTTCAAAATGATGAATTAATACCAAGTTACCAACTAACCCAGTAATCATGTGACTACTTAAAAACTGCTCACGACTGTACCAGAAAGCTCTATTTAATGATAAACACCAGCTTAGGAATCAATTATAAAATGACATATGTACTCAACACAAAGTGTTGTGTTAATCTGTAGTGGATCATGACAATCCCTCTACAGAAAAGCAGCTTTCATTAGTGGTCTGGCTGGTGGTTTGGGCTGAGGCATCCAATAGGATGAGTGGAGGGGTATATCTCTACGAGAAATAACAAACGAGCCCACTCTACTGATAAGAAGAGCTGGTCGCCGGCTGCGCAATGATAGCGGGCCTCTGGTGCATCTATCTAATTTTCAAGGGTCAGCCTTCCTCTGCATCAGTGCTCTGCTGAAATGCAGAAATGAATACTACCCCCAGCACACTATCATTACTGGAATTTCACGTCGCTTTTTAGCAGTGTATACACCATTGTGGCATTGAGATTTTAAATCATTCATTATTAATCTGGTTGAATATTATTAGTGTGGAGTAATATTGCAATGGGACAGTGTTCGTCGCTACCCAAGACAGAACGCATACTTTTTTTGATGGAAATTTTCTTCTTTAAAGATGCAGCAGTAATAAATATTTTGCAGTTCATAACCATACAAACTGTTAAAAATGTTAAAATAGCTCTTGTTTTAATAACGGCTACATTTACAGTACAGGATACTTGCTCATCTAGCAGGAAAATGGAAAAAAACAAAAAAAAAAAGGGGAAAAACTACATTTGCATATATATTTTACCATTTTTCAGACTTGCTGAACTTGACAAAGCACAAGGTTAACAAATGCTTATCCTGGTTATGCATCCTTAGAGGCAAACTTAGCAGGCCTCAGTGAGTTACGTTAACCCTTGCTTCTTAAAGTCAACACATTTTCTGAAGCATTAATCTATGAAATTAATCTAAGTTTGTATTTCACCCTGACACTGGGGGCTCTAACCTCTTTGCATGCTATTTGGTAGAGAAGATCTTCTTGTTTTTCAAACTGGAAGCTTTTTAGACTTATGTGACTAGGACTGTTTTTCCCAGAACATAATAATTTTTAAATAAGACTACATATTAAATATTCTCAAACTGATCTAAATTATATCCACTGAATTAATTAAGTGTTAAGAGGATTTTTTTTAAAATGTACATGGAACATTAAAAAAGCTAAGATTAGGTCCCATTGCTTTCACTATATCTTACCTTTACCTCATAAAACAAGCCTCCCTGTATAGGTATGGATGTGTGGAACGAGTAAGAGAGCTAATGCCATTATCTCAACACCAAGATGGAGCCTGGATTAGTGACCAATGTAAATGAGATATGAGAAGGGCCCTGCATTAACAGCAGCCTTTCTTTGGCGGGATGGCTCCAGCAAATAGAGCGAGATAAGGAAATCCCTGTAATTACATGGAGACACATTGGTCAATTCCGCACTATAAGTACCTGAGCTCTCCAGCCTCACCATGGGAGGGGCGGGAAAAAGCACCAGGAAGTGTTATCCTTGGCAATATTAAGTGATTCTGTGCGATCAATAGGAATACACGGAGCCAAATGTAAAGATGAGCACCGAACGCCAATGCCTTTTGTTGCCATGCTATCATTCCATCATTTTTTGGTAATATCATTTCTGAATTAAATTTTATGGCTCATTACTTTCCATGACAGACAGTCTGTAAGTGGAATCTAAAGTAGGTACAGCGAGGCTTTGTGCCAGGTCAACGCTGTTAAGATGTTATTTATTTATAATTGTCTGATAATAAAATACTTGGCTCTCAGCTCTGGTATTTACATATGAGGAGTCAATCACCATTTAGTCAAGGGACTCTTAATGAAGTCCTAATAGAACACTTGCTTCAGTAATAAGCATCAAAAAAGGCTAATAATAACAATTATCTTCAGGTAGTCATTACAACGACGCAGTACAAATATTGAAAAAATGTTGGCAAAAATGGTTCAGCTGGATGGGTTTTGTACTTTAGGTGAGCATGTCATGCCTTAGAGGTGCTCAAAGTAGTAGTTTTACATTTCAATATGGAAGAAAAGAGGTCATAAAGGACAAAAGAAACATCACTGTAGTGCTTCTTGGGCTGTATTCAGAGTTGAGTTAAATGCACAGAGAGAAGATTTAATACTAAAATACTTATGCACATCAGTATACTGACCTTAAACATAAATACAGACTTATGTGCTATACAGATGTTGCAAAAACATGTTTTCAGACGGGTCTTGATGATGTAGCACTGCTTCAAGCTTGCTGAAAAAAATGCTCATCCTTCATATGGTGTACCTAACTTACAGGTGAGAAAAGCACAAAATGCTGATTATCGGAACATGCCCTGAAAGTCACAGCATTAAGAATAAGAGTCATCCTAAGAGTCACAAAGGAACAGTATTATGTTCACCACTGTCTGAAACTTTGATGTAAACTGTGACAGTTGTGGCCTAATGGTCTGAGAGTCAGACTTGTAACCCGAAGGTGAGCCTGAAGGTCGTGGGTTCAAGTCTCGGGTCCGGCAGGGATTGTAGGTGGTGGGAGTGAATGCCACCTTCAATACCACAACTGAGGTGAGACCCTTGAGCAAGGCACCTATCCCCCAACTGCTCCCCGGGCGCCGCAGCTAAAATGGCTGCCCACTNATGGGTTAAATGCAGAGCACAAATTCTGAGTATGGGTCACCACACTTGGCCACAAAGTTACTTCACTTCACTTCACTCAAAAACTACTGAATACCTTCCAAAGGCCAATATTAAATGCATAAATATGACTATTAATTAATTAATAATATCCTTCAATAATAATGACTTTAAAGTCGATGAGTTTTCGTCTGCACAGACATCAGAGGATATAGAATCTTAGCAGTAGATATTGCTTCTCTTAAAAGTGAGCTGTAATCAGTAATCTGAGACATTACTTACATAAAGTGAGCTGTAAGTGTAGCAGATGAGTGCTCAGTTAGCGTGTCCTGAACTATGGGCATGTTTACAGGAGAGTGCACTGAATTAACTAAAACACACAATTTTATTCATTCGACAACTCGAAATAGTGAATTAAAAATGTGACAAAAAAGATAGAAATAGATAGAAAATGTGTGCATAGTTAACTGTCATTGCACAAAATAAAAAATACAACTCAATACTACTCTTTTTTATTTTTATTTTTTGTCTGTCTCTTGCTTTTATGTTAAATTGTGTTACATTTGATAGCAAAGGGAAAAAAAACACTATTTCCTTCTTCAGTCCGTATTGTCTATCCCTGATTTTTTTCAAACTTAAGAGCAAGTGCTTGTGTATAAAGGTGTGGTCTAGGCTCTATCGAAAAACCTCGGCTCTGATGCTATTACTCAAGAAACATCTGGCAACCTTGGAGGCATGAACTACATGCAGATGATTGACATATTCCGAATGAGGTACATGAACAAAATAGACTTAAATGCTGCTAAAAATGCGTAAACCAACACTGAATACGAGTAAATTTTGGAGTTAAGTCCCCAAATCTGAATACAGCTACTTGTTTCAAATGTCTCTCCTGGATTTCACTATTAGTAGAAGGCTACAATATGAGCACCATTTGGGTTGCTTTCTAACCTTCTACCCCTTTAATGCAGGTTGTTGTGGCAGGACACGGCTTATAGTAAATCGTTTGTTGCGCTATAATATAGCTTTTGCCCTACACACTTCTATTGCACAATGATTTTTACGGTAGTTCACGAGTCAGATAAGGTTCGAGTGAATGACCTAGTGCTACCAGTCAGTAGGTCTATCGTGTGGCTCATGCAAAGTTGTGCTCTCTTCACAGATAACTTTGTGAACAAGAGAGCAGTGTGAGTCCCTTAAGATTCATTTTCTCCCAAGTCCGTCTTATGGATTTTAAATTGAACCCATTCTAGGAACAAGATGACCTTTTCTAGATCCAGTTTGGCTCAACGGACTGCAGTGAATGGTTGTAAAGGGACTCTATTAGGATGACAATTCATGTCTTAGCTTTGCGGGTTTCATATTCAGTATAAGAAATGTCTTTTCTTCCCAGGTGGTCTTACTAGCACAGATTAAAAGAAAATGAAGCGCAGGTTTCTAGACGTAAAACACATCAGTAGTGAAACACAATAATGAATAAGAGAATTAGTTTGAGCTATTTTTGCCTCGCTGTCTCATGTCTCTTGAACATGAAAGCAAAATACAAATGATTTTTTTTTTCTCAGTGCCTAGTGCGTAAAGGGCTCATGAAATCAACATGATAGCGATAAAACCTTCTGAGTTATTTCATGAAATAAAAACATATTAAGGGGATTGTAATATGCACATGCTATCCTTGAACATGGCCACAAAATGCTTTCCACTTTCTTGTGGACTCTCAGGTCCTTGGCTGTCACAAGGTCAAAGGGAAGGGTTTTAATTGCTGTGGGCTGCTATGTGCTTTCATGAGCTCCACCATGATAAATTGCTCATTGGTTGAAAAGCTAGTCTATATAAACAAGCTTATCTCTTCTCCTCTGTAATGAAAAATGAGTTGTGAGTATCATTGTTAATCACAGTAATTGTTAATGTTAAGAGGGCTGGATTTCCAAGTCTCCTCATTATTGATTTAATTTTTTTTTTTCACTGAACCACTCTGCTTCTATATCTTCTATATAATTTTCCTGATTAGTTATTTTGGGCCTCTTTCTCATACAAGCTATCAGGGAAATATAAAGAATTACTTGGTAAGGATGCATGAAATGTGAATTCACCATAGATATGGTCTAAGCTTTCGTACTTCTCCTTAGCCAGCAGATTAGTGACCCCCACCACCGTTATCAGCAAATAGGCACAATAGGAAAGGCTAATTAACTATAAACCTCTAATATCTAAATATCACTTTATTGAGCCTTTTCAAAAGCTATTCATGTATTGTTGCACAAATAAGGGGTGAAGTGTCCTAACATAACCGTACTGAAATTATATGAAACAGTGCTGAGAGTACAAGAGATGCAATTAATATTATTTATACAAAAAAATATCATTATTGATATTCATTCCTTAACACCATGGCAAAGTCCTTGTCTAGTTTAATTACAGCGTTGTGTTTAAATTTTTGTAATAGGCATGGTTTAGCTCATTCACAGGACTAGCAGACTCTGAACCTCTCTGTGCAACCCTGCAGAGAGAACAAACCTCATGGGAAAGAACAATTTATGACAAACCTACTTTAACGCTTTGTATACGAATTTACACAATATTGTAGACGAACGTAAACCAAAGACAAATGTAAGACAAATATACCATGTCGTCAGTGAGTTTCCTGATAAACAGCTCTGTCAAGGTCTACAGTCAAAATTGTAAAAATTCACAACTGATTTGCAGCCTTATCAAGGATGTAAGAATCTAATCGAATTTTTTTTTTAACTCTAACTTATCTATTTCCGCGCTAGCATGATATGCAGGTTAACAACCACTTAATGGGTTAATTTGCCAGAAGTAGGAAATGTTCACCGTAATTGTCACAAGAAATAACCGGAAATTTCTTATTAACCATCTACGATTATAAGATAATGGTATAATTTACGAGAATACAAAATTTACAGTTTTTAATCCTTGGTCGTTAGATATATAAACAGTGGCACTACTGAGAAAAGTAAATGCACCCTATAAACAAAGAGGAATGCGAACTATTGTAATTAAAGAAAATATGTTTTTGTTTTAAACACTACTGTAGTGCAAGACTGTTTGCTCCAAAATATGCCAAAATATCTTATGGATACAAGTTTTACTTTTAGTCTTAAGACTTAGTCGTAAGACTAATGTTTCAATATTTCATGCCACAAGGAGCACAATTGCGTTGGTAATTAATTAGCTCACTAACAGTTAAAACAAGCCTTGTGCTGTACCACAGCTGCTGCTCTGATGTTGCGCAATGGCAAGTAATTAACCTTTCTTCGGCTATGGGATTTGCTACAAGATCATCACCATGTTGATGAAATAATTATTATAAATTCCATCTCTCCGTTTGGTTGACATTGTTAATTACTTGTCAGTAATCAGCTACTCCTGACTGCACTTCCGTGAACTGCCCTGGCGCAGATGAGAAGAAACGTTCGAAACCAAGCTCTACTGACTCTGATTTGGGTGCATTCCTTGTGACAGTGGCACCAGCACTCATAATTAATTATCTTCTCATGCAAGATTTGCTCCAGATCACAGACTCTCCCCCATCTAATGAGATGGCTTCTCCAATTATCTCGAGCAGGGAGGCAATGCTCGCTTGTCAATAAATCAGGGAAAGCGATGGCGGCTCATTGAGACTAAATTTCAGAAATTATCCTATTTACAGACATGCCAATAAAGCATAATACTGTGCTGAATACTCTTAAACACGTTCAGTCATGTTTCTTTCCCAGTGGAAAATGGTTTAAGAGGTTCAAGAGCCATTTTTGTTTTGTAGGGAGCAAAATTAGGACCACTAAAGAGGGCATTTAGCTGATTAATCTGCTGAAGCTTTAGTTAAGGGCCTATAGGCAGCAAGATTTCTTTTTAGCTCTTAAACGTGGTGGATAAAGATGTTATCAGAGATACCAAGGTATAGAGAAATTAGATGAAAATAAATAAATAAATAAATAGGGGGTATGTGATGAAAAGCCTATATTATTATGAATGATATCTCCAACTTTCATGTTTCTCCAGTAAGGCTGGTAAATGATATGGCCTGAGACAGAGGAATATACATCCAAGTGACAGAAAACGGTGTTTGTGAAATGTCCTGATCAGAGCTGTGTATGCTACATTTACTCTGCTCTTCTCTCATCATTTTCATCACGGAAGACATTTCTCAATTCAGCAATTTCCTCCTGACTGAGTCAGTATGTATCTTTACATATTTGTGACTGCACTCGCATTTATTCTCTTTTTCCTCATTTTCCCTCATTTCCTGTTCTCTGACTTTGATTTAGCCATAGCCATGTGCGTGTGTATGGCAGGATGGAGGCTGCCATCATTAAAATGGTGAACCTTAAAACCACAACCCTATACGTCCTGTGTAATGTAGAAAAACACTTTTGTAATATGATTTATAGCAGTGTTATACATTTAGCAAACTAAGTACAGATTCAAAACTTCACACGTGGGTTGCATGAGTATTGAGTACTGCATGAGTAAAAGACATGAAGAGAACACCCTTTAGCAATTCTAAATACAACAACCTCCCCAGAATAGGACTTAGGGTCTACCTGCATGATTTTAATTAAAGATAAGTTCCTCTTTGTCTAAGTCCATGCTTAGGTTACTAATCTGAATTCAATACATCCATAGGTTGCACATAGAAGGCTAATGTGCGAACAGGGAAAATATTGAAACCCATTGCATTTAATTTGGCTCTGATCAATTCAGATTGACTGCACTTAACATGCAAATGCCTCTCAGGTCAAATCTGCACTTTCTTGTGGTCTGGCTGTAGTCCTAGCCCTCTTTCAATATGAGCATTGCCTCACTGAGCTTTCATATATTGAAACACGATCTGAACTGCTATATAATGCAATTGCGCCCTTGCTTGCTTGATTATAGATCAACATAATAATTTAAATAAAACCCTCCCTTACTGTTTCAGAGCACATAATGATCTGTTCAATGAGATGCTCATTATGTACTATGAAATTCTAAGGGAGGGACACAGATTAACACAAGTTATCAAGTAAATTATGCAGATAATGGAGTTTATGCAATGAAAAGTTACTAATGTAAGGGTATGATGGTATTTAATTTGAATGCAGAAAACTGATCTTTAATGCTATAAGGCATAAGGCACATCTATGTCTATATTTTTATTTTGTTTTTACTTGAAGGATTTTTCACTCCTGGATTCCACAGCGTGTTTTGAACGATGGCATATTCATAGAAAACTAGGACAATTAATGATACAGACTGAGGTGGTCTGCTAGAAGGCTAAAAGAAAGCACCAGAATCAATAAAAAAGCTACAACCATGCTGTCTCTTTGATATTTTCCCAATTACACATTTCCACACTGCTGCTCTGTTTGTTAGGACTGTAATAGATGAACACTCAGCAGTGTCTGATCAGGAGTGACTGGAACAATCACAGAGTTTACAAGGTAAGCATTCTCAAATTGATTTGTAAAACACCATTTTTAAAGACAGTTTTGTCCGCTGGCAAAGTACAAGGCTGAGGCGCTGGTAATTACAGTCTGTATCTGTGGATAATTTCATAATACAGTGAGCTATTTTGACAGTATTCAGAGGCAACGGCACTTTGTGTTTCCCACTGAGACACATCAAGGAAGTTTCAGATCTTTAATTTGTAATCTTCAGCACTCAGTCAGACACATTAGTGACTGGAAAAATGAAAGTGTGAATAATATAAATAACAACAACAAAAGCATAAACTGCGTTGCCGGCTTCAGGACAAAATGTGATCATCACACTCCACACTCCACAAAGACCTCCCAGGGAGAGCAAATAGGGTGGACTAAATACAGAGAGCCAAATCCCTTTTTTCCATTAGATAATAAAATCCATGTTAGTGTCCAAACAATTTCCATGTAATTCAGGAGGCGTAGCTGGCACTTCTGTCCTGACTAAATTACTTTATTAGTGTACCATATAATCGTCCACATTTGTAAATCTTTGTAAATAATAAACCTATTTAATGGATTAATGTACTTTCAATTTATTCTGTGCATTTTCCTGGTCTGCATTAGAGACAGGGCCATTTATTAAAAAGTATAAAGCTAAATGTGGTGATATTTGTTAATTGCATTCATCCCACTTCAGAGATTTACACTAAGGAAACGGGATAACAATAACAATTACCAAAGTATTTTAATAGTCACAGAGGTAGCCTATATAGACTAGATGGTCCGATAAATTGTGACGTCGTTTTACTTATGGTACTTGGGAGAGGGGAAATTTCTTTTTAAATTCCCTAAGTAAAGTGTAAAGAAAATGAACAGATAGTATTACCCACTGAATCTAATCTTCTGTTCTTTCCACCAAAAACTGATAATAGAAAAAAAAAAAAAGACAAAACGTATGAGGAGGAAATACACTGCCCTTAAAATGTGTCTGGAGCAAAGGAGCAAATAAAAAAAAAAAGTCCGAATAGCTGCAAGGTCGCCTCTGGTTGGCCCCTGTGAGCCATGGTGCTGAGCTTTTTCCTGAGTGAAATGGTGTGTGTTTATGGGGGAAAAGACACCAGTCTAAAGGATGAAATTGAACAGATTAGCATGAGCCGCTCTGGTTTTGATTGCCTCTGACTGAAAATATTTGAAAGCCACCAGGGGCCCCTCAGATGTTATGATATGGTCAATTCAACTCCCAATGTGTTTTGCCACAGGCTCCTGTTATAGAAATCGAATTGATATTTTGTAAACTTCATTTGCGGATAATGTGATCTGACAGGGACAAATGCACAGGCGAATTGTTTTCAAACCGACTCCAAATGAAACTTATTACAGGGTAAATGTGGAATTCTTTGTCTTCTCTCCTCTCTCTCAGCATTGTTCGCCGCTCGCTCTTAGACCCTGAATATGTATCCATTTTCAGGGTAATTGAATTGGTACTGTCATGTGTGGGGGCCAACAGATTCGCACGGCGGGGCGGATGGCCCGAGTGATTGAATTGAAAAAAGGGAGAAAAAATTTCCTTCGCCATGAGCCCACTAGGTCACAGTGTCATCATAAGATAGACACACCTCACTGTTTTCTGATTACACCGACGGCCCCAATTGTCTTTCCAATAATCTGCCCCTCTGATATAATGCAGACTTTTCCAATTCTGCCGCCTCTGGCCAGACCTCAGATGTGTTACATATTAATTTCCTTCCCCCGTAAAATTTGCTCAGCTTTAGTTCAAATTCAGTTAGCTGGATTGATGAAAGTGGCAAAAGGATACGACGTTTACTGATTCTCCCTTTTCACCTTTGATTAGCTCCACTTGTGAATTATTCCTTTGCTGTCAGTGTGCTATTAAGCAGCTAGGATTCGGCTCGAGGTTCGAGGTCGGTCCTCTCCCTTTTATTCCACCGGGTGTCAGAATCGTGACGTAGGACGGTGGTCAACAGGCTCTGAGGTGGTCGCTGGGCGGAAAAGACTAGACTTATACACATTTGTAATTGTAGTTAGTGATTATGTTTAAACATTTTCCCAAATGTTTTAGTCAAACACTTCAATCTATGCTATGTGGTGACTACTAATCCATATTCTGTTTAACCATGCTAGAATTTTTGCTCAAACTATTATTCCTCTTTTATATTATATGACAAAAACCATTCATTTCTGTGTTCTTAGGAAGACACACTAAAGATTAAAAATACACCATAAGCGAGTCTTTTATGTCATACTTTCGTATATCAGTCTTATTATGATCATTTTCCTGTACGAAAGAACTAAAATCATAAATCCTGCTCATTTAGCCTCCTTTGTTAGTGAGTAAACAGCAGCTTAATTGCCTCTCATGTTAAATTATTTTTTATGGACATTTAGAGGGTATGTAATTGCCATGGCAATAAACATCGACCTCTGTCTCCCAGACCTGACTGGAATCGCACTATAAAAACCATCTCTGATGGCAACCTGCCAAACTCCCTTGATGTTAGTGAGCAGTTTGTCATAAAATGCTAATTGCTTATTGACTAAAACCCTATATGGAGATAAGAAGGTTGGGTACACAGCAGGCATAAACCTGCCGATATCACGGATCATTTGAACATGTGATGAGCTGAAAGGATTTAGAGAAAGTATGTGGTTTTGCTCATAGCTCATTTAAACATGCAGGGAAGGAACCGAGGGAAGACCGAAAGTTCAGGATCTGAGAAGCTACTCACACATACAGCAAATTAAGCAAAGAACATTTCCACAAAATATCTACATCCTGGAAAGGAATTATTTTTTAGACTAGGCCTATATCACTTTGGCACATATTAAATACACACACTGGCAACTGCCAGTTATGTGGTAACAGCACAATGCATAAAATCATGCAGATACAAGTCCAGTGCTTCAGTTCAGCAGTGAATTAGCAGTGATTCAGTTTACATCAAATATCAGAATTGGGAAAATCACCTGGTCTTTTTCCAAACTTCGACTGTCCTGTTTGGGTGAGTGTGTGCCTACTGTAGCCTCTGATTTCCTGTTATTGGTTGACAGGAGTGGAATCTGATGTGCTCTTCTGCTGTTGTAGCTCATCCACCTCAAGGTTTGATGTGTTGTGTGTTCTGAGATGATTTTCTACTCACCACGGTTATAAAGAGTGGTTATTTGAGTTATTATACACTTCCTGTCAACTCAAACCATTCTGATCATTCTCCTCTGATCTCTTTCGTCAACAAGGTGTTTCACCCTACAGATCCTCCTCAGACAGGATGTTTTTTGTTTTTCACGCTATTCTGCGTAAACTCTAGCGACTGTTGTGTGTGAAACACCCCAGGAGATCAGTAATTTCTGCAATACTCAAGCCAGCCTGTCTACCACCAACAACCACATCACATTCAAAGTCATTCAGATCACATTTCCCCTTTCTGATGTTTGATGTGAACATTAACTGAGACTCTTGGAGACATAGACGTAGTACAATAACTAACGCGTCGAAGGCGTGCCAACCGACTGACCTACTAACGTACTTACTGGTCCACGAAAGGTATTAAAGTGGCTTGCGAGTGTATACCTTGTTAAATGAAGTCACGTTCAAATATGAATAGTTGTTTTTTTGTTGTTTTTATGTTAGGTAAGCTAATTTCTAACAAAATACCATGAACTTTCACAACATGATTTCTGACCTTAACAATTTATATTAACAGATCAACAATAAGTATGGCATTGCATTAAACTTGATTTAATTCTCAAATATCCTACCACTCATGAGAAGGTATGAAAACATTGTCGTTGCAATCCATGATCATATGAGTCCTCAAGAGCAATTCATACTTAATGGGAGCCTAAAGAGCTTTTAATGATAATGTACCCTAAATTCCACATGGTGTATTAACTGAAAACACTGAAGTGTTAAGTGAACTGTTAATGGCTTTATCAGCCTCTAAAGTTTGCAGAAAAAGTTGATTAGGCTTCTCTTACAGTTTGAACAGGTTAAGAAATGTATCATTACATACAGGTCCTCCTGATTATGCACCAAATTCTATAAATGTACTTTAGCTTAAGCACTCGTTTGTTTTGTTTTGGTTTATTCTAAAATGATAAAAGGTGGCATATTATAATACCTAATGGTGAAAAATAGTACATAGTTATAACAAATATTATCAACCAGGGTCTACCAAGGAAAACCCTTAGTAGAAAATATGTAGTAATGTACAATTCGGTCAATGCAGTACTTTAAATTAACCATAAAATCTCCAATTCAACAAATACAGCTAAGACTTAAGACTTACCATTTTTTATGGAAAAACAAATAAAGTTGGTTTTTGCTGTTGAAACATAATTTATCTTTGCGTGTCCCACTGAGACAGGAATATACCCTAGATGGGACGCATTGCAAGGCACTACACTCATTTGCACACTCACTCACTCACACCAAAGGGCAATTTAATGTTACTAGTTCACTTGTGTTTTTGGAAGATGGAAGGAAACTGGAACCTGGTGGAAACCTACACTTTGTTCTTTTGTGCACTTTGAGGTGTGTCTATCATTGAACTCGAGTTCTAGCTGGACCCGTGGGACCTCGACACTCGCAGCACCACCACCCGCTGCGTGCCCCTGTATCATGCGGTAATCTGAGCAAAGAATCAATTTTTATGAAATCACTAAACTTACTGCCTCTAGTCATGGCTAGGAAATAGGGCCCTCTGGCTAAATCTATATTTGTTTAATGTTATGTGAATATGCTGCAGCAAGGAAAAAATGTTTTCCTTACATTTGTTAAATCCATTTTGAAAAGAAAATGAGCAGCTACTAAATGGTTGGACTTTTATATCATCAGACTTGTATATGGCTGTAATACCTGCACCGTTCTCATACATACATAAATAAATGTAGTATAGAAAACTCATCTCTGCTTATTTTTCTCATAACTGCTTATTTTTAATAACTAATTTAAGATGTAACATATGGTAGAATCTGGACATGCTTTTTCAGCAAAGATTGTAATAAAAATCCCAAATGTTATCTACCATCTACTATCTAAACCATCTAAACACTACTGTGTGGTGAATTCTAAGTAAATTATATGATACACATATATCTTCTATGATCGTCAACTGGTGACCAAAAGAAAGAAACTCCATGTTTCCATTCTGACACAAATCAGAGTGATGCATCTTCCAAAAGTGGGTGCATGCAAACAGTGCCTTGGGCAGACTTAGATTAATGGCAAACTTTCTCCTGTTATACTCGAGATCAGGATGCACTGAGCTCTTACTAGATAGAGATAAAGTTAAAACCACACAGAGATATAGAACCTCACGGGCCATGGGGGCTATTATTTCTGCTTCATGACTATTGAATTATTTTCCTCAAAATGACCAGGCTTTACAGATAATTATAAAAAAAAAGAGAGTGCAGATCCAATTTGAGATTATTCACCATAAGGAATAGCTGTGTTGCATGACATCGAAGTGTGTGCGTGTGTGTAGACGATATCACAATTAATATTTCTGTTACCTGTCATTTAGAAATGATTCCATATCTTACATGCAGTCACTGTGCATAGGTTTTAATGCGAACTACAACCTAGGAAGTACAATGCAAAGTGTAAACAAGAAAGCACTGCCATCAAGGGTAGATGGTAAAGATGGCTTCTCTTTTCGTCTTCTGTGTCTGCCACGGCATGGCACCAGATGACTGGCACTGAGAAGACAGTGAGTGATGCACTGCTGTAGTCTGGCACAGTGCCACCCGCTCACCTTCTCTTGGCATCGCTTCCATCATGAGCAAAAAAAAAAAAAAGGGCAGGCCAAAAACCAAGTGAGAGAAATGAGATTCCTATTTTTCCATTTATACAATGGTGATAGCACGTAAAAAGACAAAACATTCTCTGAAGATAGAAGATACAAGCTGGGGCCGATAAGGGCGTGTCGGGCCAAGTCACTGTGGCGCTGTGACTATTTCATCTTCCATGGTAACTTAAACAGCAGACAAAAGCCTTCACACTTCAGAGCTCACTGCCAGCATGCCAAGATTGACTGGGATTGTAATAATTCATAGACTTTCGGCCTCCTTTCTCTGAAGGTGAGCGAAAGCATTAGACACTGATGAGGTGACCACTGGGCTTCCACTGCTGGCCAAGCCTCTCCATGGTGCTGCATGTGGTCAGTTTAGATAGTCACTGACCTGGGGCTGAATAACAGAGCTGGCCAATGATGTGGATATCACTTAGGTTTGCACCAGGGGAGCACGCCATACTAGTGGCATTAATGTGTTGGCGTGCAGCTTGTTTCTGTCAGTTCACTCACATAGAGCATGTTAGGGCACCATGATATTGGAGAGGCTTTGAAATTCGCTGAAAGGTGCACATGCTGAGACTGTCCTTGACCTGAGATTATTTATTACATGCTTTTAGATGCCACAGAAATTCTCCTTCCTCACAAATGTAGAACATAAAATATAAAAAATATATATATATTTAAATTCCACACCCAATTTTGAACCACCATGTTTATTCTGATGTTTATGATTAAAAATAATATTGAAAATATAATTTCAATATTAATTTAATAATCAATTTCAAGCCTGAATATTTCTTCCTCCTAGGATTAAACAAATATAGCATGCCTTTGATTTTTTTTGTTATATTATCAGCAACAAGGTACCAGCATGAGAGGTTGAGCCACTGTAACTTTTCAAATTGCCACCTTCACAAAATCACAAAAGCAAAATAACTTGGCCATAGTGTGGTCTAACAATACATTTGCAGAAATTATTAATATTTAAGAAGTCTATCTTTGACTCTTGAACACTGATGTAGATCATGCTATGTACTTTCCCTCTAAATATGTCCACATGTACCTTTTCTTTTTCCATGCTGTTACCTTTTAAAGTGACCTGTATTCCTTTATGTGGTATATATATTGACCTTTATGTGGTTACATACACTCACCATCCACTTTATTAGGAACACCTGTACACCTGCATATTCATGCAGTTATCTAATCATGTGGCAGCATTGCAATGCAAAAAAATATGCAGCTTCAGTTAATGTTCACATCAAACATCAGAATGGAGAAAAAAATGTGATCTCAGTGACTGGTACCAGATGGGCTGGTTTGAGTATGTCAGAAACTGCTGATCTCCTGAGAAAAAGTGTGTGTCGTCAGAGATCTCAAATGTGTCTTACCACGCTTTTTGTTTTATGTCTCATCTTACTGGTCTGACCAGTGAGCTGACAGGAAGTCTATAGCAACTCAAATAAGCACTCTTTATAACCACGCTGAGCAGAAAAGCATCTCATAAAACACAAAGCATCAAACTTTGAGGTGGATGGGCTACAATAGAAGCAGCCCACAGCAGAAGTTCCACTCCTGTCAGCTAGGAACAAGAATCTGAGTCCATCATGGGCACAGACTCACCAAAACTGGACAGTTGAAGACTGGAAAAAGACGAGGTGAAGCCATCTAGCTGGTCATCTAGAGGTCATCTAGCTGAGGCCAAGATGGCAGACAAATAAAGAAGTGGGGGCTGGGCTGCTTGTTTAAAATTTTGCTGCTGACCCCAGGGAGGTGATGCTGCTTGTCTTTTTACTCTAGATCAGGGGTCATCAACTGGTGGACCACTGCTTGGGTGCAAACCCAGCAAAGTATTTCAGTGGATTAGACTGAGCACTAAAATGCTGTTGCACAACAAATCAATGTATGAAAAAATCTGACTGTAGTTCAGTGAATTTAAACATGAACCATGGCCTCTGTAGCAGATGCTCTGTTGAGGCTTGTTGCAGCTAACCACATGCATTTATATACATAATTTAGCTGAAGGCATCTCACTGAGAAAGGGAAGATTTTTCACAGACTTTCATAGGGTTTTTAAAATATTAATTAATTTATTTATTTATTTATTTATTTTTATATCTCTTTTGGTCTGATGATTGAAGGGGCAACATGGCTTGTTTAATAAATGCTGACAACAAACATACTAGTCAAAAGTGGTAATGTGAAGTACCAGGGCGTGACAAAACATAAATACTTAAAACTTATTTATAGCTGTAAACTAATCACTAAACAGGTCCCTGGTGGACTAGTGGTTAGCCCACAGTGCTCTCACCGCTGTGGCCCGGGTTCGATTCCCGGACAGGGAACCAACCCCAGTGGCTGTATGCAACAGTGCACTCTCAGTGCCGGTCTAAAGGCCGGAAAAATTGGGGAGGGTTGCGTCAGGAAGGGCATCCGGTGTAAAAACTGTGCTGAATCAAATATGCGGACCAATGATCCGCTGTGGCGACCAGCCACCAAAAGGATGATGATGAAACTACTCATCGCTCATTAAAATGTGACTGTTATCACTATATAGTTTATCTGGCACTTTGTAAGCAAGAACCTTTTTATTAGTGATCTTCGCTCATTTTAGTTGAGTATCATTGCTCTAGATTATGAGTTGGAAAAAAAAAGAGTCTACAACATGAGGTGTCACACATAAAGTGATCTACATAATTAAGTAACCTAATTATGTCTTTTCACTAAACTACGTGTTGTTTCACACTAAGTGGACTTTGGTGTTGGCTGATCTGATTGTACAAGCTTGAAGGTTTTCAGCAGCTCCTTTATAGATGCACCATGCTAATTATACGTGAGAAATGTGGAATGCTTGGACTGTATTATTCCTCACTTCTTAGTTTGGATAAAAGCATTTGCCAAATACCTCAAAGACAATAAATTTAGATTTAGCACATATATATGGAATTTGTTATTGATCGCTTTTCTTTATTAATCACTTTTACTCAAGGTCGATATCACATGTTTAAACATGTGTTATTCAGCACAAACAGTAATATAAGAAAATATGAAATAATATAGAACATACAACATTAAATAATAAACTGGGGCCATTTGAAACACAGCGTCTGTCTACCCACTAACTTTCTCCTCAACCCCCACCTTATCATCATTAGCCGTTGGATACAGGTATCAAATAAGTAGCCTTTACAGTGGGCCATTAAAGTGTCATTTGGCCAACTGTGCATGAAGAGCTTTCAGATAAGGTGCAGTGCTAAGGCAGAACCAAGTTTTTGAATCATAGCCATCCGCAACGTGCTTAAATCACACTCCACACTAAAGCAGTCAAGGATTTCATTAAAGAGGAAGTCATTCAGCAAGACAAATACTTTCAAAATGGAGGGAGAGTAAACATCAACGAAATGGACCCAAGTGGTGAGGTGTAAATGCATAATTAAAGGAATTACAGAATGTTGTAGTTCATTTTCTTACCAAAAAATTACAATAGTCTTTGAGACTGTAAAAAATAAGCATTATTCATTCTACTATCGTATACAGAGGACTGGCTTCTAACACATAAAATCATTCTTAACTAAATGACTACACATATGATGCATTAATAGTTATTTAAAATGCTCTCTGAGAACAAAATTGTACTCTATTGTGTTACAACTAAGAATAAAAGTAACAAAAGTAACATATACTGGATACAAAATACAACCCATTTAAGACAGAAAAAGAAATTTCACAAAGTGAATGCTAGAATATTTTTCTATTTTACATCCAACAGTCAAAGATCTGCTGCTTTTTCCACCTATAAAACATGACAAATCACATGTGAAGGGCAATACATCTGGTGGTGTAAGTGAGAGCACAGTTTTCTGATTCCAGACTAATTCAAATGTATTCCAGCAGCTGGACCTCACCACTTTTGCGTGTTCTTTATCATTTTTGGAAGTGAAAAAAATGATATTCCCTCTAGGCATGTGAATGCGAGATACAGGTTATGAATAGCACTGCCTTGCTGAATAAACTGCCTCGGCTGACACAATCTGCACCGTGTTGTGACCTGCTTCACATTTGTTAAGAGCCACGCATTGAGCAGAAGCTCACCACACTCCAAAAGCTCTCAGTGCCACTACATTACATACATCAGAGCAGGGAGATAGCATCAGCTATACCACTCGTTCATGATGTGCTGCTTGTCGGCAAAGTAGCGCAGCCCTGAATAGCCTCCTAGCAAGTTTTTTAAACACACTAAATCAGTCCTTGAAAGAAATTTATATTTTTTCCACTGATAACCCCATTTCCAGCAAGTATTCATTGAAATGATATAATAACTGACATGGAAGGGACAGACAGTGCAAAAAAAGCTATTTGATAAATAAGGTATTTGCAAGTTCCTTTGTGGCCTGCCCTTTTATGATGAGAGGAATTTAAGCGCCACGAAAGGCCGAGTTAAATTGAATGCCAAAAAACTCCAAGCTTGTATGTCTAAAAAGAAATTCAATTAAATGGGATTTTAGTGTTCTGAATTCATGGGAGTCTTTGCTCAGCTGATAAGGGCTCCGCCAAGCTGAGACCACCTTTATGCCAGCGAACGATCTGTTCCCTCTAAACGTGTAATCCTTACTCAGAGCACAATATGGATAGCTGAAATATCAATGCACCCAGGATCCAATTTAAACACATCGAATCAACTGAAGGGGGACAGTTGGAGATGGACTTCCTGTGGCTTAGAGAAGACCACACAAGATTTAGTGGTGCTCCTGAAAAGGAGTAAAGCTTTAATAATGGTTCATGTCCCACTAGTGGCAAACAATCTTTATTATACGTCTAAAGAGAGGATTTTTTTCCCCTCTCTTCCTTTTGAATACTCGTACAAGTAAAACAAAATGAAGAAAGTTACAGGGTAAAGTATGCTTCACAGATTGCAGAATCGAACCTACTACTTATAGCTTTAAAAGGTAAACAGAAGAATCACCCATTTACAATTCTCAAAGACCTGAATGTCATTTTAAAGACTGTCTTGTGGAATAGACACTTTCCCAGTTGCTGATGATCCATAAGAAGATGCTATAGGTAGGCTTTATGCTGTTTTTGTTAGGGCTACAGTTAAATTTAGGGCTGGACTTGGTCTACAGTGAATCCCACAAATTTCCCTGAAACAGAGGTTTCCTAAGTCTAAAAAGTAACAGTGCTACAAGGTACCATTAAAAATGCTGCAAATTTAGTTTATCTGTACAAACACAGCTCAAACACAAAATCTACAATCGCCTGCTCACAAACAGAACTACTACTCAAACACCGAGCGGGCCTTGTTGCGTTGTGTTGCGAGCACACGCAATGCTAATTTGCATACAAGAGGCATCAATAATGCCAACCTAGATGCAGAGAGAACCTGTGTGTTCGATAAGCTTCTACGAACCTGGAACCACTCCTATAGTTTAGTAAAGTATACTTCTGATTTTGTAGACAAGACAAGATTGAATAATTTTGGTTGCTTTTCATTCATCCACACAGTGTCATGGGGTAACCTGGAGCCTATCCGCGGGGACTCGTGGCACAAGGCAGGGGACACCCTGGACGGGGTTCCAACCCATCACAGGGCACAATCGCACACTATGGACAATTTGGAAATGCCAATCAGCCTGCAAAGCATGTCTTTGGACTCAGGGAGGAAACCGGAGTACCTGGAAGAAACCCTCAAAGCACAGGGAGAACATGCAAACTCCACACACACACAGGGTGGAGGCAGGTCAAAACCCCAACCCTGGAGGTGCAAGGTAACAGTGCTAACCACTAAGCCACCGTGCCCCTGGTTGCATTTCATTGATTGATTAATTTCTTTTGGCACTTTTAATATGAATTATGAATTTGTTTATTTGCTGAGGATGGTAACTTAGCTCACGGATATTTGATTCAATTTTCAGACTTCACTTAAATCTGAGTCATTCGATTTCTAAAATGAATAAAAACCTAGCTATAAATAGAGTAGGAAGGTTCAGTTTACTACCTGCTTTTGACCTTAATCAACTTAGATGGAATATATGCATATGACTTTTCATTTCCAACTACTTTGTTGGAATTCATCAGCTGGGCATGCAAAGTTCTATATATAAACAGTGAGTTCTATATATAAAAAGTGGCTTCCTCATGTTAATCATTCTTTCACAATGTTGGGAGCCAAAGTGATCCGAGACAAGCTGTGATTCTAAATTTCACTTGTGGTCCTCTACTCTAGAAGTTTCTTACTGTAGTAGTATTTGGACTTCTCCTTTGTGTAAGTCCTGTGTGTCTATTATTGCCTCGAATCTAAAGGCCACTATAATTGCTTCAATCACAGAGTTTATGGAGAGCGTCCACCCCTTAACCGAGCAATAAAACTAAAAGGCTATTGTAAAATTGAGAGGGATCAAAGACACAGAAAATTACACAATAAGAAGTAAAATAACAAAGATGCAATGGTATTGTGTCTTTTGTTCATATAGAAATAGAAAATGTCCATGAAGACAAAATGCAAAAGCAATGCAATTCAGTAGCGTAGTGATCAAGAAGTACATTGCAGATATTTAAATGAACCATTTCACACGAGTAATTAAATGTCTAAGATTAGGGTTAATTAATAAATTGTAGCGGACACACAATGAGCAGTCATTAATGTTGCTAAGCTGCTGGAGGGTTGATTTGGTGCAAATGTTTTAACTACATATATAGCAACTTACTAAATGACTGCATTCTGTTCTATTCAAAGAATTAATTAAACAAAGCCTATTAAATTACTTGCTCCATTATGTATTTTAGCTACTTTAGTGTGCACGGTGGAAGGCTTCTCCTCCACCTTTTTAGCAGGCTGGATTTAAGTGCCTATTTGAAATCAATTTCTCTAATAATGATCCTAATGAGCTCATCAATTAAGCTTGCCATAATGGGATGTTAGTGTGTGGTTGAAGTTATCACTTTAACTCCGACGCTAATTTCCATGCTTCATCTATCAAACGTCTAGCCGATTATAACACAACGAAGACAGCCCCAACTATAAGTCTAGTGTCCCTACTTCTTCTTCTTTTAGTTTGAGCGAGCACAGAGTAGGCTTTTTAACTGTAAACAAAAACAAGGACCACATCAGAACAATTGTTTTATGAGCACAAGCCAATTATTCAAATATCAGACTAATTATTTAAATGTATGGGTAAACAGTCATAAGACATAAATAATACATATATAAACTTTATATATATAACTTTATATTTTCTTGGTTTGGGTTATATTTCCACCACTGTAACAAAATTTTAAATTGTGTCTGGAGACCAATACACAGAGTCAGGGGGTCCCCAGGAGTCTAGGGTGAAACTCTTGGTGATCGGTTATCTCAAAAATAACAATGACAGTTTTGATACTGACTCTGTGTGTGTTCTTGTGCATGTATGTTCAAACATTTGTATGTAAAATTGTACATGAGTACGCAAATTATTAAGTATGTGCATTATTATTTTTTCTAGAGTACTGTAAGTGAATGGTGTGTCTTGGTCCAGTATCACATATCACACTATTCGAAACCTGCTTATGCAAATGAACCCAGCCTTATTTACATAAGTAAGCTTTTCAACGGCCGTTCCACATCAGGGATTTCATTATTTGCCTTCTTTCAGGGACGTTTATGAGCTCTGCCCTCTTCTCTGACCCTCACTGCACACACGCTCCCCAAAGTGCAAGCCTGTAATGGCAACGACAGGCACATACCCCTAATACAGCTGTAATGTATGCGTCGGTTACCCGCCAAAAGTGATCGCTCAAACAGTACGGACGACTCATAAACAAATTGGGACCTTAGACTTCCCGATGTTGTTAGACAAGTTTATATGGAGGTCCAGTTTTTTAACACATAGCATGCCACAACACTTGCATAACACAAGCACCAGTTCTGTGAAGTGAAGTTACACAGAGAGGCTTACATCATCACCACAGGGCTGTTATAATATTTATAGTACAACTATTCAGCCTTTTGTAGTGTTCATACACACAGTGTTGAGCCACATCCATTGCTTATGATACACAGACTCAAGAATAAGACTTGTTATGAAGCAGTTTTTGGTAATAAAACAATTTTTTTTTATTAAATGGACAGTTCTTACGTTCTTTTCTTTATTGGGTATGGTTACCTTTATAACTAATTGTGACTATTTTTATTTCCACAACTAAAATTAATATATTGATGGTAAGGATGAAGCCCAGAATATTTCTGTATAACCAAATTACAACTAGAGAAGCATAGTACAACAGAGAACCAAACATTTCAGATTGGCTTTCTTTCAATGATTCTTCTCCCTTACTCCAGAATAGTACAAAAGAAATAGTAGGAATCTCTATATTAGTATACTTAAGTAAAAGAAACCCTTAAAAGTGTAGTCATCTGCTCTGAAATACACATATATGATTTATACAGCCAAAATTATACATGACACTGTGATTAATTGATGCTTGCCTGTGTGTGATGAATTGATTTATTACAAATTTCCACACACCCATTTATTATTTCATGGTAAACATGCTAAGAGGAGGTTTTTTTTCCGATTTACTCGAATTATTTGTCTTGATGACGAGTTTTCTGGGTAAACAACTTTACGTAGTTCGAAAATTTCGGCTATCCAGAGTCCACTTTGTCAATAACTTGATTCAAATTAACTGATTCACCTGATAATAGTGAACAATAAATGAATCAGTTAAATACATGCTCAATAATTGTAACACAAGTTTATAGTTGGCACATATAGTCTCATATGAGACCAGGAAATCACAATGTTTGTAATTTTACCATTACTGGAAAAGTACTTTATAAGCATTGATTCTGTAACTCACAGTTTTGTAAGAAAATTGTTTAATAATGATATAATATGGTTGTAGAGATTTAACAATTACACCTATTTAAAGTAGTTTTAATAACCTTTGCTATTTCAGGCATGCACATTTTCCATGGGGCCAAAGTCAACCAATCAAAAACAACCGAAACTAGATACGCAACGCACCCGGAGAATAATATTTAAGTGGATCACTGTTGTAGGAAATTGTGAGGCTACATAAAATTGTAACAACAGTTGCAATCTGTTAGAGAACAGTTTGCAAGCTGTTAGTAAACACAACACAGTGAAGGCAGAGGCTGTACATCAGTGAAGCCGTAATGAAATGCAAAACCCCGCCTCGCTAACAATTGGAGGCCTGTGTAGCAGCTTAGCCTGTTGGTCCAAGGCTATTCGTCATAATCAGCGACACTTTTCTCATTAGTAAAAAGCCATTACTGCTCGACTTTATCAGTCACCGAGCGTTATCGCTGCAGCGGCAGCAATCCTTGCATGCAGTACCAGGGATGGAAGGTCTCACTATGCCTTAATAAGGCTACCATTTCAGAAGTCTGCAGTCAGATGTCACTTAGCACTCGGAATTAGTCGCATTAAGCTGCAGGAGAACATTCGTAATGGTCACTATCACACACAAAGCTGCACTCCATTCCTCATGATCCCTCTTCCACACTACTTTTCCATGTGTTTAGTATGTAGCAGGCCAACCATGGGAGTTCTGAATAAGGCCATTGTTAGGCTGTCAAGAAGACAAGTGAGGTCCCAGTACGGCACTTTACCCTGCTGCGGAGTATTCATGGAGTCTCCAAGTGTGGTACTAATCTAGACTGTCGTATTAAAGAGGTTCAAGACTGCGAAAGCGAGAGATGAGAATAAAGCTGATTTTTAAACAAGGCTGAAAGAAAATTCAAAAACACCAGTCAAAAGAGCTCACCTCATCTCCAGATAACTTATTGATTTCTAGTAATATCAAAATAACTGATTTTTATAATAATTCATTAATATAGCCAGCCAGCGCCCGACCCCCCCCCCCCAACACACACATATACACACACATCACACGTAGCCTTCAACTGCAATTTTTTTCAAACTACCAGCAAAGAATTTTACATGTGAATGCAAATCCTGACAAAGAAGGTTATGCATCCTAACTCTACCCTGAATCGCATAATAAGGAACAAGAAAGGGATTTCTGAGATAAAAATATCCAACTGCAGATCCAGGAGCAAAGATTCTCCTTTACATTTCTCAAGTGACAAGATATCACATTTTGGGCAATGCGGAGCTCTCTTTGTTTCCTATATGCATTTGAGCAAAACAAACAAACGAAAAAACCCTCAAAGTAGAATTTCAGACTTCAGGTCTTAAAGACCTTTCCTGAAACACCAGTACCATTCAGAGCAGGTAGTACTCATGTGCTGCACTATTTCACACTGTGATTATGACACATGCACTCATGCACTCCGGCAAGCAGAGGTCATTATGGCACGGCCGACTGGTTTGTAGGCACGTAATTAATACTTTAGAGTTAACATTTCAGCGGCCATGGTAGTGAGTGAGTTAATCACTAGAGGCTAAGGCTCTGAAATGACTCTGCTTTACGAATGGCTCCCCATCTCCCCTCTTAATCTGTATTTTACGAGTGAGAAACTTTGCATTATGCAAATCGCTGAATGGGAACAGGTGACATTTCGACGGCCAACAAGAGCAACGGCCCAGTTTGGTTTGGGACGCTGATTCAGACATTAGTATCTGTCAGTGCTGAGTGCCCAAGCTTTGATATGCATAGCAGGAAAAAATCTCATTTATCCAGCCCATTTTAAGGTGGATTTTCAGATTCTGTTTGAGGGAATGTGTGCTTGGTGTGGGTAGGAGACTGGGTTAATGTGTTTGTGGGACTGTGTGCAGCATGAGCCATAGGCCCACCTATTAGACACCTTGTTTTTCTAGGTTAACATGAGAAGGAAGTGATGAGTGCTAAATAATATTTAAATCAATCTTAATCCTAGACATCCCAAGCTTTTAATCAACTATTTGAAAAATGCAAATTGTGAAAGTAGTCTATCCAAAAGAACAGAGTGACATGAAACATAAAACAATAAATTGTTTATTTTACCCATAATACTATATCTTCCTTGGTATAAGATTATATTCTATATATTATTTTCATTCTAAAATGATAAAAATACCTAACGTAGCATTTCACCACAGTCTACTTTGTGGAGCCTAAGATTTTTTCTGCCATTACACAGTCAAAAACAGTGCTGCTGAAGGATTGTTAAAAGGCATGTGCTTATTTTCCATTCCATAAATAAGATGAAGGGGCTAACTGTCAAGTTCCACCTTAAATGAGGAGCATCAGCCCAAGCTTGGGTGACTCTGGCTAATGTTTGCGTCTAATAAAGAACAAATCAGCACCCAACTTGGCTCATCTGATCATGTAGTCAAAACTGATGATCAAAGAAGTCATAAAGATCCCATTTAATCTTTTGCCTATCTATCACACTGATGTCTTCATCCTCTTTGTTCAGCGGTAATATCAGCCCATTATGAAAGCAAAATAGATCTGGCGTGCATACAAGGCGAATGAAGTGCTCACTTTGATGTGACAGCAGGATCAGTGAGAGCAGTAATCTGTGGGAATAAAAAAGATCTCAATTATTCGGCAAGTGTAATGTGGGAGAGCAGCTCCAAGCATGCACATCTGCTTTCATATATTGTGACATGCTCTGATAAAACATCCTTGCCAATTTATACTCTCTCTGCTTGACTAATCTCCAACAGCTCTCATAACCTCTAATCACTCCATCAGCCAAGAAGGGAAGGGAGAGAGAGAGAAAGAGAGATGGAGAAAGAGAGTAGCAGCCTAAATGAGAGGGGGGACTGCCCTAAATCCAAATTACTTTTGTAAATGAGGCGTGCTCTTATATTTCATGAGCATTAGGAATTTCTACATTGTGGTTTGAAAATGCAATGGGACATAGTGCAAAGTGCGCAGCGCTGTAACACACAGCCCAAGAGAGTTACAGCTGATACAGTCTGGCAGATCTGTTCTTATTAGTTTGGAGGATAATGCATGGAGACCATTATTATTGTTATGAAGCCTGAACAAAAGCGATACAGCCCTGAATGGTAAGAAATGACTTAAGGAAATTGGAAAATAAAAATAATGATGAGGTAATCTCACCTCCTTAAAAGGCACAATCTCAATTTGGAACGCTATCAAACTATTGCAACTGGAGTTTATAGTAGATTAGTTGAAAGACAAGGGGGAAAAAAATCAAAACCTGTAAACACAGGAGCTAAAATACCATAAGCATCAGTTAATACCAGCTCATGGTAGTCGTATTTTTTAATTATGTCTGCAGGCTTGGATATGTCCCCAATTATTATTGTACCAATTATCATAAATTTCCCCCTGCACCAATTAACAATACAGGAGGCCAGAGCTGCATGTATTTTAAGTGTTATAATTAAGCCAGGCTCTTTTGTTAATTAGCCTGTTCTGACTCTTTGCTTTTTATGCTGCTCATCTGCTCATTACCAGAGCCATTTAATTCAATTAGCACCTTAATTAGATGAACAGCCATGTTCTGATGTTGCAAATCTTGTTGAAAGAGCAGGGTGTGATTAGCAAAGACAAACACTGCATGCAAATCATGGACGGTGATGTTGGAAGGGAACTGAGGCTGTGCAAAGGGATCTGTGCAGCAAGCTCAAGACATCCACGTGACCAATTATCAACCATAAATCCACAAACATACATGCACACACACACAAAAATATATTAATTAAATATAAATAAATATAAATATAAATTAATCATGCATAAGTATACTTTGTATTTATTGTTTGATTACTAATTGATTATTGCATCTGTTTTTACGTTGCAGCATGCTGTAGCCTCACACGTGAGATGGGAGATGAACACAGAGGGGCTGCAGAAGATGTAGTCTACTCTCAGGTCCCTGTTGGTTCAGATAAGAAATCCCATTTGATGACATCCAGGGACAAACTCAATTAACTATAATGGAGAGAGGCCATTGTGACTGTCCACTCATGAACAGCTACAGAATCAGTTTTCTTGCTCAGAAAGGAAACCCCACTGAAGGTATGGGAGACAGGTGCTTTGGCAACAAGTTGAATTAAAGCCTATTGCTAAGAAATATCTGTGCATTAAATGCCTGAAGGCAATTGTTAATCCTGACTTCCAACTTGTGATGGAGCTCAGGGGGAAAAAATGACATGATGATATTCCATAACAGGAAAAGTCTCATGTAACATTACAACATCCTATACACAACCTGTGTCCTATACATAACATAATAAAGCCTTGCTATACTTTACGATTTATAATTAACTAGTTAGTTTTAAGTTTGCAAGATTGAGGCTGAGGTTGGTAAGTAAATTAACTTATGCCAAAATGGGTGTGATCTAATTTTGCTTGAACAATTAGCTTAATTATGAAGCAAAACATCCAACAGTGACTTTCAGAGTATCAAATGACAGTAGAAATTAATTTGCAGTGAATGCTAAAGCTCCCATGTACTTGGCTTAGGCTTTGCGCATCATCGATCAACAATCACTACAGCTTATAGTGTGGTGGTAACATTTTGATGCATTGTCAGTGTTGGGTACTTTTTGGTTTGGTTTATGTCTGAAGTCAACAGAAATTATCTATGACCCAGAAAAATGTTTTAAACCATGCAACCAAACATCTACTTCTGCAGTGAAGCACTAATTCATGCAATGTACACACAGATTGATGCTTGGCCTGACCTGGTTTAACAGTATACAGTGGGTGTAATATAGGTAAGCTGGTGGTTCTTTCATACTCTGAATTGAACTTCAATTCAGAAGTTTTAGGGGCATGAGGAAAACTGTAATAAGGTTTTCAAAGAGTGCATTGTATTTTAGTTTTACTGATAGCCTGTGCAGCCCTTACACCTGACCATCACACCTGCTTTTTAAACAGCCCATTCCAGATTTAGTCCCCGTTTGCTGTTATAATAACCGCCACTCTTCTGGAAAGGCTTTCCATTAGATTTTGGAGCATTGCTGTAGGGATTTGCCCTTTCCGCCACAAGAGCATTAGTGAGGTCAGGCACTGATATTGGGTGAGGAGGCCTGGTGTGCAGTCACACTATAAAGTGATCAAATGCTGAAATTAATTCAGACTATCTTTTGTTGATTTTAATTTCATATTGTTCAACCAAAGTGGATGTGTACTCTCTGCATAACAAGTATGCAGACAGTTTGCAACTATTCAGAGGACAGTTGTAGGCCACTGAAATTTGGTCTCAACACAAGCTCCATGTTTTGGACATCTTTCACATCAGACTATGATTTATGTTAAAATGGTTGAGTTGCCTTTCATATGGAAAACATTTACTATTCAATATAATCACCACCAATATAAATCATCAATATTAATTAAAAATAAATATCATCTGTTCTCCCTCCTGGAAAGCAAAAAGATTTAAAGATGAATACATTTGTCCATTTGTGGGATAAATGAGTCCACTTAAGTGTCATTCTAAAGAACAGAATGATTCTATAGTTCTGACAAATATTCCTAAAAACTTTAAACGTGTTTAGTTATGCTGCACACATACTCCTTCACTTTTTGTTTACAGCTTACATTTCTCAGTTACAAGCTGTTTCACAAGGTTTGGAAGAAGACAATCAGGTCAAAGACAACAATAAGGCCAAAGACCCCTATCCTGATCAGCCAGCCTTACCAAATAAATCTATTATTGACATTCCCACTGGGATGATTTAAAAAAAAAAGTTGCTTGCTCCCACCTCCCAAAATTGCTGGACTGTCAAAATGCCCAAACAACAGAGTAGGCTTGTAAGTATCCTGCTTGTATCTGCTGATAAATGGGCCGCTCTTTAAGGAACTTATCTCTTTAGGACTTGCAGCATGAGGAATGGCATCATTTGTACTGTTTGCCTGGCTGGACGAGTCAAGCTGGATCCATTTAAAAGATAGGGAGATACTGTCGACAGCAATAGACAGGGTAATTGCAGAGCCACTACTGTGGTATAAATTACATCAGTTCAAATGGCAGAGGGGCCCGCTGAGAGCAGGAAAAAAAAAAATCTGACAATTCACTCCACACGCCCCCCCACCACCGCTTATCACTGTTTAGCAGAGAAAAAGGAGACAGGTGAAAAAAATTGAGTATTGATCAAATTAACAGTTTTACCAATCCATTTAAGGATGGTGGGGGCAACAGAGCCGGAACTATTAAATTCCAAAGAGAATATAGGAGCATAACTCATGACCTCCAGAGAAACAGTCACCCACAATGACCACTGGTTTCCAATTCACACAATAGTCATGTCTAAATATCCATGCCTTTTTAGAAATGCTCATCTTTTGTTGTATAATAGTCTGGAAATCAGATGCAGTAGCAATATCATTTTCTCAGTTTCCTCAAATATTATAGACATCAAATAATACATTTCTTTGTCAGTGAATCATGGTTTGAAGCATAAAGTCTGGAATAATGGATGTAAAACAGTGGCTCAGAATACTAATATAAATTATCCAGTGGATTATCCAACAAGATTTTCCTTTACTTAGAAATAAATGTTAAATGTAGTGTAATTATGGTTTGGACCATACAATCACGTCTATATGCTCTGGAAATGATTATAGCACTCCTCAAACGTATTTGTTTTCGCTGCACATACAATCACAATTAAAATAGTAACCAATAATAACCAATTGTCACTAGGAAGTCAGCTGATAACAAGAACCCATAGAACAAAAGAAGAAGAATGAGTCTACAGATAACCCTATTTGTGGTGCATTTTGCAAATTTGGTCAATTTTATGGAATTTTGACTCTGAATTATGATTATGAGCAGCAAGATGGTGAAGTGCATTGCTTTGTCACCTCAAAGCTCCAGAGTCCTCAGTTTAATCCTGAGTTCTGGTTATGATTGGTGTGAAATGTTGCATGTTTTTCATGTATCTGTGAAGGTGCTTACTCTAAATGGCCCTTAGGTGTGAAAGTGTGTGCGCATGGTGTACAGTTGTTCCATCTAGAGTGTGTTCTCTTGTGAAGAACTCTGAAGGGTTTTTTTTTCATGTTTTTCACATACAGTAAGCATTATGAAAACTGAACAAGTGTAAAAATAATTTCTGTGAAAATCTGTAAAGACAAAAATAAACCTGTTAAAAAAAAGCAAAATTGAGGTACATTTTATCTTATGCAATCTCACCTGTTAGATCAGAGACCTAAAAGTAAAGAATTATGATACCAATATAAGACCACATATCAAACAAGGACACTGGACCAATAGTGAAACATGAAAGTGGCGAATTATTGCTCAGGGAGTTTTCTGGTAAGAACAGAACCCAATGAAAAATTTTGAAAATACTGAAATGATGTTGAAGTGATGAATGAGCAAAGATTTGAAAAAAAAAAAAAAAAAAGAAGGCCCAAATAATAATGTTTGGAAGGGTACTGAGACATTGATTTCTGTAAAGCTCATTTTTCTCTCTGTCGAGTTAAACATATAAATGCGTTTTAGTCATGTATATGTAAATATAAAAGCTATAGAGATGTCAGTACAAAGGCTCATCTTTATTTTGAATATCAAACGGAGAGTCCCATGTCAGTCTGACCTTACCTAGACAGATGAAACTTATTAGGTTATTATTTTTCCGCCTCATAAAATATGAATAAGTTAAACCTAGCAATTAATAATGAACCATAAATCTAAATATTCCGGTGTGTATTTTCAAACATGAATTGATGCTGCCACCTATGCATCTCTGGCCATTCTTCATTTAGATGAGGAATATAATACTTCCCATTCTAAAAATTTTCCTTGTCATTGTTCCGGAAGGAGGACCTCATATCCTGGCGAGAGACTACAGGCAGGCTTTTTTCTGCATAGTGGTTTTATGCATCATCCACTTGATCTCAATTTACATGTATGTCCTGGATTATAGGTATATTCACTTAGGTCAGGTGGTTAAATCAATGGAGTACACTGTAACCTTTTTCCAGTTAATACAAGCAACATACTATGAAGTGTTGAAAAAGGGTCTCTTTACAAGAGATGATAAAAGGCACATCCATGTTTTTTGTTTTATTAATTTGTCATGACCTTGTGGTATCCTTTAAAATCAGAAGATATGAGATATGCTCCTTCAAGCCTTCACTCTATACCAAGAAGGATGAGGATGTTTGTGGGATAATTTGATACTGGTGTCAGTAAAACAACTAGCACTCTGTCAGGAAGGAAATTAATATGAATATTACATGTTAGGAAATAAGTAAATAAAAGACACGGCTTGTAACAGTGCATTGTCCAGAACTACTGCTTGCTGTTTTGATAGATATGCAGCATTGGGATAAAAAAAAATACATTATATGGCCAAAAGTGGCCATAAATACATTATATGACACTGATATGTGCCCATTCCAAACCCATGGGCATTAACACAGAGTTCTTCCTCCCTTGCTACTATAACAGACTTCACTTTCCACTAGATTTTGGAGCTTGAGTGTGGGGATTTGCCGTTTCAGCCACAAGAGCATCAGTGAGGTCAGGCACTGACGTTGGGCGAAGAGGCCTGGGACGAAGTCAGAGTTCCAGGTCATCCCAAAGGTGTTCAGTGGGGTTGAGGTCAAGGCTTGAGCCAAACCATTGAACCTTGGCAAACCATGTCTTCATGGAGCTCGCTTTGTGCATAGAGGCAGTGTCATTCTGGAACTAAGTTTTGGTCCCCTTAGTTCCAGTGAAGGGAATTATTAAAGCTACAGCATATGAAGACATTCTTTACAATTGTCCACATATGGGTGATGGTCAGGTGTCCACAAACTTTTGGTCATACTTTTGGTATTTTTCTGACATCTTCAAGATTTAGTACCGTGTCATATCACGTTGTCTTAGTTTAACTGTGAGAAATTTCTTTAACTGTAGCTCAGAAAAACAGCTCTATCAACACAACACATGAAACAAATTCAATTCTAAAGTCCCAAGTTAATAGAACACAAAAATACTCAAAAATAGATACTTCATAAATAAATAAATACATTATTAAACTCTAGCAGTCAGAGTTATATAAGCCTCACACTATTTAGATTGCGAAAAAAGCAAATATAAATAGGGCAACAGAGGGAGTTGTAAATCAGCTTATTCTAGCTTAGTGTAGTTTACCCCATATTAATCTTGTTCTAACATCCACTTTCTGTGACACTGTACTGGCTAGAGACCGAGTTTCCAGTGCAGTAGGAGGACAAAGTAAGCAAAGTAAGGGACAATAGTGTTGGGTTTAAAATTAAGGTTAGAACCCAATACAATGCCAGCCAGAGGCAAGGATACTTTTCTGCCTGGAAGCATTCTCTTCACCCAGTTCAGAGCAAGACATGGTGGTGCGGTCAGACCCACTTGCATACATTGCCCATAAGACACCAAATTGCCCCGCTAACCCATCAGCATTCAAATTCCATAACCCACTGATACGAGTTCCCTGGTCATTCATGTTCTCAAACCCACCCATGTTTGACTTTCAATTGTCTACCTGTGTTTTGATTCCAGCCATGAACTTTGATTACAATTCTCAGATTAACTTGTGTTAATGCCTTGGACCTCTTAGTTTTCTCAGCAACAGGACTCTATCACCAGTCTACTAGAAAAGTGGTATGAAAACCCCCAATCACACTGACTGGCAAAAAGAAGCCATTCTTATCCCATCCTAAAGACAGACCAATATATTACAATTGCCCTTTTTTTAATCAGTAATGTCAGCCTCAAATTCTTGTAACTGCCCTGGCCAAATGGTATCTGTCCATAGGACATCTCAGACTGAAACTACCTTCCAGAAAAGTCCTCACTGGTCCATTTAAGATACTGAGACAAATCCTTTTTGTATCATTTACACTTATCAGCTACTTTAACCAGTGTCTCTCTTTCTCTATGCAGGAATCAGGTCCTATGCTTTCCATTGGAAGTGAAGGGCAGGCTATGTTACAGCAGACTTGTAACCTGTCCAATAAATATCTTAGTCATATCTTAGTATGGTTTGTCACTAATACTTATTAGAATCATTTGCATTCATCGCACTTATAACCAGCTAATAGCAGCAGTGTGTGTGGGACTGTTTTTTAGTTTACCTGCTCCAGAAGGAATTCTGACTGACCCTGCCTGCTTCCTTAGTAATTATGTTTGTTTGCCCCTGCCTGTGATCTGAACAAGCTTAGTTACTTCTATTTCCCAAAATATAAACAAATTAGTCATTTAAACCGTCATGATCCTAACCATGATAAAACAGTCACTAAGGAATACTGAATGAACATGGAAATTGCATTGCACAGCACCCAGTACGCTCCCATGTTAATGGACTTGGCCTCACTTTCTCCCGCATGATCCATAGCTAACTGACCACTCCCGCCCACATGAAAGTAAAAAACGTCCGTTATGCGCTCATGCCATCTAAGATCACTGACCTCGAACTCGTTTACTGGTTTGTGTTTTGGATAATCCTTTCACTGTGTTTGTTTCTAATCTGTTTTTTGAACATTGCTCTTTAAATATCACTATTAGATTGTGTTTGGAACTTGCGTCTGCTTGTAATGTTTTAAATAAAACTCAGCAAATTGAAAAGTTAAGGCAAAACCAAGCTAGCTTAACTAGGTTAATGAATGGTTAGTTACAAGAAGTCATGAAAGAAAGAAATCCTGAATCACTGTACTTCTGTGGTTAGTCAGTTTGCTAGAAGAAAATGACTGGCTTGAAATTCATCCATTCCATTTCATTTGTCCTAACATGCAATGGTATTTAAAATACCCTTTTTGCGTCCATTTAATATTTTACATTGAACAAATGCAAACTAATAACATTTTTATATAACTTTGTGAAGGAAACAAAAACAAGGAGATATACAGTATATATCTAAAATGATCCAGTAGTTACAGGTCCAAGTCTGCTCTCTAGACACACACGAACATTTGACAAAGTGGGGGCAGGAACACACATTATCACACTGAAGCCACTTCTAACCCTTTTTGGGGCAAGACATTTCTCAGTACAGATTTTTCTAAACTCAACAGTATCTTTCAAGATAGGATGCCTTTAATGCATAATGTCTTAAAAAACAGATCTATGTTGTAGGAGGTCTATCTCTTTGGCTGGTTCTACTGCTTTAATTCCCAGACATCTTATAGTGATGGCTTCAATTTCCAGGGCTTTTGATAAAATCGTGCAGTCTCTTGTGTATTGGGATTGAGTACCCTGCTATGGGAGCAGTTTAATGAAGTGCCATAGTTTCACTGCCTTGTGATGCATGGTGATAAATGTGAAGCCAGCAAACGTAAAACATACAGCTGTAACTGAGTTAATATGATTTAAAATGCTAACTATTTATTACGCTGGATTGTGCTGTCATACAACTTTTACAGGTTAAGCTGTGGACTGTTCTATGTATCTACACTTTATTTATTTGCCCATGATATACCATATGTACTCCAGGTTGCCAGATGACATAAAATATTCCTTTTTATATTGTAGACAGTAAGATCTACAAATAAAATACTGGCATCTTACTGTACAAGTGACCAAACCAAATGAAAGTACTAATTGCAGACATCTCCCTTTTGCCATACATCCACTTATCTTTCAGCATTTTTCTGTTAAAAAAAAACATCATAAATGAAGAGTGTGCTTGCAGTTTCTCATGATGGACTAACACTGATTTTTTCTGACAGCTCAAGGAAATCACTTTCCTACACTAAAACCAAAGCAATAGCCCCCCTAATACAGCTTGATATCTCCTTGTTTATTTTGTTGCTGGCAGATGACCATTTTGTGAGGCCCTTTTGTGGAGGTACTACAGGATATCTTGCAGGTCACATCATTCTAGGGAAGTTGATGACTCGGTTAGATCTCCATCACCCTCCACTCAGGCGGAGAATATGTTCTCAGCAGAGGTGCACGGTTTAGATGGTGATGGAATCGAGAGCAGGTGACAGGCCACTGACAGCCGTTTCCTGCGGAGATGCCTCTATTAGTCCCCAGTTACCCCTTTAACTTGTGTTTGCATTGTTGCAGTACCATGTGAGAAGTAGGTAGGTTACTGTGGAGTTGTCTTTAAGTTGTTTCTTTCGCATTTTGCAATTTTGCAAATTTTTGCATCTTGAAGTTAGGTGACAGACATGATATGCAAGTGTGGGCAGGAATTTCAGATAAAATACTTAGACATTGTGAGTTTTTTTTGACATAAAAGTCAAAAATATTGGTAAAAAATGAATATGAATGAATACTTGTTTGAAATAAACATATTAGTTTTAGATTCATGATATTTAAAAGAAGTTTACTTCCACATGCTTATGTATTTATTAACTGTGTTTAAAGAGAATACTCGAATTAAATATAAAGGGATAAATAGTGAGAATGTAATCTTTAGTTTAAAAATGCCAAGGATGTTTTAATGTAATTTATATTAACAAATTGTCAAGTAGTTGCATGAACCCGAATTTTAATATCAGAGCATCCCTAAATTAATTTTTTTACATCAGATTATTTAAATTATATAATATGTAATTTACCACTTGGAACTTTAGCATATGGCGTCAATGATACTTGGCTGTTGCATTACAATGGCACTGACAGTTGCATTCATTTCAGCCAGGACCAAATAATCCTGACAAGTTTATAAAGTGCCAGGGGGAAAAGGTTATTCACTTAGTGTGCCGGTTGGCTGTAATTTAAAACAACTAGCCCCCAGATCTGTGGCCGAGTTCCCCTTTCACAGGCCTCCCTCAGCGAAAGTTTTCAGCAGGACATTACACACTAGAGCAGGCACCAGATTGTGTGAGATTACGACAACATCCTGGAGCAGTCTTGGCTCTGTAATATCTTCATGTTTGCAGTCATGGCCTGTCACCCCAGCTGACCAGTGGGGACGCCTGGTGGGTCACACCCGTTCTTCAATCAACTTCAAGTGTTATTAAATAGTGACCTCTATAAAGAAAAGCACAATATAATGATGGCTTAAACAAACGCAATTTATCATCCTCCTCACGTTGAAATTACTTTACCCTAGGACAGCCAACCAAGCAGGCACAGATCAACTGGCTCAGTGGCCAGGCTCAGACCCCAAAAGGGTCTTCCACTTCAGACCACACACCAACATCCAATTCAGCTAAACTCTCCAACAGTAAAGTCGAAGAAATATATAAAAGGTCACTGCTTCTCAGATCTTCGAAAGGAGCAAGAAACTCAGTGAAGATTTACCATTATACTACAGTGTTGTTAAATTCTCGATTCTCATTGGTCGTAAGGTGTTGACTAATCTTCTACAACAGCAGCTCTGACAGTATAACATTATATTAATGCACACATTCTAATACATTATTGTTTCTACAGTAACAGCTCCTTCACAGAGGCTTGTAACATGGATGTGCCATGTAATCTAAGGCCAAAAATAAACAGATTAAAAAAAGCAATGTAATTTAACAAAGAAAAACATATAATCATTGATATGGTGAAACTATCTGTAATCTGTAAGGAGACGGTTATTTAACATTTTTGGAAAGAGTCTCAGGTGTCAGCACTTTGTAACTCTCAGTGTGTTTTCTGTCAAGGGAGGGACAGAAAACTTTGCACTTTGCAGTTTCTTGCTAGCATGACACTGTTTTTTTGTCCTATTAACTTCAAGCAAGCAAAAAAAAGAGAGGGTCATGAGGGGATGACGGTTTATAAAGTAAGTAATAACAGAAACTAACTTGGTACGTGGACATTCCATGATATTAAATGTAACTCTAAACGGTTAGGAAGTAGATTTTTAATCTAAAAAAAAAAAGTAATAGGAAATAGGAAAGGTAAATTGCTGTGGCATAAGCGGAATAAAACAGGTCAGGACATGCTGCTATAGGAAAATAATAAACTTCTGGGTGCTAACTTCATGTTTCATTTCTTTTATTAGTATTCCTTAGTCTAAAGTTGATGTGTTATGACTAAAAGTTATGGAAGCATGTTTTCTTTTTCTTAGTCACCACTAAATCTGCTTTTTTAATGGAAAGGTATAATATAGTACAAACCTATGTGACAAACCTGCCATCTAAAGTGAAAAAATATGAGCAAAATATTAAAGATGCGTTGACTGTACTCCAGTTTTTACAGTCACGAAACCAAAAACAGAACGCCAGCCCGAATGCAAGACACACACCTTCCTTCAACATCTCCTATGATTTGTTAATGGTTTGATAATTAGACAACTAAATGAAAAAATGCTAAAATGTGTCAGATGTCAATAGGACATCCCTTGCTTGAAGTGAAGGCTGCTGTCTGGCAGAAAGACATTCTAACCCTCAGAGTGCTAGGTGGATGTTTGGCTTTTTCCCCACTGTAGCTTTATTTTATAATGACCATTAAGGTTATAAAAGGTCTGCATTATTCGTTAACCAATAAATGCACTCTACTGGCCAGACCCATCAAACAGGTCATTCAGGAAATTATTTTCCAGCTGGATTTTTATGACTATATTTTCTTATGTAGTATACACTCCAGGTCAATGCTAAGCTGAAGTTGGTTGACATTTCATCCATGGAGTCATGATTTTTTATATACACTATTGACTTGGCCTTTATTGATTGCACAGAATGTATCGCACAAATCATTTTGCACCAAATCAATAAAGAAATCTTGTGGAAAATTTATATTAAAAGATCTTTGTTTGCTTAAGTGAGTTTCAGACAGGGTGTATTGAGTGTTGTGCTGATTAATTGAGTTAGTTTAAATTTGACCACTGCAAGCCCATTAAAGAATGCATTCTTAAATCATGATCTGCCATTTATGATTGAAATGAGATTTTCAATGCAATGAAAGGTCTGTTAAATAAATCACGAGTACATTTTACTGAGAACAATAAGCAGGACATAACTCTCAAAAAGCAAGGTCTTTCCATCTTCAACTGCAGCACTTACCTGCATGCATTTTCATGGATCTCGTTACTTGCTTCTTATCCTAATAACCTTAAAACCCATTCAAACGTGTTCTATTGTAGAATTAAAATTAAGGCGCAATTACGTTTAGCAGTATGTCAATCTATGGAAAAACACTGAAATGTACTGAATAAATGTAATCAATTTAACCATGTGACCTGCTAGTCACTTTAAAGCTAAATGGCACTTGATCAAAGCGAGATGGGTGAACATACCAACTTTGAGCTCTAATCACATAATTGAAGCAAAAAGGTCACTTGGGCTTGGAGGCTTTGCTCGCTTGGACACACAGAAAAAAAAATGCTGAGATGACTTGCTTCAGTGGCAATGAAGGGCAGACATCTCAAGGAGGCCACTTTTTTATTTCTATCAGTTGATCATTTCTGTTTAATTATGTGAGGTGGATTTCGGAGTAGATAACAAGCTGTTATCTCCAAGTAAGAAGGATAGAAAGGATATCAAAAAGATAAAGTCGCATTCTAGATGCTTATATTGGTAATGGTTAAATTTTTTAGTAATATTTTGTTATCAATATTTTAAGGAATTGAATTTTTTTGCAATTTAAATTTAAACATAACAAAACTAAAGAAGAGGATATGAACAAAAGTGAGAAGAACATTCGCCTTTACACTGATAAAGCCCTTGACGAAATAATCAAAAGGGAGGGAGGGAGTCTCCACAGCACACATAATGGCCCAGGGGGATTAAAAGATCACCTGAGTCAAGAGGTGCGTTAAACGCTATGAAATGAAGAAATGATTAGGGAAGATATACATGGCGCAATACTTGACAAGTAATTGAGATGCACACTCACTGTGACATCTAACTACACAGTGGAAATCAGTACAGATCATGAAAGGGTGCTGAATAACAAATACATATAATTAACTGGCATTTTTCACTTTGAAACTGTAGGTGTCTCTTGCACAGATTTTCTATCACCCACCTTCAAACCAGTGCAGCATGGATGTAGCCTGATGTTAGCCCATGAAGAAACAGAAGAATAAGAGAGGGTTATTTTATATTACAGGTTACCTTTTTATATTAAGTTTACATAATATGGCCACATTCCTATGCTGTAATAAACACTGGGATAAACAGGAAAACTGAATAGGAACGTTAAAAGGCACGAGTGCTACATAGGTATGAGCATGGGCAATCAGATGCTTCATTAAGAGCGGATTTATTCAATCAGCTAACTCACTCTTTAATTAAAGGTACTAATTACGCTATCGAAAGGCTTAACGGGTGGCGCCAAAAGAGGGTCAGCCTACGCACTTTTCCCCTCCTGCATTGGTGAAGGTGATGACCTTGTGATAACCTGTGTGTTCATCAGTCAAATTACTGTCCCCGGTAATGGTAATGCCAAAGCACTGGAACACTGGGGCCAACTAATCTGTATTCAAATTACACACCACCAAACAGTGAGGTGGCCTCCGTGGCTATAACTCAGGCGCAGTGCATGCAGGGAGGAGAGCTGAGGAACCCCTCCTGTCCAATCAGACATTATCATACATTTCCCAGGTGTGCGACAGGCCTTCTGTGAAGGGGCTGATATTGGAAAAATTAATCATAAGTTCTCTATACTGCATTAATGGTCATTTTAAATTAATTAATTGACAAAGTGTAGGAGAGGAACTAGTAGGGGTTATGGGTGAGAGGCGAGAGGCATGTAAGGCTGAGAATTCCTACTCTCTCACTGTTTATATATGTATTTCATATGAGTTGTGGCAAAAATGTGGCAAATTTACATTTTTTAAAAAATGTATCAAACTTTTTTTCAATGTTCAAAGAGTGGTACAACATTGGTTTTTTAGTAGTTCAGACACATCACCTTAATTTATGTTTTAATTTAATTTAATGAATTAGTTATTTTAATCAGTTTACCATAAAGTGCTCTCCACGGCTCCAGCCTTTACTAAAAAATATTAACTACTAGCAAAATATTTATGAGATATATACATTTTACTAATTGAATAAGGATAAGAAAATAAGCTGTGTTTTATCACATAATTATTAGTTAAAATATAGCTAGTATAATATAGCTAGCATTTAGCTAGTAGCTCTACATTACTTTAGCTAGCTAATATTTGAACAATTTAGCCTCCTTATGGCAAAATAATTTAAATTTATTAAGTTATGTGTCTACAGTAGTAAATACTAACATTACATCATTCTTTATTTCAGTGTTTAAATGAAGAATTTAAATCGATTTAAATTTTATTTAGTAAAAACTGGCCAAGTTTGATAAGCTAATGCACAATGAAACCGTTTTAAAATTGTGGAAATACACTACATAATATAATATAATATAATATAATATAATATAATATAATATAATATAATATAATACTACACAAAAAGCATGTCTCGAAGCATTGCATGTTTGTGTTTGAGGCGAATCAGAGAGAAGCGTTTTGGCGCCATCTTGTGATCGCGTGCGCCATTACAAAAGTAAGCGCCATCCAAAAGCTCACACCTCCACACCAAAAGCTCCATAAATCCATCTTGGTCATAATTCAGACTGAAACCTATGTATTTATTCTCTACAGATTTATGTTGTTTTGTTTTGTTTTTTAAAGATATACGTCTAATTTTAAGGTCATGTGACCAGTGTGTAGTTGGTCACTTGACCAGCGCTGTTCACTTCAAGCATCCAGCTGAGTGAGAAAGGTGCTTTCTGTCCTGGAGCTCTATGAGAGGAAGTAAATAAAATATAATACAGATAACACTAAAACATTTGGTGCATAAGAGTATGGTATGTCAGTAAGACTTGTATCAACTAGACGGAAAATGTAAAAGTGAACTGGCCAGATATACAGTATGTAATGTGTGTGTTTGTCAGGGATATAACACACTGACCTTGGGTGTGTGTTTATGATAAGCCCTTACAGGCTCTGTGTGTGTGTGTGTGTGTGTGTGTGTGTGTGTGTGTGTGTGTGTGTGTGTGTGTGTAAAACGTGACCAGTGGGAAAATTCACTGTCACTTTGTAATAGCTATTGCTAATCCTGCTAATCAGTTTTGTTATTTTTTTCTCAGTTATTATTGGTTTCCACATTCTTTATAAAGAATGACACACTAGTTCCTGTTAATACTTATAATACTTACAGTTAAAATCATACTTAATAACTCTTCTTCCACTTAAATAAACAGCTTGTCATATTACAGAGAAACTGGAAACTGGCCTCCTCGCCCGACCTCACTAATGCTCTTGTGGCTGAATGAGCACAAATCCCCACAGCCACACTCTAAACTCTAGTGGAAGGCCTTCCCAGAAGAGTGGAGGGTATAATAACAGCATGGGGGAAATAAATCTGGAATGAGATGTTCAAAAATGAGTGTGATGATCAGGCGTCCACAAACTTTAGGCCATATAGCGTATGTTAAATAAACATCTTCTTACAAAACGTTTCACTATAATCAAGCAATATATGATTTTCTTGGTTAAATGACAGTTTAAAAATCAGTTTATTAGGCTAACATGTGCAGTATCCAGCATAAAAGTCCCTGTGAATTACTGTGAAGCTCTTCCTATAGAAATGGTAACCTATTAGAACATGTGATTTGAATCCTGGCCGGCACTACTGGCAGAGCTGCTGTTATAGGTCAAACACACTGGCAAAAATAAAACGTAAAATAAAGCATTTTTATTCCATTCCATCATGGAAGAACGGGTAGATTATGGCTTATATTAAGTAATGCTTAGTATTCACTCTTATTAATAAATATAAACATATTTCTTTCATAATATATCAGACACATAAAAATGCACATTATAAAAAAAGTATCAAATAACAGTTTATCCAAATACACCAGATATGTGACTTGCTTTGGTTTTAACTACACAATGAAGTCATAAACAAAATCCATAAAATCTCAGTGCCTCAGCACATACAACTTATACATTTACATTAATGTTCTGTACCATTAGTTCCATTATCAATACAATACAAAAACGCCAAAAGGCAATTAAACTAATATTGTGCATTCTGTACATTTTAAAATTTACATTATGAATAATAGATTATGAACTGCTATAATTAATACATACTCTAGAATTAGAAAGACTACAAAAAACCTACTAAACTGAATTTTAAATATGTTCATGGCTGTCTACTTGTGACAATCTGCATATGTTGGAAATGTTATAAACTTGTTTCTTTAACAAAAAGTTAACTGCTCTCAAAGTACTTCATATTGGTAATTCAGAGTTGTGAACTTTATACTTTTACAACTCTGACAACTGTTCAGTCTGTTCGTTTTTATACAGCAATCGTCAACATGGTACATGTAAGTCTCACATTAGTACCGGATTGTAGTCTATTGTCATACGAATGATATAATACTATCATAAACATACCACTTTGCATCAGTTTTTCAGGGCTCAGATTTAGTGAGACAACGCAGACCAGGGATCCTCCAGCGAGAGCTGGTGTGGATGCGCAGGTCCAGCCACTCCTGCTGCGCCACAGCTAAGTAGGACTCGGGTGGAGCTGTGGAGAGCAGCTCAGGGCTCACAGAGCCTTCTGCCCGAGTCAAGGCCTGGTGACAGGCAGCCTGGATGTCTATAGTCTCCAGATTATTGAGGCTTCCATCTGCCTGGTCCACCACCTGGGCCCTGTTTGGGCCTGAAAATACAAAGAAAATAAAAATGTTCAAGAACGCCGTTAGTCAGAACATAAAAATATTATTTTGCTTACAAAGTGAACAACATGAAATAGCAATAGCACTGAAATCAATGAAAAATAAGAAATTTGTCTTTTATGTGACTAACACTAATCAAGGTTTTCTGTGCTTATCCTATAAATGGTCACGGGGAGCCTGGAACCTATCTCAGGGCACAAGGCGGAGGACACCCTGGACGGGGTACCAACCCATCGCAGGGTACAATCACGCACACACTCACACACCCATTCACACACTACAGACAATCTGGAAATGCCAATCAGCCTGTCTTTGGACTGGGGGAGGAAACCAGAGTACCCAGAGGAAACCAAAGCACGGGGAGAACATGCAAACTCCACACACACCGTGAAAAGACGTGGTTTGATCCCACAACCCTGGAGGTGTGAGGGAAGAGTGCCACTAAGTCACCGTGCCCCTGGTTAAGGTTATATTCATTTCAGTAGATACAAAAAAAAAAAACACAGCGACTGTCAGAATGATTCTAATTTCATATTTACATAACATTTTTTTTTTTTAGTATTATTTTTAGTCCTGGCAGTAACTCACAGCAGTGTCGGAAAGGCTCCCATCTTAAAGAGGGCATGTATGCTTTGGCTACAGGTTGCTGTAGAAGGCACACTATGGCGCTGTCCACTTGATGAAAGACGCGCAACGTCAGGAGCTGGTGGTGCAGCTCCTCCGACAGGCTGTACTTCTCTGAACAAATCAACTCTCGAATCAGGTCAAAATCCTGCTTCAGCTGCAGTGCTCCATGAACACTATAATGAAGGAGTTAATGTAAAGGAACAGTGTTCTTCCAAACTTTAATGCTCATTTCCAACACTAAGATTAGGTATACAATGTATCTATACAAGATTGTTTGGTCATTGATGACTAATACATTTTGATCCACACAGAAACATCGCCCACCCACCTAAACTTGATTTTCTGTTTGAGTATGTGCTCCATCCAGGCCTCCATGAAGGCAGTCATGGCCTCTGCCAGTGCTGGAATACGAGTCTCATCCGGTAGTGGCTGCATGCCCTCTAACATCTGGCCAAGCACACTCTGAGCTGCAAAGGCTGCATAATCACTCGGGGTGCTGGGTAATTCTAAGAAAACGCACACAAAGCAGCTATTCCATGCTGGAAGTAAAAATACTGATGATTAACTATATATGATAGTAACAATGGTTGAAAATAGAAAACATGAATACATTTTTTCAAGCCCAAAAATGCAATGATCTGCCTTCTGACCTGTTTTATAGTTGACTCTCCAGTGTTTTGCTGATGGCATCGTTTGCTCAAAAATCTCCATTGACATTTTCTTGCAGTCCATCGAAAAGATCCTCAGGACAAGTTCAGAGAAAGCCTATAATTTATTAAAAGTTTACATGAACATTGTCTCAAGTCTTTATTCGCTAAAACTGGATAAGAATGAATCAGGGTCACAAAATGTGGAGGAGCTTAGGCTGATATAGCAGCAGCTACTTTCAGGTCTGTTTAGCTGCAACTGCCAAATACTTATTTATTTTAGTATAACACCATGACACACATACTGCGTATTAAAAATTTCAGCAGCCCTAACCTAAAATAGTAGCGATCATTATAATGACAAAGTGCACTGAAATTTGAGAATATTTTACTTGTAGTTGTGAGACTGCATGAGATAGCTGCAGTCCGTGTTCCATGATGAGATGATGCTGATCAGTGCTTCCAACCACAGCGTTCAGCTGCTGCACTAGACTCTCCACTGTCTCCCTGAGAGCCTTCGAAATTCACACAACCAAAGATATCAATGCATATTCTTCATTTCTATTCCCCAAATGAGTATAAAGTTCAACATAAAAGAGTGCTCTATACCTTAAGGTCTCCTTGTGTGACCAGCACAAACTTAGTAACAGACCACGAGGCCAGAAACTGGTAGGCCTTACTCATAACCCAGAAAGTAGAGGACTGGACAGTGGCATGGGCCCTGCACAGCAATCCTAGGTGATACAAACCAAGACTCCTGGTTCCCTTCTCTCCTGGGAACGGAAAGATGAACATTATGAATTATGACACAAAGTCCTCCAAACAAGATGACTGAACTGCTTTGTCTTGTGGAAGCAATACAAAATATTTTATATACTTTCCATCATTAAATTGTGAAGCATTCAGGAAGAAAACCTTCACAGGTCTTTAAAAGACTGCAAGTCCTGTAGAGGTTAAAACAAAACAGGAACTGTTACAGGAAACAGACTGAGGAGTACCTAAGTTTGTGTGTGGGGTTTGCAGTAACTGGAGCACAGAGAGGAGAGGAGGGAAGAGCTGGAGTGACAGTTCCATGGTGGCGGTTCTCACAGTGGAAGGTTCTGTCACGGCTCTTGGTAAGCACTTATCCTTCATTCCTAAACCCAGCGACTCACACATTACTGCAACACAAACATAGACTTAAGACTGATAACTCTCAACCAATAAATAAATAAATAAATAGAAAAAAATTGCAAATGTTATTGAACATTGAGTTCTAATTACCTATTATTTATAAGCCAATAAATCTTATTATTTATCTTATTAATGACCAATCAGTATCAGGCAATAAACACTTAACAACATATATCAATGTAGTATTAGAGCCATAATGACACCTTCGATAGAAGAAGACATGGGACAGTGAATATTTAATAAAACAATGTACACTATATAAAACGGACATTCTGTATACTTCTGCGCAATTATTAACGTGTTAAAAATCTAAAAAATGAATTATTATTAAGTGAGGATTAAGACACGATGGAGCGCACAGGAAAATAATCAACAATGTGTTATATCCTGATGCAAAGCAGAGTTACTGTTCCCACCCTGAAGCTGATTATTCTCCTATAACAGCACATCCTGAAGCGTTTTATTCCTCTTACACCATAGCAGTTTGTAAAATGCTGACAATTTTTTTTCTTAAAGAATGACATGTCATACTTTTAATTTGTATATGGTTTCATTTAACATTGTAGAAAGACCATGATAATTCTCCTATCACTTACGTTACAGTAGCTATAAACAGTAGTTCTCTCACCAGCCTCTCTGTTTCTCTCTCATGAAGTTAATTTTAAAAAAAAATGCAGCTTATCATGTTACAGAAAAACTGCAAAGCCCACCAATTTGCCCATGCTGGAAAAGTCACCGCTTTACCAAAACTTCACCACATCACCAATCACACACGTTTTTCAACATCTGCTTATGTTGAGCATGCACCATACAATACCCTGCATAACTACAGAAATGATAACATATTAGAACGAGTGCACTAATATAAACCTTACAGCCAGGACTACTGTCAGAGCTGCTGTTTTGGATGTTATTATTAATGTTACGCCTGTATATCTGCATCAGAGAAATGTGCTAAACTTATTAAAATATCATTTATTTTAATCATTCCAATTTAGTTAACCAACTCACTTGCATCCCAGTGCATGAATGCAGCAGTAGATAAAATATGTGAGCAGAATTGATTTAAGACATCCTTGCATTCAGCTGGAACCAATTCTGGAAAGAGCAAATTATAATAAAAGTAACTCAGCACTCAAGCAATTCAATAAGCAAACAAACTGATTTTATGTACCACCTTTTATAGTCGTACCTTCTTTACATGCTTGCTTTAGCCATCTTACCAGAAGGAACACCATCTGATCATTCCACTGGTTCATACCACCCAAGATACAGTTGTGAGATGGATAATAAAAATGCTTGATAACTGCTTTGCCAAATTCCCTCCACAGCATATCCCTGTACTGAGAGAAAAGTGGCACACATGCATCCAAGTTGCTCAGATCCATCCGCTGAACAGTGTTTTGGAAACGAGAGGGATACAATTTTGGGATGTTATTTTCTTCTTGTCCACTGGCTCTGCGACTTCTCTCTGCAGAAGCACTCCTATCTAACTGAGGTCTTTTGGGAATGTGTGGAGCTAAGAGGTCTGTTGAGGATACCAAGACTTGAAAGAGAGTTTCCAGAATGTCCTCTCTATCCCGGTGAGCAAACACAGACAAAGGCAGACTGGAAGACTGGAGGGGCTTTTTAGGGGATTCGTCCAGGATAGGCCTAGACTGATCTGTAGTAGGTGGAACAAGAAGATCCAGACAATCCAAGTCCCCCCATTTCATGCTGGTTTGTCCTGCAAGAGAAAGAAGATCAGTCTGCTGGCATGTCCAGCTGTAAAGTTGCCTGGCTGCTATCTGAGCTCGATGCCGTGCCACGATCCTCGTGATTTCCACCACTAACAATGTCCCAGGTCTGACGTGTTTCCTGGGCAAGCCTGGCTGAGAAGAATCAGAGTCGAACAAAAACTGCAAACTCCAGGCTGCAGCTCTTTTCTGGGACCTTGAGTTTGCTACGACATGATTATATATCTCCACAGCAGACAGCATGTCCTCTAAGGCATCTCTGGGTATACAAACCAGCTGAGCAGCAGCTAAGGCTTGAAGCAATATGTGCATGCAATTCTCCATCAGCAGCAAGGCTTGCTGTCCCAGCAACCACAGCCTTCTCTGCATCGAGCCTAGCATCTCTGTGCGACTGGAAAAAACAGTTCGCAAGAAGGGGTCAGAGCGCACTCGAGCATATAGCATGTCCCAGTGGCTGATGTGGACTTGCAGCTCCTCACACACAACCCTAAGATCCAGGTTCCAGGAAGATTTGGCTTGTTCTTTTGAACTTTGACCCCTGCTGGCTAAGAGATGGGCTTTCCCCAGCACGTCACCCAATCGTGATATAAAGCAGTTAGCTGCGCAACATCGGCGGCCATACTCATGAAGGAAGAGGAGCTGAGCCCGTTGTTCCAGAAGGTGCTGGAGTTGTGCATAGTGCTGGCTAAAGGCTGCTGCCTGAGGGTGGTGGTAAAATTCTGCCTCTGCTGAAGTGGAAAGTCCTGTAATGCACCCTTTCACACAGCCTCCTGATCCACGCAGCACATGGCACTGAGACTTGAGACTCAACAAAGTGTGTTGTAGGTGCTGGAAGCGTTGGGAAGAGCGAGAGGTAAGGTCCTGGCATGCTACGAAATCTTCATTTTCATAGTTCCTGCTGGAACTGGAACTCTTCTGTCTCAGGACGGGTTTAAGATTGGGACTGAAGCGCTTCTGAAACAGAGGATCTGTCTTCTGACTGGACTTGGTAATCGGGCCCTGGTACTGAGAACCTGGGAACATGAGAGAAGGCCATTTATGAATATACATTTCTGAATAAGAAAGCTGTTTCTTAGTGTGCCTGCTTCAGGATTGTGTTATATCTGCAAATAATTTAAAAAATGATACAATCTGATAATAAAAACAGTTGGCAATGAATTTCAAAACCGATTAGATGGACTATGTTATGAAGCACGCTGTGCTGTTCTACATCACTTCACATCACAAAACACATCTGAGAGAAATGGTGGACCATGTTACAACAGAGAGTTAAAGTATGGGAACTCTTTACATTACACTGCGCTGTTGGCCTCATGACGTGAGCAATATTTTGATTTGCAATCATTCATTTGTGGGAATGTGAAAAATCAGTGATGTCCCTGATTTTTTAACCATTTATGCATCTTTCCTGCCTTGTCAGATAACATTATTTTGTGCCACGTTGGCCAAAAACTCTGTACTCTGTATGACAACTCAATGGGTTGATAAAGAACATGGTCTCAGATGAATGACTACTCCATGACACGAATGTATTCTCACTTCAAAACTCAAACTTCAGACTCATGACTCAGACCCATGCAATGCTGGGCAGCGAGTAGTGAAACTATATGAATCAATTAGCTTGTAAGTAGTTGAACTATTTTTGACCCAGTATCACTGATAAATGCTGTACTGTTTACTTTTCTTAGCATATGCAATATATTTATAATACATCATGTGTGTTAAGTCATCTAGTCACTAGTCATCTGCTTTTGGTTCACACTGAAGTTGATCCCAAAAAGATTCGATTCACGACACTGAAAATGATTCACTTTGCATGCACACTGAAAGTAAACTGAATTTAGGTTTGGAGTGTTTTAGTTAGCGAAATAGCCAGTGGATATTTCTTTTGTGTTTATTTCAGATTTGTCTGGTCAAAATTAAACCAATCAGGGCTTTTGTTCAGAGTTTGCACATACCCAGCACAAATTAAACATCATGTGTACAAGCAGAAAAGAGAAGACAACTGCAATAACGTTAGCACTATGCCGATCAGCAGAGTAACTAAGTTTCCTTAACTTATACGGTATAACTTACACTAAATTTCAGCATATGGGTACACTGTGAATTGCATCACCTACCATCGTGTTTGTCCTTTGACCAATATTTTTCAGGAAGTATTTCTGGACTGTTTGGTTTTCTCTGTGGATAAAGTATTAATCTGAAATGAGCAAATGACAGGTAAAAGGAAACTGCTACAAGACAAATGTTTATTAAATAGTTAAAAAAAGACCAATAATTTTATTACAGTGTGAATACAAAAAATTCCCCCCCCCAAAAAACTGCTGTTAGGATCAGTTTAGTACTTACTAAAATGACCTGGTCCGTATCAGAGGCTTGAAGCTCAGAGCTGTCAGTCACAGCAGACGGCAGTGCCCTGTCTAGATGGAAAACATATCACAGACATGTTGTGTGCGTTCACAGGTATAGTAAAATACAGCAATTAAGTCTGAATACAACAAGTGACAAACTCAACAGATGACGTGAGTTGATAAAAACAGAATAATTACATTGTTATATTCTCTTATATACATGGCAGTCTGGGAAAACCAGAAAGAAAGCTCTTTATGAGGCACATTATAGTTAAAATAGAAAGCGTTTCACAGAAGGGGGCACAGTGACTTAGTAGTTAGCACTGTTGCCTCGCGCCTCTGGGGTTGTGGGATTGAATCCTGCCTCCGCCCTGTGTACTCGGAATTGGGATGTTCCCCTCGTGCTTTGGGGGTTTCTTCCGGGTACTCCGGTTTCCTACCCAGTCCAAAGACATGCATTGTACGCTGATTGGCATTTCCAAATCGTCCGTGGTGTGTGTATGATTGCGTCCTGTGACCAGGGTGTCCCCCGCCTTGTGCCCCGAGTCCCCTGGGATAGGCTCCAGGCTCCCCCCGAAAAGTGGTAGGATAAGCGGTACGGAGGATGGATTGATGGAGGTTCACCGAATGGGAAAGGGCTGCTTTGGATCTGTGTTTGTCCACATCATGATTCAGAGAAATACTGACTGATTTTCTGCTGTTATGGACTGTCCTTCATGTACGACCTAAAGACTGCACTTCCCAAAATACTGGTCCTGTGGTCATCCTAGGACTGTAATTCACAATATGTTCATACTGAACACCCTGAAGCATAATCACTTCTAATTGCACTGTCCGGTGTAAGTCAGAAGAGGATGGGTTCATTTTTTGAGTCAAGGTTTTTACCTCATGTAGTTTCAGGGATATTTTCGCCTCTGGTTTACTCATTAGGGATCTAATTCTACATCTGGATTACAGTAAACGTGTACTGTTAAAAAAAAAAGGGCTATGCAGATTGAATGGAATTTGAACTAAATAGATTATTTAGTATGAAAACTCTGCTCAGAATGTCTGTTTTTATTGTCAATGCAGATGGGTGATTGGAAGACTTGGAAACGTGGAAAAAACGTTATCTTAACATTAGTGGCTATTAATGATCAGCAGTAAATCCCCTCACCTGCAGCATGAGGACGTGTTTGTGTTTTGTTGCTGGGTT
>CM074951.1:7409602-7456434 GCA_037577455.1 Pangasius macronema
TATATTCTCTTATATACATGGCAGTCTGGGAAAACCAGAAAGAAAGCTCTTTATGAGGCACATTATAGTTAAAATAGCAAGTGTTTCACAGAAGGGGGTTAACATTGTTGCCTCGCGCCTCTGGGGTTGTGGATTTGAATCCTGCCTCCGCCCTGTGTACTCTGAGTCGGGATGTTCCCCTCGTGCTTTGGGGGTTTCTTCCGGGGACTCCGGTTTCCTACCCAGTCCAAAGACATGCATTGTAGGCTGATTGGCATTTCCAAATCGTTCGTGGTGTGTGTATGATTGCGCCCTGTGACCAGGGTGTCCCCCGCCTTGTGCCCCGAGTCCCCTGGGATAGGTTCCAGTCTCCCCCCGGAAAGTGGTAGGATAAGTGGTACGGAGGATGGATTGATGGATGGAGGTTCACCGAATGGGAAAGGGCTGCTTTGGATCTGTGTTTGTCCACATCATGATTCAGAGAAATACTAACTGATTTTCTGCTGTTATGGACTGTCCTTCATGTACGACCTGAAGACTGCACTTCCCAAAATACTGGTCGTGGTCATCCTAGGACTGTAATTCACAATATGTTCATACTGACCACCCTGAAGCATAATCACTTCTAATTGCACTGTCCAGTGTAAGTCAGAAGAGGATGGGTTCACTTTTGGAGTCAAGGTTTTTACCTCATGTAGTTTCAGGGATATTTTCGCCTCTGGTTTACTCATTAGGGGTCTAAATCTACATCTGGATTACAGTAAATGTGTACTGTTAAAAAAAAAGGGGCTATGCAGATTGAATGGAACTTGAACTAAATAGATTATTTAGTATGAAAACTCTGGACTGCTCAGAATGTCTGTTTTTATTGTCCATGCAGATGGGTGATTGGAAGACTTGGAAACGTGGAAAAAACGTTATCTTAATATTAGTGGCTATTAATGATCAGCAGTAAATCCCCTCACCTGCAGCATGAGGACGTGTTTGTGTTTTGTTGCTGGGTTCAGCCTCACTGTGTCCTTCCTGAGGGCTACTGGATGTCTGAGCCATTCTCTCTTCAGCTCACTAACCCAGCTTTCCCATTTCACCTACAAGAAACACAAAGCCACAGCTAGCTTTAACATAAAATAAAAGTCTTGATATATTCCTACTAAAAAAGACATTTAGCTACTGTCTGAATTTCAGCTTGCAGTTTAGCTTTGTCTGTCAGACGTTTAGCTAAAAAAATGAGCTAAGTAACCAGTTTATCCATTAGCTGGACTTTACGTTAGCTGCTTATTTGGACAAGTTAATGTTACCTGGCTACTGAAACAGCTTCTTCTTTATAACACAAACTGTAGCAGGGAACACCTCCCGGAGAGCTTTATGAGCTTGTACGAGCTTGAGTCGAGTATTAAAACTCTGTAAAATGTGTGCTGCAGAAGCAAGAAAACATGGAAACGCTCAAATAAGTCTACGGCCCTGTCCCAAATAGTGCCCTACGTCCTCCACATCCGCACTCAGTAACCATTGTGTAGAACAGATACGTCAGAGCCGCTCGTCGTTCTCAGCTCCATTTGGGACAGAGCCTGCACGAGACACAGGGAACCAATGAGAGAGCTGCTGTTGCTGATGACAGACGGAGGTTGAAGATGATTGGATCTCCGGTCTGGTATCACAATAGGGGGCGGGTCTTCAAGTCAATTCGGTTTTATTCGTATAGTGCTTTTAACAATGGACATTGTCACAAAGCAGCTTTACAGAAAAAAATTATTTACAACAGCACTAACGTCCTTATACTCCATATTCACCGACAGCACTTTCTTTACTGTTTCTATAAATGATAAATGTGCAACTTATATCATTCTGGTATGCCACATGGCCAAAAGTTTGTGGACACCTGAACACCACACCCATATGTAGTTCCTCCCCAAACTGCTGTCACAAAGATGGAAGCATACAATTGTACAGAATGTCTCTGTATGCTGTAGGATTACTTTTTCCCTTCATTGGAACGAAGAGGCTCAAACCTGTTCCAGCATGACAATAACCCTGTGCACAAAGCAAGCTCCATGAAGACACGGTTTGCCAAAGTTGAATTGGAAGAACTCGAGTGTCCTGCACAGAACCCCCTGAAGTTGGGGTGACTCGTGGAAACCCTACTTGACCTTGCGACTGACACGGGGTCTGGAGGAGTCGGTTGTAGTTAGCCACTAATGCTCTTGTGACTGACATCATGGACAAATCCCATTTGCCATGTTCCAAAATCTAGTGGAAAGCCCTCCCAGAAGAGTGGAGGTTATTACAAGAGCAAAGGGGGGCTAAATCTGGAATGGGATATTCAACAAGCACATATGGATGTGATGGTCAGGCCAAACTTTTAGCCCTATTGTCATGAACATACCTGGATCATATAAATTACATTATTACAAAAATCAGACAGACTAGTGGAGGTAAATTGATGACTAAAAGAACATACTCTTAACAAAAGCAATGTATCATCTACCTAAATGTACTCTGAACATGTTAAAAGCATACTTTGGTCTGATTCATTTCTTTATTTCAAAATTATCCTTATAAAACAGCTGGTTAAATATTTAACAAATATGTCAAATTTACAACACAAAAATAAAAGCAACACTTTACAACAATTATATATAGGAAACAAACACTCGGATGTGGAAAACCTGCCCATGTGGAGAACAATTTATAATCAGTGTAATTTTAACTTTCCTTAACTAACATTACATGGTTTTTAAATTTTCCAAGAAAAAATGAAGATGTAAAAAAAAAAAAAAAAAAAAAAAAAAAAACACACAATAGGAAACAGAACAGTATTAACAATAAAATCACACAAGGGTCAGTGCGTTAACAGTTCTCTCGCATTATCAGAGCATCAGCGAGAGCAGTTACGCCATGTCAGCCTCATCCATCTTCATCATCTTGTGTGGGGTTCCCGAGTGCTGCAACAAATCAACATGAACATGAACAAATGCATGAAAAACCCATTGATTTATAAATAACTGCAAAATGCATGTTAAATCTTTTCAATATCTGCCATGTACAACTATAATACACACTCAGTGGGTTTTTGCAGAATGGTTGGGATCAAACACACCTCAGGGAGTGATGAACTACTCAATTTTGAGCTCGATGCTTCTGTTTCAGGATCCACTGAGCACTCCACATCCAGCTCAAAGTCCATGACCTCGCCCAGATCTCTGAAAAAGTGAAACACAAGACGCTTCATTTCGTTGCACAGTATAAAATAAAATTATAAAAAAGTAATAATTAAAAAAAAGTATAAGATAAAATAATTTTTAAAAATCTGCAAAACATTAAGCACCAAAATATAAAAACAGACATTGAACATATTTTCAAGAATTTAGCAAACTTTAATTTTCACGATTATACTCCATCTCTCTATTCTACTCTCTGTTGTACGAGTCTGTGCGAGAAATTTTTCAGAAATCCACAAATATATTCAGGCGGTTCGAACTCGTGCTGTGTGAGGCATAAATACACATGGAGCATTCCACGAAAACACCAATTCCTCAAATAATTGAGCATGTTCGAGCATTCCAAGCACATTTATGAACCAAACTCATTTTATTTGTTGATCTCATTTTACTTATGCGGAACTTGTGCTATTTATTTGCAAATTATGCTACAAAAATTTTGCTCAAAAAAACATACACAGCTTGCAGATCGCTGTCTTCTTCAGCAGGGGGGTCCCAAGCATGCAGCTTGACTTTCCACAGTTTTATCTGCTGGTCCCAGGAGCGGCGGCTGTATTTCTTAAATTTGTTGGGAGTTCGTGGATGAACCCCTGGCTTTCTCAAGTGCCTGGAATTAGAAACAAAATAATAAAAGACCAGTAATTTTCCTCTTATGCACCCAGCACGCCTAGCTTCAATAAAGATACAGTGCAATAACAGCACATGCTATGCTCTACTTACTTTGGCACTTCTTTAATGTATCTGTCATAGGCGAGAGTGTTCTTCCCATAGCTAATCTGCTTTTGCCTCCTCATTAGGACAGTCTCGTCAGTCTCAATGTCCCCGGGGACGGGTGAGTCTCTGGAATCCCGCGAGTCTGAACTGTAGGCACGACACATACGTTATTAATGTATAAGCACAATGACACTACAATAAAAGCTACAGCTCTAAATAACAAACCTTCCTCTACTGCAAAAGGAGAGGGAACCTTGTTTTAGAGGTCAGTCCTAGGCGGCAGACATTGATTCGGTCAATTCTTAAATAGCAACTTAGAAAACCTATTAATAAAGTGTGCTGAGGATGGTTTCAGAGGTCTTAAGAGTAAAATTAAATAAAAGCAACTGACCGCTCTATGTCCTTTCGAACATTAGTGCGCATTTCATCATTCTCCACCTCCTCTGCCCAGTCTCTTATTCTCGACACGGGTCCTTCGCTCTCTGGGGTTGTGAAACTGGACAAGCAGGAAAAAAACAAACAACAAAATCATTTAACATCATTTTTAAAGCACCTATTGTCTAAAGTCAAGAATGTAGTGCTCATCTTTATTCTCTTCCAAATCAGTGCATACACATTACACATTATTGTATTTATTATATTGCATCCTTTGCTTTCTAATCGCTGAACTGCCAATACAGCTAACAAGAAAATCCTAACAGGCAGAGAGAAACAAACAGTGCTGGTTCTGGTGGATGTGATTTTTGGAGAGAACATAGGAGGAACGTTTTTTCAAGATGGGCATCAAGCAACAGTAAGAAGAGCGAGATAAAAACTCAGGTGTGAATGTTACTTAATAGTAAGCAGCGCCTCCGTGTTTTACCGAACAAACAGGCCAAAGTGCCGCCTTTTCTATGGACTCAACAGACCGAGGTTCACAAATTCACAGGTCAAAATACAACCTAGATAAGCGGGGTGCCCTTTCTTTTTGAATCGGCTTTTCCGCCAGGTGAATTTCATTCACATCTGTTACCTCAAACTGAGCAGAACAGTGCAGTTCTCAAGTGCCACCCATATCACCATAGCAAAGGGTCAAAAATTATAAATGCATAAATGTTGGCACCTCTGCAACAGTCCTAATAGATGTGATGGTATTAAGGGTGTAATGATGTTCATAATTTGCTCTTTAGTCATAATTATGTGTACAATGTACATGTGAATAGTAAAGCACCTAAATCCTCCAAATCAAATCACAATTTAAAAAAAAAAAAAAAAAAACACAATTCCAGATGAGTCCTGGCATCAATCACAGCTTTGTGTCACACATTAAACACTATATTTGGTGATATGAATTAGACTCCACCTCTTCAACAAAGAAACAGACACACAAGTTAAAAACACTTTACCATTCTGGCCTGTTTGACCCTCTTCTATCTGAAGTGTTGGTCTCAGACTCATCACGTGATCTTCTTACGTTCCCATCAGCATCCCTTTTCCTGCAATGAGACCATCTTGGTCCTTTGTTCCTGTCAAAAATCACACAACACCACAAGTTGGGTTTAACAGTAGTTACTTTCATTCTTTTGATGGATGGATGGATGGATGGATAAGGTTCCACTCTAAAAAAAGTGTTTAGGATTTATCAAACCCTAAAGAGGACCCTAGAGGATTTCCCATTCCAGAAAATAATCAAAGTAAAAACTCTATTTTTTATTAAACTGGAGAAAAATCGCAACCCACCATTATCAAAGCTGTTATATTTATTACAGAGTCGTTAAAAATATTAGCTGGATTTACTGGTCAGCTGAATTGAGTGCTTTTAAACCAAATTTCAATAACCTGTCCTGTAAATACCGTCAATTTGGACCTAATGTGATCTGTGGATGGAAAGTTCAGAAACATAATATTCTACAGCACTAATAAATAAGATGATCATTGGCTATGTTTACATGCACTTCAATGTTCTGATATTAATCAGAATTTGGCAATAATCTAATTAGTACTGAGTCATGTAAACGCCACAATCTGTTTGCCCGATTGAGATTAAGACAATATTCTAATCCCCACCCCTGGAATATGCATGTAAACACCTTATTCAGAAAATCCACTGACAGGAGATATACGCACATGCTCAGTCCGCAAGGATTGGCAAGTCAGGCATAGAATGTTGTTGGTAAATATGTCCTTATAAGACTACGGACCTGCGTATATTTGTAGCATAAGCCTTATACCGACGTTGCCGAATATAGATTTTAAACAGAATTTGTTGTACATGTAAACGTAGCCACTGTACAGAATTAAATAATCGATTAAATATAATTAAATAATATTTGAATAGTTGGAATATGTTCATAAATGTAAAGAGGTGCTGGGAACCTCTGATGAACCCCATTACTCCCTTTAAGAAAAACAAAAGCAAACAGAAAACAGGGCTAAATCAACAACATAAAGACAAAGCAAGGGTTTGTCCAGGTTTCTGCTCTTTCTAGACCTTTTCAAAACTAGCACCACACTGATTTTTTTTTAACTTTCCATATTCTCCATGTTCAGTCGTTTTTAACTGAATGTAAATCTGAAACAGTAAATGATATCTACATTATAGAGCATGTGCTGATTATTATGGGATGTCAAAGGACATCTTGGTATCTTGAGTCTATATTGCTTTAACACTTCTTCAAAAACTTCTTGAAATTTTTAAAAAATGTTTTCCGAATTTTTAAGTTCCTTTAAACAGGATATTATTCCCAGACATGTCCAGGAAGCTGTTATTTTCTCAAGTTTTCCAGCTGAACCCTTTTTTGTTGAAGCCAGTGAGGCTCATAAACAGCACTTTACTGTTTGAGCGCCATTTTGAAGCTATACATTTAATGCCGCATTTCAGCAGAACTACACAGGGCTTTTAAGCTTTTAGTTAACATAAAGCAATACTTTCAGAGACAAATAAACTTGGATACATGTTTCTGACATAAATTAGAGGTTTATTTAGCTATTGTGTAACTCTGTTAGCGAATTATCGTCACAAACTAGCCAATAGAGCTAACTATGTACTAAGATACTGTGCGTTTTCTGCTTTTTAAACTATGTATATTTATATACATAACTTATAGGACCAAAAGAAAGAAAGGTATATAATAACATAATTAAATGTTAATGTCTAATCCAGGCAAAAGCAATGGCTTAACTAACTATCTAACTAATGGTTTAACTGCAACAATAACCAGGTTAACTGCACTTTCAAAAAAATTTTATATACATATGCTTTTATCAGATTAAAACAAATAAATGTCAGCAATATGATAAAAAAAAAAGAGGACATATTTAACTGAAACATGCTTGTACAATAAGGTAATTAGGCAGACAAGCAGCTAGCCTTCCGGTTTGTAAATCCCGCGGTTTTGCTTGAACTCGCGGGAATCAGGAGCTGACTCGCCCGCATTTCTCAACAACATACACAAACAGTTTCCCATTTCCTTCACACAAATTAACCTATCTGAGATTCAGCGCCGTTTACCTGTTTTCTTCAGTGCTGTAGTCACCATGGCCGCTGTGTTTATGGCGGTAAGACATTGTTTGTGACTGTGAGATGAGGCGAGATGAACAGCTGCGGAGAGTTTGACAAAGCGCGCGCCACTCGTTCCGTAGTGACCGTCAACAATCAGGTCACATGACGCCCAACAGCATTCTGGGTAAAGTGGGAGGTGTATGCTGATAAACCCCGCCTTTTCGCTGGAGGGAGATCTTTATGCACGTGATGATGATGATGATGATGATGATGATGATTATTATTATTATTATTATTATTATTATTATTATTATTATTATTATTAGGTTATATGGCAGCTCCTAATATGGAGGCATAAAGGGGAAAAGGGTCCTGATTGGTGTATGATGGAGTTTCAGTTTCCTCAAACATCAGCCTGCAAGGCATATCACATTAACAGTGGTCATTTTGATTCATCCCAGTGACTCTTATCTTTTGATTTCATTCAGATTCCTTCACTGATTCTTTCAGTGACCCATTCTGCAAGTTACATCATGCCACCAGTAGGTGGCGCCAGTGAGTGTCTTTTTTACATATTAATAGTAAAATCATTGTTTCATTCACTCACTACATTCATTTAAAAACACCAAGTTTTCAAGAGACAGGCTTTAGTATTATGATTTATTAAAATTGGCATGTCCAATCCACAAAGAGAAGGTCTGGTGTATTTATTTTCAAAAAAGACATTTCAGTCAGTGCAGGCTAGTTTTGAGAGCATGGTCACAAATGTAATTTGAAAAAAAGAGAATTGAATTGTCTTAGTGCTACACACTGTTCAAATGCACTGTTCCACTCTTTCTCTCCTTGTTGAATGGATGAACTGAACGAACGACATCAGTGAGTCAGCAGATCCTCATTCGTTCACATAGTTAGTTCATTTCGTTCACAAACGACAAGTACCATTTTGGTCATCTCGTTCACAAAAGACTAGTACCAGTTCGTTCATTTCGTTCATTTCACTCACAAACGACAATTGCCAGTCTGTTCATTTCGTTCACAAACGACAATTGCCAGTCTGTTCATTTCGTTCATTTCCTTTACAAACAACAATTTCCATTTCATTCATTTCGTTCACAAATGACAAATATCAGTTCATTCATTTCGTTCACAAATGACTAGGTCCAGTTCATTCATTTCGTGCATTTCTTTCACAAACAACAAGGTCTACCACTCTTGTTCCGACTCAAAGTAAAGGGTGTACAAACAAGCATACATATCTTTGCTACATAATTTATAAATGTAGCTGCAAGCAGCAATTAAGAGGGCCAAGCACTTTCTGTCCCTGCTCCTTAGCGACAGAGGAAGACCAGAAACCACTGGAGAGGTAAAATGTCAAGCTGTTGCTGATATCGCCATACTTCCTGTTTTCCTTTGGTAGCAGCTGAATGACTTCAGAAGTCTACAGAAACATTGTCTGCCAATTTACAGAGAAATGCATCCCATCTAATTGGGAGGAACTTCATCATGCCACAAGACAATGACCCAAAACATACAGCCAACACAGCGAAGGACTTCATCAGGGAAAAATGTGGAAGGTTTTAGACTGGCCAAGTCAATCACCAGACCTTAACCCAAAATCGCATGCATTTCACCTCCTGAAGAGGAGACTGAAGGGAGAAACTCCCCAAATCAAACAACAGCTGAAAGAAGCTGCAGTACAAGTCTGGAAAAGCATCACAAAAGAAGAATGCAACAGTTTGGTGATGTCAGTGGGTTGCCGGGTTGATGCAGTTATTGCAAGCGAGGGATATGTAACCAAATATTATTTACTTTAATTTGTTCCTATACGCGTGCTCACATAAAATAGGATGGCCTGCCACAAAAGGTGCTGTGTTATAGGTTGTTTAACTCATATGTACATATCAGGATCCATCATCTCACATTCAGCTTTTGTTCTAAAACCCACAAGTTTTCAGTGTATAGCCATGAAGAAAAGAACAGGTCTTGCTGTTCCAATACTTTCAGAGGGGACTTTGTAAACGTTAGAAAAGTTAACAGCATAAGTCATAAATGACTTGATCTTAAGGCCCAATGTAGATATCAATGTCAGGTGAAATCCTCAAGCACAAAATGGGAACTGATCTTTAATCTGAGATGCAAGAACACACACATTAGAAAGCAACTGATCAAGTTATTTAAATGTAGCTTAAACTGCCTGCAATATTCACTTGTCTGTTCAATTATAAAGTGACCCCCCCTCCACCCCACACACTCACCAAATATATGCACAATTAAGATGAAATTTGGTCAGCTTTATTAAAAGAAAAAAAAGTACATCATTGAACCATGAAATATTAGTAAATCCCCAAAACATGGTAAGAATAAAGGTAATAAGCTTCATCTCCCTAGGTTTGATAATATGCTCACCTTTTAATTGTAGTAAATTTAGCCACATTTAACTACAAACTGACTGAAGCTAGTTGATTACAAGATTAGCATACTTATTTTTTAGATTAAGTTCATAAATAAATATATAACCATATAAAACTTGGGACAAATTAAATTTTATTCAACATTTAAAAAAAAATAAGCACACCACTGTATTGGCAGCAGTTTGTGAGCAAACAAACACATGATCTTGTAGAAGTGTACGAGAACCATGATCATACTGCACACACAGACTTCACATTTGGAGCAGGGCAGGGCTACTGCAGAACCAGGATCAGAAAACAGTGCTTCAAAGAAGAAACTGAACTGAATGCATGCTACGAAATTCCTTCACAATTTAGTGCAGACAAATTCCACTTTATTTCATCAATGTTCATGTCTTTCACAATTCGAAAGCAACAAAAGGACATCTACATCCAAAACCCTCAAGTACCATCCTGAGGGCCTGAATTACAATGACCTACAAACTGCTGATGTCTTGCAAACCATCATGTCAGTCTTCCTTGATCAGTCTTCAATTTGGCAAGTCAGTCTTCTCAATCATCAACCTACAAGACAAGAATATACACAAGTCACATTTTTCACATCACTGAAAGTTTAAATGGCAACAAGCAAAAAGATGTAGCAGGCCTTCTTGTCAGGTTCTTTTAGACCACACACAACTAAAACCTGTGCCAGTCCTGCATATGCTGTCCCAAGGCAAAAAAAGACATCACAAAAACACAGTTTGTCATGATGGTATCAGCTTGGGGTTTATGCTTTAAGTGAACAGAAAGGATTGCCTGACCTTGCTCCTCTTACACCTACTTCACAACACCTTTGAAAGAAAAGAAGAGAATTAGAGGAAATCCAACAAACGTCCAGTAGGTTTCAGAAGTATGAATGATGCTCAGTATTAAAGTTTCTTCACTTGACACTAAGAATGATGTGTTGAATTAGGTTCATCCCAGCATCATTTGTGTTGTCACAACAAGTAAAAATAGGTACATACCAAGCCACAGCTCTCAAGTAAGAGGGGCCAGGAATGACTTCAGCCTGAAATAAGACAGAGTCATTTGATTAACATTTGCACTCAAGTGTTGATGAATCTGTTGCCAAGTGACTCAGCCTCATTAATAAAAATCAAATTCCCTTACCACTCAAGTCAGCAGGTCATGGCTGGGCATCTAAGGAACTCTCAACATCTGCAAGAGACAGATCAATAAAGATCACCTTTCATTCTCAAAAAATGAAACATGTTGCATTATTTTAACAATGGCTACGTTTACATGACCAATATTAATCAGAATCTGGCAATATCCTAATTAGTATCGAGTCATGTAAACACTGCAATCGGATTCAGATTAAGACAATATTCTGATTCCACAAATTCCGATTCCCACCCCTGGAATATACCTTAACATGTTTTAATTGGAAATTTGGTGCATGTAAACACCTTGTTCTGAAAAATCCACTGAAAGATATGCACAGTCAACCCGCAAGGAATTGTGGGTGCTTACAAATGATTATCTGTAGGCTAGATATTTAGGAACAGCAATTCAGGCATTCATACATACAGGAATATTCCAATGCCTATATGTATAAATCATATTTGGAATATGGCTGCAGCCCGAATACAGACCTTAAACAAAATTTGATGTGCATGCAAACCAATTTAGCCAATGTTTGCCCACAGACTAGGGCTGCCCACATGGGTTTAGTGACCAGCCCACTCTCAGGTGGGCAAGACTCTGCCACGGCCATGCTGCAAGACTGCTAAAACAGCAAGCCCTGAACACAGCCTAAACAGCAGCGCCTTTCTTTTCCAGCAGAGTAACACTAGTTCAGGCACGGTAGAGACCTGCACAGCTGACTGCCGCTGGATAAAAAGCATATTCAACACTACTGTAAAGTTCTGCAGCTTACCAGCAGTGCACTAGCACAGTGATCTGGTGATCCAGTGATCTGGTGAGCCACAGGACTCAGTCTGGAGAAGTGCTGGACAAGAGAGCCATCTGTGAACATAAAGAAAAGAAATCATGTTTGCCCATTCCTGAAGAGTAATCACTAAAAGAGATTAGAAAAAAAAATTAAGATTTTAATCAGTTCACTTGTATAGAGTTAAGTATTGAATAGCTGCTATCTGAAGCAAAATGGCGACCTGAAGATCAGTAACACAACTTAGAGAGATGAACACGTGGTGCTGGCAGAAACCTGCTTCAAAACTCATTAAATACCACCTACTCTAGTCTTACACACATGTAAACGCAATGAAATACATCCTGAAAGCTTTCGACCACAACCACGAGGCCATTTATTTACACGGTAAATGATTTCTCTACTACTGAGAAACCAGATTCTAATGCGTCTCATGCACTAGCTTTAACGCTGTTACAGTAATACAGTTAAAGTCGTATCGTAAAGAATAATAAACTAATAATCTCACCATGGCACTCTTAAGGTAGAAGAAACATTAAAAGACAAAGCAGAGTGCTTGAGCAGAGCTGTGAAGTACATCACCGCCATGACGAACAGGAAAGAGCCGGCACTGACGCGCAGCGGATTTATACACCACCGAAGAAGCGCATGGCATGCTGGGATAGAAACCTCACTGTCGCTGAACAGCGGCTAACTTCCGTTGTGAGTTATAGCCATGTTTGTTCAATTGTTAAACAGTTTAAACAATTATTACTGAATTTAAATTTACAGACTCTCGCATTTGTCTTGCAGTATAAAATCCGTGTATTCTATTTGTGCAAATTAGTCTTTTTGGTTACACTTTCACGATATTTTATTTTAGCGGTGTCTACTTATTTCCTTTGTTTTTATACCATTTGATAGGAATGAGACCAAAGACAGTTCTTTTGCCATCTGCAGGTCTGTATGGTGAATTTTAAATAAATAAAGAAATAAACCAACCAACCATTTCATATAAGGGATTTAATGTGTTATTGCAAGACGCAGTTCTTTTAAATTCCCAAGTCTGTGTGTGTATAGATAGATAGATAGATAGATAGATAGATAGATAGATAAACATTTCATATACGTAATATCGTGTTATTGCAAGACATAGTTCTTTTGCCATGTGAAGGAAAGGAAAAAAAAGAGAATAATTTCATATAAGGGTTAGAGATGGCACAATGCCTTTTTCCCCCTTTTCTATCTTAAATATCTTTTCTTTAAAACCTGCTAAGTTTTAAAATTATTTTTAACTGAAGCACTTAAAAAATACAGGAAAAAATACACAGCCAAAAACTACTTGAAACATAAAACTGCAGCTTTCACACAAAAATCCTTCACACTGCAAATATAATAATAATAATAATAATAATAATAATAATAATAATAATAATAATGCAGTTTCTTTATATGTAATTAAAAAAAATCTTTTCCATTCGTTACAGGATTGGGATCAAATTAATTCTTTTTTCTCCAATTATCCAATCAAACATTTTTTTATTCAGTCAGTGCCATCTCTACTAAGAGTCTTCTCTGAATGAAAGAAAGAATGAATGAAAGACAGAAAGAACAATTTCCTATAAAGGCTTCCAGTTATTTCATAGGTTTATATGCCTTTACCTAATAATAAATATTAATGAGTTCTGTGTCTCTAATTGGTCTTTCTAACCTCTTTCTAAAACTCTAGCTCTCTGCACAGTCCAGGATACAAATCCAAGAAAATAAATAAGATCATATTCAGACTGATTCTGTAACTGTACACTAGATGGCATTATAACCCTGACTAGCTGGTGTGAATGAACTGAAAAGCTCAGATTATATTGTATTGAACAGCCAGTTTTGCTTATTAAGGGTTACATTATTTTTAACATTGCATGATAGTGCAGATTCTCCTGCACTATAATTTCATAATCACACAGGCATCATTAATTAGTTTTCTAATAGTAAAAAAAAAAATCCTTTCTAACGTTTTAAAATCCTGGTGAAGCTGAGAGAAGTTTTAAAATACCACTCTTTTAAACCCACATTGTGGGCAAATTGCTTGATATCACAACAGTGGAATCTTAATTCAAGGATTAAGGAGGCTGGATAATAACATCTGGTCAAGATGTAACAGTCTCCTAGGTTTAGCAGCTTGGCCTGTGTTTTGGCAGCTGGCAAAAGATATATGTATATATATTTAACACATTTGTTTTAAAGATCCACAGTGTATATTTCCTTAACAATGCCACACTTCCTAATGTTGAAAGAACATCTGGAAAGGAAATAAGGGAATTTTCAGCATGTCATATCTTAATGTAACAAGAAATAAAATCCATGTTTATGATGTTTCAGTAAACCTGATGATGAGACGTGATGATGGTATGCTGGGATAATGAAATCTGATGTGCTATTACCAGTAACATGTCATTATTCCCCATGCCCCATGTAGCATGTCTTTCAAAATATGCTACAAAATTTCAAAAACTTTTTTAAACAACAAATATGTGATGTGAAAATCAAAGACAATGGTATTACTATAGTGACTTGATAAATTACTAAAGGCCTGATGAACCTTTCAGCAATATATAACATTCGAGTGATGGCAGAGCTTTATTATGCTAAACCTAGCCTGAAATCTTAGTGTAATTTACGCATCACGTTTATCACTGTTCTTCATGTGACAAGACCCAGTCTTTAACTTTCTATATATTTAAAACAATACAATGTTTCCTCGCCCATCATTCACCTCCTCATCCTTTCAGTCTCTGATGTCATACATACAGGCCAATCAACCCTGTGAAGACATCCTGACTGATGATCAGGCTTTTACACATGAAGACACCATGTTTTATTGCTTTTCCCCAGAGAGCTGGCGTCATTCTGTCTCATCACAGGAACTTTCCCACCGAGACCCCCAGACCGACGCTTGTCCCCTCTTTTGGTGGGGTGGAATTCTCCAGAACAGCCCCAGAATCTCCATGGCAACGATTAAAAGCTTGGGGGCGAGTGTGTCAAGAGATGGAAGGGGAGAGCAAAGGGAAACGTTGAGCAGAGCTGAAGGGCAGGGCACAAAGGCCAATAAAGAGCATAACCATGGAAGGGGAAGTATTTAGACCTTGAAAATGAGTCTGTCTGCTTCATTTGTCTTTGATTAATCGCCAACATCTGATAAGAATGAGTTCATGAATATCTACTGGACCATGTGGAAATAGTACCTCCATAGTACATTTACAGCATTTGGCAAACACCCTTATCCAGAGCGACTTACATTTATACAACTGAGCAGTTGAGGGCCTTACTCAAGGGCCCAGCAGTGGCAGCTTGGTGGTGCTGGGGATTGAACTCATGACCTTCCAATCAGTGGTCCAACAGCTTAACCACTGANACCACTGCACCATAGGCCTTCCTGGAGTTTTTGTGGGATATGAATTTGTAATAAGTAGGGATGCAACAATTCCAATTTTAGATATAGTACTGATATTAGCTTTGACTATCAGCTGAAACCAGATTTTGATCTAGTCCTGACATCCTCAACATTCCAGCTGACTCTGTCAAACATTAGGCTAAACTGTAGTATGTTTTAAGATGATGTGGTCTGTGTTCACATAGAAGATCTGTGTTTTTTTGGTCAATGTTTCAGAATTAGAAGTATTTAAATATGGCTGGAGATAAGATCTAACGCTTTGAAGGCAGGATCAACCCAATATCAACATTCAGTACTGACTCACGGCTCCAGTCCCTGCTGTGTGTAGAGTTTTACATGTTCTTCCCATGTCCATGTGGGTTCCCTTCCACCTTGCCAAAAACATACCAGTAGGTGGATCAGATCATCTAAATTGTCCCTAGACATGAATGAGCGTGTGAACCTGTGTGCATGATGCCATGAGATAGACTGGCATCACACCCAGTGTTCCCAAGACAGGCTCAGACCCACACCAACATAAAGCAGTTACTGAAGATGATAATGAGGAGTATTTTTGATTGATTCATTCCTAGTGATCAGCTAAATCATTTTATGGCTTCCTTCTCTTCTCTCTTATATCAAGTCAAAATAGTCACTTTCATCTTTATTTCATATTTTTATCTTTACAAATATTACAATAGATAATTTCAAATGTTTCAACACATTTCTTCAACACAAAAACAAAAACTTCAATGTTAATCTCTCAGGTCTCTTAAAGTGCATCAGGTTGAGGAAAAAGTAAAAAAAAAAAAAAAAAAAGAAAAGAAAAAAAAAAGGGCAAGCCCCATACCAAAATTCAGCATTTTACACACCTCTGTCCAACAGAGGCAGTAAATCATACAAGGCACTATCTCTTACGTAGCTTTGGGACTGAATTAAGACCTACACATATACCTTCACATAGGCTATGAAAAGATTTTCATCTTACAATGAATGACTCTGTACCTACTTTGAACTAAAGTTGCCCTGGTGTAAGGACCATTGGGCAGAACGTAGAATCTACCTATTTAGGTAGACTAGCATAATTTAAAAAAAATAAAAATAAAAAAAAATAATTTATAAAAAGGAGTCATCAGATTTAGGTCCTTGCACCACAGTGCCGTGTCTTGTTCTATCTGTTCAGCATTAATGCCCCGTGATGCACTGAAAACTGAAGCATGACATCAAGACGGTCACAGCCAAGAACAACAAATATGTTCTGGTCCAAAATAATAGCTCTTACAACAATGTTCTAGCAGTAACTCCTTTTTGATTTCTCTCCAGAGGCGCTCTGTAGCCTGCACAGAGCACGCCAGTGTTCAGAGGTAGTGGGCAAGCTAAAGGCTTGCATCCAGTTCTGCATCCAGCTCTGTTGTTTCTCCATCATTAACAGTCACCCTGCTGAAAAGTGAGGACAAATCGCACAGGGACACCTGATTCAGTGGAAGACTCTGAGAGGAGTGACTATCCTCCTAAGGATCCTTTTCCATGCCCTGGTCTCAGGCCCTACCGAGCAAACAGAATGAATGGTTCCTTTATTGAATGGCATTTTGGACAGACAGAGCTAAGGGACAGGACTGAATTGACGGTTTAGAGGGAAAAAAAAAAACCACACACTGGAGTCACTTCAGTCCAGCCAACACAGGTTCATTCAATCCCTCTTGCTTTTAGTACAAATACCTACATACACAATGACCTTAAAATCACCTTACAGACACAAACAGACACAGACATGTCCAGAGGTCCATCAGTCAGTACTAACTGAAAATATTAGGAGGTCAAACATCATCTCCACATGGGCTGAGTGGCAGGTCGTGGGATTTTAGGGCCAGCAGTCCTTGTGCCTGGTGTTGTCTTGGAGGACGCTGTGTCTGCATTCTTGGCTGATTTGGCTTTGGCTGCATTGATGACTGCAGTCCGGATGGCCTTTGTGTTAGTAGTTGCAGTTGGACTATGGATGGTGCGAGTCTGACATGGGCTCTGGGATTCTGCATGGGGTGCAAACCGCTTTGAAACACGCAATGGCGAACCCCTAACTAATGGCTGGTGACTGCTGGGAAGTGTCTTCTTGTTCTCCAAGCTGGGTTTTTCAGCAGGTTGGCAATTCTGCTTCACCAATGTGTCAGACTGGGCACTTGCTTTATCCCTTGTGCTGATGCTGCGCTTCAACTCAACCTGGATATTGCTGGGCCGCATGACCGGTGAGGAGCGCATGGAGACAGAGCGTGAAGGAGTTAAACGCGATCCACGAGGTGTTGCTGGTCCCTCAGCCGAACTTGCCTCTGGCTTGGGACGTGCTTTTGGAATGCCAGAGCTGTTACAAGGCCCGATTTGTGAGGCCAATCCCCTTTTGGAGGGACTTTTGTTGGGTGTTTTAGAAGTACGCAGTTCTTCCTTAGATTGGGGCAAGCTCGCACCATCTCTCTCTTCAGCCTCCAGCTCTTTTTTCCATTTTGAGCAGTGGCTTGGTGCTGCCCGTTGTCCAGTGGGCGAAAGGGCTTCATATGAGCGCAGACCCTTCACAAGAGTGTGGCATTCCAAGGTCTCACCCACCCGTGGGTACGGTCGCTCTCTCTCTGGGCTGACTGGCCCAGCTTCCTGCGCCAATTGAGGTGAGATTTCTAGATGGCAGGATCCCTGTGAGATCTCGGCATTAGCCTGAATAGGCACTGTGTCAGATAGCAGTTCCTGGGTGCTAGCTTTAATACAGTTTGTTTCCACAACCGTGTCAGTCTTTACATGCGTTACCCTTTTAGAAGCTTTGTTAACCTGCGTTTCAACTTTCATTACCTTGTTAGAGTTTAGTCCCATGACTGGTGATGTGTTCATCTCCCTCTCTTGCCGTATTGCCGGCATAGCTGCCGTATTTCTGTCAACGTCTGATTTCAACACACATTCCTTTAGCATTGGAATGTCCATTTTACTTCCATTTAAACCACTTCTGGAATTAACACATTCCTTCATTGAATGTCTCCTAAGCTGGGAATTTTTACTGTTGTCCTGTGAATTGAGGGGCTGTTGGAGGTCTTTGCTGTGAAGGGAACTGGGGTCCGAGCACTTGTCCTGAAAGCTGAGAAAGCATTGTGGCTGTCGGCGGAGGCTGCGGCGGCTCCAGGTGTAACTCAGGTTTCTCTCAAGCGTGTGCTCTAGGTCGTCAAGCTCAGAGCCGCTACAGACCGCCAGTGAGCGCCGCTTCTCTCGGTTCTCCCGCTGTCGCTCTGCACGCCTCTGCTCCTGCAGCTCACGCTCAGCATTCTCCTGAGACACAATGTGAAACATTAAATATGAGACTGTATAAAAGAACAAAAACAACCATGGAATGCATTTTCTAAATACATATCTTTAAACCATATCTTCTAACTAACATCCCATAGTACATATAAGTAAATAGCACCCTCAAACCTCTGTATATTGCTTTAAACCAAACAAATAAAAGTAAGTATTGAATGAGGCAGTTCTACTAGAAAGTCCAAACAGATCTCAATCCAGTCCAACCAGTCCATATTTTTGATTACAGCACTTGGGTGTGTTAAGACTATTAAGACTGTAAGACTAATTATTGTAGAGCATGTAACTTTTACAGACAAGAATTCATGTTTTTCTATACAGAGGAAAAACTTGTTCACACAAAACTCCCTTATAACAGAAGCCTAGAAGCAGTTGTTGAATTCCATCAATAAAATATTCACATTAAACATTCATGTTAAACACATTTCTATAAATTTCATAAATTCCGCAGTCAACAGGGTTTGTGAGTGAAGTACCAAATCTCTTTGGTTACATCATAGCTGTGTTGGTCTGATGGCACATGTCTACCTTGGGTAACTCAGGTAAAGTAAAAGTAACCTGAATATTTTTTAACCATATTACTCCAGTGATGGAGATTAAATAAAAGCAGCTTTAGTAAAAGATTCTTTCATGTCCGTCTCATACTATGACCTTAAATCCTGATTTATGCTTCCCTCCAAACAGGCTTTGAATATGGCCGAGTGTGGCAGAACATTTCGCAAAAGTTTGTCTCCGAAACTGAAGTGTCACTAGTTAAACTACTTTAACAACCAAGCAGTGGAGACAAACACTATATTTTCTCAACATATCTGACATGCTTTTGAACTGATGCAAAAAATAGCAAACAAAACAATGCTCTTCACTGCTCTGTGATTAAAATAGATCAACATGTTGGTCAACTGGTTTAAAGAAGCTCTGAGCAAAATTCAAAAGCCAGAATTCATGCTTGCAAGTGAATGTTTTTCATTAGACAATGCAATTGTGCATAATCCTGCTCGCATGAGGCCATAGCAAAAAGAGTATATATTCTCGTCTTTGTCAAAGTACTTGCATTTTATTTAAACCAAAACAATATTGAAATCTTTCACCTATCATGTCTTTACCTGATGGACAAGTAATATTCTCCTCCTGTTCTGAAAGATTATAAACATACAGGGCTTTCCAAAGTTTGTTACAGATGCCTCTCAGAAGCAGCTCTAATGAAGCATCAACCAGGCATTAGTATGGAATGCATTTGTGTGAAACAATTACATATTTTAAACATGTACTGACAAAACTGACAATTAATTGTGGTTACATACAGTAAACTCGCACAATCAGCTCCTCTTCTCTTGATTTTCTGCCACTAAAACCACAGTGAATGCAAACAAAGGTAACCCAATCTTTATTACTGTTAATAATCCTAATCTGGATAGCAAGCTAGGCTAGCTAATACTAGGCTAGCTAGGCTAGCTAATAACCATAGTTCCTTCCAGTTTTTTCCTTTCTTTTATCAATATAAGAATATATTGTTTTCTTGTATTGATAAAGAAACTATTGTTTGTGGTCATCCCACATATGCCACAAACGCAGTGGATAGAGATTAAGACTTCCTCAAGCATGAGTTAGGAACCTCTGGCTCAGGTAGCGTGCTCACCTGCACAGCTCTTTGGAAGCGCTGGCAGAAGCAGTGAAAGATGCGACAGGCCTCCTCCAGCTTGAAGGAGCTTTCATCTTCACAGAAGAATTCCACCAAGGCCTGGCTGGTCTTACGCAAGCTTTCCACCTCTTCCTCGGCTTCCATCAGCCTCACTTTTGCGGTCTGGATATAAGAAAATGGACCGTAAGTGGCTACCTGGATACGGCTACACATTCACAAAATATACACACAGCATAGCATCGACATCGTATTGAAATCGCAGTAATAAGAGCAAATAACTGCTCCAAATTTTACCTCAAGGAAAGGTCTCATCTGCTGTTCAATCTCCGAATCTGTCTGCACACTGACTTGCAGGGTCTCTATTCTACTGTGTAAGCGGGACAGATCCTCCAGCACCGTCTCCTCTGACAGCCTAACACAGAATGAGTCCCATTTTAATTTTAATGGAACATTTTTTCTGCTAAATTTCATCTCATTACCTTGGCACAGTTTGTATGTGGCCTACAGTTTACTTAAATAACTTACCTTGATGCTCTACTGACATGACTCAGCTGGCTGGGAAACGTCAGTAGATCTTCATCTTTCTTCACGGCCTCCTGTAGCAGTAAACAAATCACAATGATGTATTATACACAACCCCCAGGGTCTAATTACCCTTTCAATGTTGAATGCAAAAAAATCTGATTTGGGGGGTCTACAAAAAAAATCCAGTATTATATATTAGTGTTGTAATACAACGTTATTATCTGTGTCTGCTCCAAATCTGTATTCCGATTTAAATCAAAAGTGGGCAAAGAGGAAAGAAAGAGTTTTATCAAAAGACTGAAAAAAACCTAGAGGTAGAAATGCCAGGACTGCCAGCATGGTCTGGGAATTCTTTGCTCTGACAGTTCCTCAGATTCATCACTTGAGTTAATCAGTTCCAAGCAGAAATGTGCGCAGGACTGTTTTCAATCTTTCTCGCAGGGTTATTATTTTTTCTTATACCGGTCTGTAATATTTTCTAATTAATTTAGTTGACACTATTTCCCAAAATATAAATAAACTTGTAGTCTAAATTAGACCTTGACCAGGAAGTTACTAAGGAATGGCACATGTTCATCGATGTGGTCTTTATTTGTTCCGTGAGCTTTGTATTTGACAGCTTTCTCATGCCTGGGTGGAAATAAAAACATTCTCACTCGCACAACTTCTTTGTTGTGTCCACTGGGATCACAGTCTCGTTACACACCGTTGGTCTTAACTAGATGCCATGTGAACTTTTCTGATGCAGTGTGAATCTTTCTTAAAAAAACAAATGAATGAATTAAAAAAAAAATTGTTTGTCTCCTGTTCAACTGACATGGCAGGAAGAATGTGAGGAGGGCTACATAGCAGACCTAGAGGAGCCAAAAGATTTTCAAGGGATATGAAAAAACTATTACTTTTTCACTTAGACTATCTATGTTATTTGTAATAATGAAAGAACATCTGTGAAATCCCACATACTAAATGTCTTAGTGCTATAAATTCAGAGCACCTAGGCATCATATGTTGTAAATCCAAATGAACATAACACAGATGCAATCATTCTACGACAATCTCTCCTTTTCATACAAGATATCAGGTTTAGAATTTTCATGTACGTCATGTCTTAGCAAGATTAACTTGCCATATAGTGTATTGGCAGGTATTAACGTAAATAAAAAATAATTGAGGCCTTTTAAATGCCACTACAAAAACAGTTTAAGATATTTCATATATAAACAAAATAACACGCATAAAGAAAATGACTTATTTACACTACTCAATATTGATCTGATTCGAGCATCTGATTTGAGACCTTTGCAACCTTCTGTTGCAAAGTTCTGCAAAACATCTGAGAAGCAACAGTGGAGTGTTTTAAATCTTTGTGCTATATCAGTGACTATTACACTCATTTACAGCTTAGAAAGTATGACAGATCTGATTTCGTGTTTCCAATCTCATGTTTCACGGCTGGATCGGCCCCAATTCCGATCAATGCAGCTGTACTTATGAAACGTTTCAAGGACGCAGCATGAACTAAGAATCGGGACAGGAAGTGTTTTTACTTTCTTTCGTGTTGCCTAGATAAGAGAACATCCATTTCGATAAGAGAACGAAAATGCTAGACAATGGCATGCTATTCACACTACTATCTCTGTTCCTACGTAACCTCTGTAACGTGAACCTGTCAACCTCATTCAGAAACAAAGTGTTTCACAAAGAAACACAATGAAATCATCCTCTACAGTCTCAATTGCAAAACTGTGTCCCAGAGCTGAGTGCAGACAATTCTTACAGTGATGTAATCCCCTTTTCACTAACAAGGTGCTCGTGCTGGAGTCAGGGCTGTGTCAGCATAGAGGTGTGCAAATGACCAATATTTAAAATCACACTTCCTGAGGGAATTCAGCTCTAGGCTGATCTCCACCTGTTCTTGCAGTTATTTTTGTTTGTATATGCCAGCGATTTTTTACATATCCCAAAAAATAAAATAATAAGTCATTGAAACCACAATTAGTTACTGAAGATGAATGAATAAATTATTGCGTTAAGCAAAATTTACACCAGACGTGATAAATTTATCAAGTAGTGTCACACAAGCACTGTACACCATCCAGTGCGCTCCCAAGTTAATCAGTGTGGCCTTTCTCCATCATCGCAAGCTTCATATCTGACCGCCTGCACGAGAGTACAAAAATGCCCATTCCAGCAATCTTTTTGCTGGCTTCTGTGGGATTCCAATTCTGATGCACACCTCTGACTAAGAGCAAACATTTCATTCACAAGCAAGCCACAGTTTCATCAGTACGAGCTCCGAACCATTATGTACTCCGGTGTGGGAGTTTACAAATTCATGGTGTAAAAATAGCAGCATTCAAATCCCTCAGCATTTGAGCATAGCACAAAGACATTGCCACTGATTATGATTACACACAAGGTAAGAAATAGCTGTTTCAATTCTTTTAAAAGTAAGTTTTGTTAGTGGTAGCAATTTGGTAGCATTAGTATTAGCAATGTAGCTGCCAATTACGACTGCCAGTAAAATGGCTGATTCTACCTCAGTGTATTGATTAATGGTTGTGATTAATGGTTATTTTTTCTGTCTTATATTCATCTCCAAGCTGGTTCTAATTGCCTGAGGTGATTTCCATGGCCAATAACAGGCTCTTGAAGGGCTATTCTTTTATCCCACTGTATGCATGTCTATGGATGAGATGACAACAGAAATTGACTTGATACACACCATGGCGACAAAATGTAGGAGATCCATGCCTGGTTTGTTGGCTTTGGTGTCGGCCAATTTGAGCAGTGAGGCGATCCTGAAGCCGGCCGCGTTCCCTGCGTAACCTCCCTACGGGCACAAGTGAGGTCAGTGTGATTGTGTTCCATGGTGCATGACTTTTTAAACAAACAGAGCATATCAGAGCCAGTAGGCTCACAGCATGGATACCCCCACCAAAGACACAAAGACATACACACACACGCTTTTATGCGCCTTTGAAGTGAACACTTACAGCATTCATGTAGTTCCCTGCCCTCAACACCAGGCGCAAAATGGAGTGAAGCTTGTGGCAACTCAGTAGCTCTGCAAGGAGAACAGCAGAGAGTCGATTTAGCACCATAGAGGTCACATTACAAATCCTCACTCGTGTTTCTTTCTAAATAATATTGGTGTGTGAGCATGTCTTAGACAGCTGCTGTTTTTGGGAGGCATTGGGTAATAGAATTACTGATCATGTTCACATTATGTACCATGATAATCGGCACTGTTCTTTTTTTTTNTGTGTGTGCCTGGTTCTTTTTGATATAAATCAGTGAGCATTTTGTTCATTGTTCCTTCATAAGGTTTTATGTAGTCTATTAATCATTCCATCTCAAACACCGAAGAGCTGCAATGGAGAATGTTTTGTACTGTGATTTACAAGTCTGAGTAAAGTGACTTGAAATGAATGTGGATGAAGTGTGCTGAAAGGAAAGAGCCAAGCCCCCCCCTGCTGATGCCTTACCTCGAGCTGCCTCCCCCAGACATCTGGCCGCCACACACAGAGAGGTCACTGCGGGGTCAAACTCCTGCTGCAGGATCATGACGTCCAGACGCAGGCGAACACTAACAGAGACCGGCAAGGATTGAGGAAAGAAGGACTGGTCAATCAGCAGCAATTGCACACTGGCTTTGCTTTGTCTTTATTTAGGTGGGGGTGGGTGATAAGACACTAGGAGCTTACAGGGTGCACTTTATCTGCTGGGAGGGGTAAACAGTTACTAAGGAAATTGGTAAGAATGTGTTAACACTTTCCAGTTTGGAGAAAGGGGAGGTAGTGAAATGGCTGGATGGGTTTAACTACTTACTTTCGTACTTCTATCAGTAAGAGAATGAAGAGGTCTGGCTCTCTTAGCAAACTACGGTCTCTGTTAAACCTTTTCAGCTGTGCTTCCTGGAAAAGAAAGGCAATGTAAACAGATATTGAAAACTATATTGTCAGCTAGCAGTAATGCACCCATAAGGTCAAGTAACACATTTCAATCATTTAAATCTCAATGACTTCACTGAAGATATAACTACCATTGCCACTTAGACATATTTACAGACTGTAAATATCCAATATGTGATTTTGTCTTAATATCATTCATGAAAAAACAACAACAAAAAAAAAAAACAGTTGACCCAAAGTTAATATTGTTAATACAGTTTAATGTTAAGTTTCTAAGTTTGGGATATACCAAAAAATATAATACTGGTAAGAGTTGTTACTTTGCTATGAATCTGTAAACCATTCTGCCCCTAAATGTTCAAATATACCAACACTGCTTTCATCAGACATAATTAGGCTAGCCTAGTTGGACTAGACTAGTGGGACCAATATTAATAACAACATGTGGAAAGGCGTGGGGCAGTTACATGTGAGATTCCAGTGATAGCACAGCAAACATAAACTTAATCTAATATAATCCAGACTGAGCTGAGGATATACAGCCGTACTAATCTAGGGCAAAAATCACTGCAGTACCTCTTCGGCATCAGGCAGCAGTTTGCAGAGCTCGGCCAGTTTCTCTGCCCCGTAACGCTCCCCGGCCCCCTGCCTCACATCCTCCACAATCTCCTTTGCTGCGCTGCAGAGAAAGAAACCAGTTCATGTGAAAATGACATCACTTTTCACAGCATCACTGATACACATTATCTCTGTGTAGCTTAAGTAATAGAGCAAGAGACAGACACTCTACCCTGGGGATACAACGGTGACTCGGCTTTTTTTAAACAAGAAAAGCCAGAAAGTATGACAAGGAGGAAAACAAAGACAAGAGCTCCATTTACATTTCACCTGTTTTAGTTGCTTTTGAACTTGGACAGGCTTATCAAACTTATCAAGGTGGCAGATAGAAAATAAACCTCTCGGTCGTCACAATGGCGGCAGAAAAATAGATAAAGGGACTATACAAACATACAATGCGCCATCAGTGTTACCCAATGTCCTTAGCTGTACTGTTCCAAAGAAAAGGACAAACTCCATAAATGTGTCCACCACCAAGATGCCAGCATATGCATCAGCTACATTTCAGATTTAAACAATCCTATCCTTGGCACACCATATCTTCATGGACCCCGCTTTGTGTAAAAGGGCATTGTCATGCTGGAACATGTTTGGACTAGGCCCCTTAGCGCCAGTGAAGGGAACTTTTAATGCTACGGAATACAAAAGACATCCTATACAATTGTGCTTCTAACTTTGTGGGAACAGTTTGAGGAAGGTCCACACAGTCCACAAACATTTTGCAATATAGTGTATATGCTATTTCCCAAACAGCATACCTGCATACTACATAGCATAGTAAACAAGTAAGTGGCTGTAGTAGCATCAGAATGTACAAAATTTGGACCTTTAGTGCCCCGGGGTGCAGTTATAACTGCAACTTCCATCATGAGGTGAAGCAACCATTGAAAACTCCAGAAAATTCCAGAACAGTGGCAGTATTTTTGCCTCACCTTATCAGCATCGATTGCAGTTATTCTCATACTGCAGACTCTGACACTGTGCGGTGAAACACATTTGCGCTGTCAAAGTGCTAGAAGTATGGTCATGAATTTGTTGGCTGTTACAAGTTGGTGCCTATGAGTATCCGCACCTAATCCAAAACCAGTTAATGCTTAAATCCCAGCAAAACTGGTTTGGCTTCAACACCCACAAGGTGCTGAAACCATGAACTAGAGATGTCAGGGCCACTGGGTGGCATCACTATGTCACAACAGAAACAAACGTTTTGATAAAAATATATATGTATATATGTATGTGTATACACACACACACACACACACACACACACACACACACACACACACACACACACACAGAAAAGTAAGAAAGACATACCTGTTGCATGTAACCATTGGATTTGACTTTGGATGGTAAAAACTGTTGTCTGAGGTTAAACATTTTCACCTTATCAGTCAAACATGAGTAACATTTAATCATACCATTTTATACACTAATGGCACTACCCATTACTCTTTTATGACAATTTGCCCTCTCGCGTGAGACAGTACACGCAGGTGGCTCTTTCACTTTGCTCCCAAGAGCCTTGCAGAAAGCATTAGCTCATCTTTTTGTGCCTTCCAGTCTGTAATTGTTTATGTAAGAGAATACTAGTGAGCCCCAGGAGCCGGTAATATGACATAATGAAAAGGTACACGAGTAGAACACAAAGGCCCTCTCGCTGGTCATGAGGGGGAACATAATTCATAATGCGCCAAATCCTCAAAAAGTGACTCGCTACCCAAAAGCTTGTGTGGTCAGAGAAGATAAATAGGCAGACAGTGGAAACAATGTTTTAGCCTGCATGTGCACAACTTCAGAATGCTCCGCAGAGCAAGTTCTGGCAAATATCAGTGTTAGTAGAGCCGCTCTACTATTGTGACTTGGTCAACTGGGACCATATACACATTTAATGTACAAGTGCAGGCATGAGAGAAGAGAAAAGAAAAGAAAAGAAAAAGAAAAAAAAAACAGACCGGAAATTCTGAGACCTTGAAGTGGTCTTATTGACTTATGATATTGTCTGGAAAATGGAAAAGAGTTAAAAGTTTCATCGTGACTTGAGTAAATCACTGCTGTTTATTTTCTTACTCACCATTCTGTCATCACTATTAACAGCAAGTTCCTTGAGTGCAATGTAACTTAAGCACTATAAGCTATTATTGCGCTCAGTAGCTAGACAAAGACTAACAATTATATGGTGTATTACCTGTCTTTTCATAATAAGGAGTTTTCTTGTCCAGCACAAATGTAAGAATGCATGAACGAGGGTTTGTATTCCAAGAATTTACCGTTTTACCATATAGATTGCCAGAATAAATGAAAAACAATGCCTCGAAATTCTTGTTGAAAGCCAGTTTCTATAGGCTGGATGCATGCTGCCATTTGAAACGTTGTACTGTTCAGCTTTGGCACCTGTATTTCGAGTTTTGTAGCACACTGATTTGGAAAGTGCTGCTAATCCTACCCTGACTTACAATAAAAGAAGCATAAAACAGACACTCGTAATATACGAGATAAACGAATTCTTACAAAGTTTCAGTTTGATTCATTGCTGTGGAAGGAAATTTCTGAACGTATGTCTGGAAAGCGTGCAATAACTTCGAGACACGTGAACATACTACTGAAACAAACTCAATAGGTGAATAGGTTAACAAGTTTCCTGTTACTCCCCTCGTAGGTTATACGAGTTTGTAGTTTAAAGCAGATATAACCTTTGACCTCCTCAGTGAGCATCAAACCCAGCTGTTCACTTCTGATGTGAGTAAAAAAAAAAACAAACAAAAAAAAAACATCCCAGCTCTCCTTCACCCCTTCTCCCTTCCTTTTCACACTCCTGTCACTCCTCAAGAGGGCAATCCACCACTCTAAACAAACACACCGCCACAACTGTTAAGCGCTTCCTTTCACGGTGCAATACAGGACACCTCCAGTTCCTCTATCGCCAGACAAAAACACCACATTGCGAGTTTGTATTCACATGCACAGGAAGTGTCAAGGTTAACTGTGTCCTTACGTTTTGAACTGGCGTAGGAAGATCCCAACATTCATGCTGCGCTTTGGATCGAGGAGAGAAACCTGCGAACAGACAACAAAGACAGTAAGAACGGTTGTTGTGTGTGCTGCATTTAGAGGATCAAGTGTGGTTACTGATGCTCTACATTTGAAACACAGCATTATTAGGCAGCTTGTGTCTGTAGCAGAAAGGTCATTCAGATAAACTGCCTATTGAGAAAGTAGGCTGATGATAAAGCACAAGCTTTTCTCAGATTTCACTGACTTAAATTCTAATCCACAACATCCAAAAAGTGTGATGACGAAACCAGACAGTCTAACACTAGATGACAAGTGTGAATTTGAGAAATGCCTCACCTTCTCAGTGCCTGTTTTCTGTGGGGACCTGCAGCGGCCCAGGTTGTGGTTGAACCGGTCGCTTCCCTCTGTTTTAAGTGCCTCCTTCTGACCAAACAGCTCATCCAGAGAGCGTAGGTCAATTGGAAAGTCGTCGTCTTCGCCAGCGGTCATCGCGCCACTCCACACGCTCTTACGACCTTCCACCCGCTCCTTAGGAATACGCTCCCAGTTCAGGTTGCGAAGCCTCTGCTTTTGCACAGAGCCATGCCGGCTGATGGAGATAGCCTGAGCAGGAGGGGGTGGAGGTGGAGGAGGAGGAGGCGGTGGAGGAGGAATCAGAGGTGGAGAGTTGGGAGCAACGTCCATGGTTGTTACTTCCTGGCTGTTGGCACTTCCAGGCAGTGTTCCATGAAAAGCCTGAGACTCCTTGGGATTCACATGGAGGTGAAGGCACATAGAGGTTGTTCTTAGGTGACAAACCGTGTCTTCACAGTAACTTCTACTTTCCTTCTATCTGGTGCTTATCTGGTGGAGTAAAAGAGCATGAGACTGAAAATGGTGGCAAAAAGTGAGCAGTGAATTAGGTGACAAAGCATTGATGCAGCAATTAGGAAAGTACCAATAACTGGTTAGATGATGTATAGCAATATGATATTCATATTCTCAGTAAAAATATGAATTTTCCTCAGGAGCTAGGAGTTGGTTGTATGCAAACAAAAGCCACAGGACTTCAAATGCTAATGTATGGTATGGTAGGGAATAAGATGCTGTGTAGGGCACCCACAAAATGGACAAAAACAGCATACTGCAATTTTGATGTCTTGCACAATATTAAAAGTACGTTAAATTAATCCTGCAATATAAACAGTGTATCATGCAGCCCTAGTGTTGAGGTTCCTTATGGGTTAAAATGCTGCCTAATGAGGTAGAGGTAAACATCCAGACAACATTTAAATGTAACATGATAATATTGTGGATCATGATCAAAGGTTTGGCAATCATCATAAAACCTTTAATTTACTACTGGCATATGCATACTGGCCATAACTAACCTGTTCCTCGTTTATCCTAGCAGCTGTACTCACAGACCCTAAAACCAATGGATTTGGAATTACCACTACTAGCGTAAAAAAGCCAAAAAACTAGGAGAGATGACATCACGCTCACTGGGAAAAAGGTCAGCATGCCATTCAGCTTGTTTACCGCTCGAGTGTTCAAACACCTGGCAACTCTTCGACTCTAATTAAGACCAGCATGTCAAAATCTGGTCCTGGATGGTTTGAAGGCCAGAGTAATGAATTAACTGATGAGTTGAATCAGGTATGAATATCAGAAGGAGGTAGAATGCTAATCCTAATCAGACATCCTCCGAATTAGGATGGCAGGGAATCTCATGGCCCAACATGGCTACATCCAAAATGACATACTAATAAACTAAAAAGTATGTCTAGAGTATTAGTCATATACTGTATTGACAGTGTCTAGAAAGTATGACACGTTTTGACTTTTTTGACTGAAGTTTTAATTAATGTGAATGGGAGCACTGGTATTAATGGAAAAAAAGGATATACCAAATTCAAACAGAGAGCAAAACTAGTAGGAAAAAAGCACAGAAGAAGGGTACAGAATAAGAAAATATGGAAGAGTCTGTGGCTTCCTCCAGTAACTATCCATCCATCCATCCATCCGTTTTCTGTACCGCTTATCCTACATGGGGTTGCGGGGAGCCTGGAGCCTATCCAATGGGCCTCAGGGCGCAGGCAGGGGATACCCTGGATGGGGTGCCAGTCCTTCACAGGGAAGAATCACACACATACGCACACTACAGACAATTTAGAGATGCCAATCAGCCTACAATGCATGTCTTTGGACCTGGGGAGGAAACCAGAGTACCTGGAGGAAACCCTCGAAGCATGGGGAGAACATTGCAAGCTCCGCACACACAGGGCGGAAATGGGAATCGTACCCGCAACCTCAGAAGTGCAAGGCAGACCACTGAGCCACCATGGCACAACAACAAACAAAATAAACAGAGGTATACATAAATAAACAAACCACAGCCTCGATACAGATCATTTTTAGGAGGAAAGTCACAGTTAACCAGTGGTTCATCATGTCAGCAATACAAATCCGATTGACTACAGTGAATTAAGCCACTCAATCAGCAAATCAGCAAAGGACCAGATAACCTATTCCCAAAGAAAACACGTGAGGGTGCTGTTCCTAGATGGTATTCACTTTTGGCTATGTTTAATTCAAAGAACAAAACTAGTTTTACTAATACACCAATACTGCACTCAGACAGTGTATAATGACCAATAGTGCACTCTGTGTAATATACAATGAGCTGATCAGTAGTTTATCACAGACTCTCTGGCTGGAAACTCCCACTGACTAATCACTGCTGGTGACTTCCAAAAACTCTCAGACTAAATGTCACACACAAATTCTGTTTCACTTCAAGTCTGAAAGCAATTTGGAAAAGCAGTTTGGAGAAATATCATAACTAGGCAGTAAGAAGTGCTATAGAGTCATTGCATCTGTGCAAAATAATCTTATCACTGCAACTTCAACACTTTCTAGCACTTTCTGGTCGACAAGACTCTCGCGGTCTTGTGCTTCACAGAATTCCTGAAGAAAATTACAAATTTAGTCATTTCTAAAATGCATGGAATTAGAAAAAGAGAGACATTTCAGTATTTCTAAAGAGAAAGCTTGAAAGCGTTTCAGAAAACTGTTTCACTCAAGGAGCTCAAACACACAAACACACCAGCTCTACAAACTAATACAAAAAACTCCCAAATAGAGAATACTCACGTTTTAGTTAAAAAAGAAAATCATATTTTTCCAAGTTTGCCCAAATACACCGTTTAAACACCCGCTGTAATCACCTCAGAGAGACGCAGAGAGCGACTCCGACAGCGTAAAGCGCACGACGGCATCTTCTGCTGAGTAAACCAACGGTAAAGAAACCTCTGCGCACGCATGCGCACTGTAGCTCTATACACGCCAGGTACTGTAGTGTTCACTAAGGCAGTGCTGCAGGCTGGGTTACTCCTGTACAGATGGGCTAATTTTAACGAGAGTGGGATTGATTATCATTAGTAATAAATAAATAAATAATTATGTTATGCATTATGTTTCAGAATACAGTTTATTATTCATGATGGCTGATAATAAATATATAAATAAATAAATAGTGTGTGAATGGTTGTGTGTGTGCAATTGTGCCTCGTGATGGGTTGGTACCAGGGTGTCTCCTACCTTGTACCCTGTGTCCCCTGGGATAGGCTCCAGGTTACCCTGTGACCCTATATAGGTTAAATGGTACAGAGAATGGATGGGTGCCTCAAATTGTGTGTTTTTCTTGCTTGAACTTCTCTCTAACCAATTTCTTCTGTGATTTTCTGTGCGTGTGTTCCCTGTGTCCATGTGGGTTTCCTCCAGGTTCTCTGGTTTCCTCCCACATTCAAAAAAAAAAGAAAGAAAGAAAGAAAGAAAACATGCCAGCTGGTGGATTCATTATATTAAATTGCCCCTAAGTGTGAATGAGTGTATAAATGTGCAGTGTGTGCCTTGCCATGGACTGGCATAAACTGCGACCATGACCAGAATAAATTGAAGATGAATGAATGAATTAATTAATTAATGTAAAAAGGCAAAAATGTAAGCTATATATTACATTATTTAAAACATTTTAAATTATGAGGATGTGGTTGGGTCAAGTGATATTTAAGATTATTGGTGATTTCATGTACGTTTCTTTTTATATATAATGCACAATGCTGCTAAAAACACAATCTTTGCAACGTAAGTGCACCTAAAATCCCACAGTGGCCATTTCTGTATGAATTTCAAACAATCTGTATAAATAATTTCATCTTTTCATTTTGTCTTTGCATGATGTATAATGACTTATTTTTTATACTTTTTATTGGAACCGAATCTATCTAGGTTGAGGCCTACAGATGACAAATATATGCATGTATAATCATCTACTTGATTCTGAAAAGTTTTCAAAAGTCCCAGGAAGCCCAGGTGCCATGCCAACATTGTTCATAAAGTTCACAGACCAAACAGGAACTGCTAATCATGGATTAATGCCAACTAAAGTGGCAGATTAAATGAAGGAAATACATTCTTCAGTGTCACTTTGCAATGTTGATGTTGCAGATATTTAACAAATTAATTAATGCTTAGATCTTATCTTCCAAATATGATAGGCAATCACTGCTATTATCAGTCAGTGTCCGTGTTAAGTCTTTGAATAGCCAAAGTATGACATAATTCAGACTTTGTCCACTTGAGAAACCAATGATGAGATCATTAGTCGTCAGTCAGTATTCTAGGAGTTTGTTCTTCTTTTAATCTTTATCAGTGTAAACCTGGCCCGAGGAGAAAGCCTTGATCTGCGCAGTGCTGAGAGTCAGGCAAGTATCAAACACACATGATCATGAGAAACAGGGTGAGGACTATTCAAACTCTGGTGTTTCTATGTGAAAGAAGAAAGCCAGGAAAGCCAAGAACCCTGAAGTCAAGATGCGTGTGGATGAGTGAGGCTATCAGATTACAGTGTGAGTGTTGAGTCATAACACAGTCCATTCACAGGAGATGCTGGAGGTGCCACTATGCCATGCTAGCATTGCTTTCAGTTCAACCTACTCACGCACATCATTATAAGGTGTGTCAAGTGATGAAGGTTATGCCCCTATAGCTTTTATTGCAGTGATTATGTTACCATGAGGGATATTGAGGACAAGCTGAGCCAGAACAAACTTGTAGCATGAAATCTTGCTTTCTGTGTGGTGTGTTCCTCTGCTTACTACGCTTGTAGTCTCAGAATGCAATTAAATGCCATTAATTGGGAGAAAGTTGGCAGTATTTCTTTACCTACAACCACAGGGATAGTGATGTACACAATTGTGGGTGATCCTGTTGCACTTTTGGTAATTAAGCATTGCCTTGCATTTAGCACATAGTTAGGGTATAGGAACATGTATGCACTCATAACCAAGTCATCAACCAGAGTGAAAAAAAAAGATGTTTCTTTCAGTTGATCTCTGTTCCAGGGCAAATAAATTCTTGATTATTGCTTTATGTAAATTGCTGGCCTAAAAATTAATGTTAGTGAGCCTATGCATTGATGCATTGATGGACTGTGCAGACATGTGAGTGAGTCACAATCAGTGTGACTTCTTCTGTATTTTTCCCAACACCAAGTATGCACATAGGGGCTCGGTAGCTAATGGCGTAGTGCTGAGAGGCTGCTTGGCAGAGGCTGGTGCAGTGGATTAGTCAGGGGCAGTTCTTTTGAAATCTTAATCTCACTTTGAAGTCATGAGAGAGTTATATACAGGTGAGCCCAGCAACTTCCCTTAGACCCACAGCAGCCCAACATTCACACTATTGCTAACTGTACAACAGGTTATTCCTGTTAGGAGTCTTTTTCATTTTTGCACACTTTGTCAGGAGGTGTTGTCGAGAACCAACAAGGCGAAACAACAACAACAACAAAAAAAAAAGTACTCACATAGAAGAGCTGTCGGCTATTGCTGTAATTAGATCAGTGAAAAAGTAGATGGTGTGTTACAAATACAGACCTGATGCTTACACATGTTTTTGACAAACTTACTGAAACAGATTCTAGTGAATGCACAATCTGTGACAAGATCTAAGAGACTGAGTGTTGATAATCATGATCTGCTTCACAGCTGGGGAAATGCACAACAGCTTATCTTTTAGCCGTTGTTCGGAGTTCAATGTTGGCTACATTTCCTCTCTGCTAGGGGGCTTTTGAGAATTAAGTAGAAGCGGGCTTCAGAACAGCTGTACCACATCATAGACCAGCACATCATAGCTTTTAAGAGAACTCATGTGTCCTGTTTCGAGGATAGGATTGCGTTTAAGGCAATTTTGAGACAAAGGGACTGTAAGAGAGACCTGAGAGATACACACAGAAAAAGAGGAGGGGAGTCATTAATAGAAAGACTGTTAGATACAGTATTAATGTGCATAACACCAGGGCAGGAAATCTTAAAAAAAAAAAAGAAAAGAAATCTTGCTGCATGGGTCATCAGAGGTCCTCAGAAACTACTTTTTTTTTTTTTGCACACTCTGCTGTAATTCCACTAAGTTCTTCTTGGCCCAGAGCCATGGGACTTGTTGCAGATAAAGAGACAGTTCCTATTCTCCTCCCTATTATGTTGTAGATGTAGAGGCTTTGTATCCTACACTTATATATAATGAAGGAGTACTGTGTGACCAGGAGAACTCAGAGCTCATTGGATATCTAAGGCAAGCATTTACATGTCTGAGATAGTGACACAAAAGGGTTTGTCACAGTAAGAAAAGCAGGTGACACACCAGCTTTCATCTTCTCTATATAAAGACTTTTACCAATATAATGGTAAAATTCTGGCTCAGATTTGCTTTTGAATCTTGTTCTGACAAGGCGCTTCCATTTCCAACTAGGATTTCCTGAAGTCCGGTAAAAAGGGTTTATTGGACTGAAAAAAACACAAGTGAAAACTTCTCCACCCAAAAGTCTCCTTCCTGCTTCTGCTGCCTTGGCGTTTTCACTGATTTTGAAAGATCACATGAAAGTATGATAACATGATAACAGTAAAATTGCACTTTGCATTTTTTCATAATCAGGGAGATGAGATACAGAGGAAGACAGACAATGCCAGGCAAAAGCTTTTAAATAAACTATATTTTATAATTTTAGGTTTACATTACTCATAAATAATCAACCTTTTGAAGATCAAGACATTGAGAAATGCTTTTTTTTTTTTAAATGGCAGAAATGACTGAACAACCTAATCTAAACTAACTGGTCAAAATCTTTATCATCTTTATTTATTTATTAGGCACTTATAGCACACCACATATTTATGTTTTACAGATAATACTAGCCCTGTCTATGAGTCTTTTATCTATAGGCTTAAGGGGTTTACCGACCATGTGCTGCTGCCTTTAATAAAGCACTTATTTATGTCATGTTAGTCATGTCAGGATCTGAAAAAAAAATTAATATGTTCCACAAAGATTAATGTTTCCTTATTAAATTGCTCTTCAATTGCTCTATCATTTAATTTGGTCCAGAGAAATAGTGATTACACTGTNTGGCATTTGGCAGACGCCCTTATCCAGAGCGACTTACAATAGTGCTTTGAAGTCTATCAAAATACATTCTGCTATTGTTAGTCATGTTAGGATCTGAAAAAAATTAATATGTTCCACAAATATTAATGTTTCCTTATTAAATTGCTCTTCAATTGCTCTATCATTTAATTTGGTCCAGAGAAATAGTGATTACACTGTAGAAATACATACAAAACGTAGTCTATTGTAGTGTATATTTAATGCAATGGTATAGTTTCTATCATCTACTGTGATAAATTTAAAGATACATTTTTTTGCAGGGATAGAGGCAACAGAACTGAAACTGCAGATCACTGAGTTTACTCAAGTGTTTCTTTATAATTACCCATGCAAGCTTCAGTGACGGGACAATGTGCAGGGCCGAGTGCTTAGCCAAAGTTTGCCTATTTTGACTGAGCGCTCGAAGGAGGCTCCTTGTGTGGCAAGAGTGATCACACAGTTAATATTCAAAGGCTAGTGCCTTGTAAAGGAAGTCCTTTAAAAGAACCTGACAAAGCGTGTCCAGCACACAATGGGACATCACTAAATAGGCTGTATATATAGCAAAGAAAAAGAGGGCTTAGGCAATGTCGTCATATATACAGTCTAGGGGGGTTTGGTTTACATTGGCCACACCCCTTTCCCAGCTTCCCCCTTTCACAGCAGCCATCTTTTCAAACCAGGCAGAACAATAGAAGAACATAAAGAACAACATTTAGATTTTGGTCTCGATAATGAAAGTTGCGGGAAGTACACTAGTGGTCTCTGAGTAATAAAATCAAAAATGTTTTCTAATCATTTTGGTAGTTCCATCAAAGTGGAGAATTTGGGAAACAGCCAATCGTAACTAAATAAATGAAATGACTGAAAATAAAAGGAAAAATATGTGCAGAAGTGAAGACGTGGTTGACTACAATTAAAATGGCACAGAGCTGTCAGTTAGATCATTGCGCATAATATAATAATTACCGGATGAGGTGAACCCTACATGTTCATAGAAAATCCACAACATTGTCCTTTGCTTAGCCCCTCCATTAACTGCCCTATTCAGAAGTAAGAATGTATGAAAAGAAAGAGCCTCCTGTGATATAATAGAGGGCTTTATACCAAGATTGTTGGTGTTAAATGAAAACTGCAGGAAAAGACGGTTGAAAAATGAAATATATGACAGAATGAAGAAAAGGTGGAAGTGGGCTATCAGCATGCACACTATTAGCATACTGTGGACCCTGGACTGGTGCATGCTCACTATGGAAGCACTGGCTTAAGATTAATGCCAAGTTTATCATTTGTGTCAAACTTGTATTACACAAGTGTGTAATACATTATTTTGAAAAGTATCCCATGGCACAGTTTAGTGATTTAACATGCCTGATAAAGAATTCATAATAAGCTGATAACACAAATATGACTACAGCATGGGATCAGGCAGTTTGTTTGTGACATTATGATATTAGTTTCAGGCTTTGCATGCTTTAAAATAATATCAAATGTGTATTAAAATATTTTCATATGTGTGCACATGTAAGTTATTTGCATGTACATCCATTTAGCTGAATTGCTAGTCTCTTAAACCCTTTCAAGACATAGAACTCCAGGTCCAGTACTCTCTTTTTATCCTTCACAAATCTTAAAAAAGAACCAAAAGACAAACAAGTCCCTAATTTTAGAGGTGGAGGAACCTATGTGCTCTTTTACACGTAAAACCTAGCCTCTCATTCATGTTTAATCTGCCGCCTCATCTAACACACTCATTCACACATACACTCTGTTGCCTTGGCCATTTTGACCTCATTACTCCTCTTTTTTTCATCAATAGCTGCTGCATGCCAAGTGGTGAGGTCATCTTTCACGGAGCCATTGGCAAGATACTTTGTATTGGGGGCATATTTGGGGGAAAGCATCCGGGAGGAGGACCACAGCAGGGGATTGTGAGGGACAAATGACTGTCACCAGTGTTGATGGTCCAACAAGGTTTGGGAAAACAGAAATTAGAACCCAACTCAGCCCCCATCCCCCCCATTTTTGGTTCTTCCACCAAGTTTAAGATTGAAAGGAAGACACGAGGAAATGGAAGGCCGGCCTTGGATGGACCATTACTGGTCTAAGCCCCTTCAGTCTTTCTTGCTTTTTCTTGCCTCCAGGGCCTTCCATTCAACTAGTCTTTTCCATTCTCCATTCACTAAAATGGTGCATAACAATACAGTTTGCCTTTGGCCCGTGCCACCAAGATGTTTGTTAAACATGCTCTTATGTGTCTGTGCCGCTTCACTCTACACCAGCTTGTTCTGGCACATCGGCCACATCGCGTGCGACACTGGTATACATTACTGCAATTTCAAAAAAGGAGCTAAGCCAACTCTCTACCAATTTCCAACACCTATTAAACACTTTTCTGCGCTGCAGCATGATACAGTAGGGTAATTTTAAAAAGATACCAAAAAGATGTGTTATTATTATTTTCATTAAGTGACCCATACCAAGGCATGCACTCAGGCTGAATTTGGTTAACCTTCCTACCCTGGAAACAAGATCACTAAGTGGGCTAAAGTAAGTTCCAACTTTGTAATCTTGTGTAATCCATTGATTGGTCAAAGGCAATAGTCACTTCACAGACATCCCTTGTGTCAGTCAACCCTGATAGCACATGTATATATATCAGCATGACGTGCACAATTTATGTCACAACAATGTAGCATGCAGCTTGTTTGCTAATTTGGATGATGTCAGTAGTTTCCTGCTGGCAACTTGTATCTTATGGGTATCTAAAAAGAACCTCACACTTTCATGTGTACCAGTATTTACAGTATTTACAGCATTTGGCAGACACCTTACATTTATCTCATTTATACAACTCAGCAGTTGTGGGTTAAGGGCTTTGCTCAAGGGCCCAGCAGTGGCGGCTTAGCAGGGAACTCATGACCTTCCAAGCGACCACTGCCAGTATGTGATGGGAAACTAACACCTGTACATAATGTGGATCTGGATTCTGTACTACTCTGTCTGGTGAAAAGGTGATAATTGATCGCCACTTTTTTAGATACTGCCCTTGCACATGCATAAATCTCAATCACATTTTCAGTCCACATCAACACAATTTAGCATTCACATGCCCAAAGTGAGATATTAGAAGAGGAAATGGGTTCACAACAGTGTTGTGTTGTTTGAGTCAATAAAATCAGTGACAGTCCTGGGTGTGGGGTTTGGGTCAAGTTATTCTGCTTTTGTGAGAATGTGTAGACACACTCTCTGCACCAAAAAAAGAGCTCCAGTGTGCTTGGCACGGCCAGAAAGGGAAAATGCACAAAGGGAGGGGTGACCAGTGTTGGCAGGGTAGCGATGGTCAGCGTGAAGTGAAAACTGGGCATGTTGTTGCCAGGTTGCTTTGTCTGAGCCTGAGTAAATAAGAGACCATGCTCTGTTTAACAAAAAAAACCCTCTCAATAAAGCCACCACCTCATCCAAATTACACTTATTATCAACTATTACCCCCCCCCCCACACACACACACACACACACACACACACACCCACGACACACACAATTTATTTTGTTTTTACTTTCTTAAGACCAAACTACTATGATGAAATGGTAACATCAGGGAAAAGTACAGTCTGGTAATCAATATGGAGTTAAACCATACTTCCCTGTGACATATACCGGGTCTCTTCTAGTGGGGGAAAAAAAACAGAACTGAATCTCTATTTTTCCTGTCAGTTTGCTTTCATTCCAACCCCACATGATATTCCTATCTGTTTTCAGTCTACTGTTTGTGTGGCCCCTGACGGTGGAAAATATGAGAAAAAAGGGAAACCAGAGCAGAGACCCTCCTGCAGGCTGCGGCCTCGCGTTCATCTCGTCCCCATGCACGTTCAAATACATCAACACCTCTCTTACTCTTTGCTGTTTCTCTTTGTCAGGCTGAGGAATGGACAGAAAGTCCCTCACTCTGCTTTGTCAAAATAATATATTACCCGACAACATGAACTTTCTATAGTAACATCTCACACATTTTCTTTCCTCAGACAAAAAAACCCAGCCTCAAGCCTTCATTATTTAGAACCTAAAATACAATTGCTCCGTGTATCATCGTTATATAAAGAGTAAAGAGAGTCAGCGTGTGGTTCGTAGCACTTTATCAGATTGAGGCAAAGCTTCCCCAGCTGGTATCACTTTAAACAAAGCCCTGTGTTCTTATTTACATGAGCACACACAACACACTTTCAGCTATCTGATGTGAAAAGCTAGTGTTGGTCAAGCGTAATCAGATACAAGAGGTTAGGAAAGATCCTGCTCTGGTTAAGCTTAGCTAAAAACCCAGGATTCCAAGGCTAAAGCAGGGTCAAAGTTTAACTCTCAGCTGTTTCAGGTTATCACTGATGGCCTAAATTTTCAGAGGGTTATTTATCAAGCCCAACCATTAGTGCCATGGAAATATTGTTCTTGATGTGCTTCAACCAGAAATAGACCCAGCAGGGCCTGCCTCCCTTCAGCATGGACGTTCTCTGGATAGGTCACAGAGAGAAAGTCAGCAGGAGACATGGGAGGAGTTGTTCACGGTCATCCTGTTGTTGATAGTCCACACCTGTCTGTTGATTGTAAAAAGAGACAGACTGTGTAGGATAGGGCAATGTGTATATATTGATAGTGCTTATGGGATTTTGTTTATCTAGTGATGCTAACCAATGCTGGTCAGTGACAAAGTTAATGGAAACCATTTCATCTGTTGGTCATGAAAAGGTTTTACTAAGTATTAGCAAAATTAACATTTTGCAATTTGAGTTAGTGTATTTATACTTTCCATATGTAACTACTGTCTTTTTTGGGTCACATGTCTTTTATTATGACCTGTGGTAAAATAAAGTCTAGACATCGCTTTAGTTATATTGCTAAAACCTCCATTAACGAAATATTCAAAGAACTTGGCACACTGATAAAACTGACCTATAAAACAAAGGTATGCCCTCTGATGTGGTGGCAGACAAGAGGAATTGTCTGCAGGTTTCACCCAGGCTGATGATATTGTTATTCAAAATGTCCACATGTAGCACACACGATTAGAAACGTCAGACAAATACACTGGGTGAAAATGAAAAAGATCTGAAAATTTGTCTAAAAATAAAGTAACAATTATTTCTAAAAGCAGCATTTGTGATATACTTTGTGGTCATTAGCTCTCTAATGAGTAACTAATAACACTACAAACATAGGAATCTAGACCTAGTCTTTAATTACCAAGTCACAGCTAAGGCAATTTCACACAGGATAAACAGACTCCTCTGTTAGAATAGACACCATTTCTGAAGTCCAGGACATTAAAAGTTCATTAAAAAGTTTCTTTGTGTGGTAAAGTTCCAAGTGGGGTCAGTCACAGGTAACTCTGGTGAAATGAAAATTGGAGACATATACAACATTAAAGGTAAGGCTTGTGTGGACACAGGCTAAGCTGGAGTCATGCTTGAGTACTCCTATATATCCCTATTACAAAGCAACCATTACCATGGGGCAGGATTTAACGAATAACATCAAGGGATCCACGCACCCAAACACTGAAAAAGCCTGTTCATCTTTCATCACCCAACCCCAGCCCCCCCTTAACACATCCTAAGTGCAGTCACATGTTTGAATTTAGATAAAACCTGCCATTCAGAAGACATCTGGGAATATATTGGTCAACCCTATTTGATGCATCATGCAAGCCTTGTGTTGAAATGTGTTGAAACACCACATAAATATATGTGTTGATATGGGTAAACCATGTTAAATACAGCTGTGGCTGAATTTTGGAAAAATGATGAAAAACCAGGTTTTGACCAAAGATTTTCTTCTAATAATGTACATTGACACATATAAATATATTTTACCAAAGGGACATGGAAATTATTTTATTTAGGCTAATTTCTAACCTTCACTTGGCTGGCTGGCTGCAAAGATCATCTTGGGTAAGGATTTAGCTAATCAGTTTTGTCTATGCAGTCACATCATCAAAACAGTGCTTAGAAACTCTGTATAGTGGACAGTGTTAAAATGTTTAAATAAACTAATAAAAAGACAACAAGAAATAGAGTCAACTTATCCGAACTGACTTAATTAATCAGTGGTTATTTCCCCACCAATGCTATGAGCGAACGCTGATAGCTGAGTGAAGAAATGACAATGAGGCTAGAGTTTAAATGGCACAAGTGACTTTTACATTAGGTTGAAACCGAGACGGACGAATGATGCTGGTAATCAAAGTGATAACTCATTTCCCATTGTAAACCTGTAGATCTTTAAAATTTGGCAGTAATGTTTTCTGAAAGTAGATTATGTTATGAATATAGTTGTATGTAGGGTGTCTTTTAGGAGACTTTGAATGGAATCTTATAAATTTTCTTTCTTGTCACTTTTGAGGATAAATAGATTTTAAAATGCTTCAGGGAAAACTGTATTCTCAGAAATATGCAGTATATAGCAGTATAAAATATCAAAATCTGACCATGTGAAGGCCACCAAACATATCAAGTGCCATTAGGCTATCTTTTTTTGCAACTGACAGTGAAATTATGACACAAGATGAATCCAAGGTAGATGCTCATGTTCAGCATTAAAAAGACTCCAGGCACTTTAGGAGGTGAGCTTCTTTTCTGGCGCTGTAATGACATGGTTCAGCCTTAGCTTTAATTCTTTCAGCATTTACTACCAGGTGCTCAAGTTAAGAACATAAGAAAGAGGAGCCTCTGAACCGAGAGGCTACAAAAAATCCAGCAGGCCCTTAATGACACAGTACGAGCATAAAAACAACGAAAACACAGAGAGATAAAGTAAATGCTTATTATAACTACACTCACCGGCTTTCTGCCATGATGGTGGTATGCACTCCTTCCCTCATGTGATAGCTGATGATAAATGGTACTTAGTTCTATGTAGATATTTTCGTTTTGGCACAAAAGCAGTTAGATTTGGCAATCATCGTGGCATGCCCATTGCCTAGCAGCATCCCTGTTCTGACTCCAAACACAGGCCAAGTGATGAGCTGCTAAGTAGTCCCCAAGTCTGGCAATGTGCATGTGGAAGTGTACTATGCCCATACAGTCACTTCTAGAATTATTGGCACCCTTCAAAAGAATGGACAATAAAATAAACATTAGACATAATTCGCTCTAACTGCTAATGAATAAGATTGAGAATATTGTTGTCCCTGACCAATTTCCGTTTCCCTGCCCCAAGCCACAGCACTGCCAAGCTGCCACTGTTGGACCTTTGAGCAAGGCCCTTAACCTTCGCTGCTGAATCATGGCTGACTCTGCGCTCTGACCTCAACTTCCTAACAAGCTGCAATATGTGAACAAAAGAATTTCACTGTGCTGTAATGTATATGTGAAATATGAAATATTTAAATATGAGGTTGGACACATGTAAAGTCCATTTGTCATCTGTCATCATGTGGGAAACCCTCCACGAAAAGACTGTTGAAAATTTGCTAGGAAAACATGCCATGACAAATGATCAACATTTGCCATAATGCATGATTATACTGACTCCTCATACTGTTTGGGCCTGTTTAGTTGCTCAGGCAAAGCAACTGACAGCATCACAAATTTTATTAAATACCAAGATATTTCAGCCCAAAACCTAGTTACCTCTACCTGGAGGTTAGGATTTGCCCATAGTTGGATCTTTCAACAGGATAAGGATACCAAACACACTTACAAATCATTGTTTTGCAATGACTATCTCAGTCTCCAGGTTTATTCTACAAATCTGTTTTATGAATTGAAGATGGTGTCCACATTTGCAAACCTATAAATTATATAATGCTTAAAATGTTCTGCATGGAGGCATGGTCTCCAAATATGTTAGACATCACATCAGATCTCTCCCATGGAGACTTATTTAATTATTAACTGCACTACACAGCCTCCTTATGTGTTTGAAATGTTCAAAATATCACTTACTGAATGTTTTACCAATTTTCTGTTAATTTTTGCCCATATTCATTAAGGTGTTAAAACTCTGAAGCTGACTGTACAGTGTTTACTGGTGGACTGATGAGGAAACACTGTTGTTGCTTGTCCTGGTTTTTGTTGCTATTCCTGGCTATAGTCAGCACCTTAATCTTGATGCCACCAATAACAACACTAAGAAGATTGCTGCAATGTCAAAGCCATCCACTGGCCAGAAATCCCAGAGAACCCAATTGAGAGTGCTTTCACTGGATAGGAAGGAATGATTAGCGATGCTTTCCCTGTCTAGTCCACCGACGGTAGTCAGTGGAACTGCTATATTGTCCATTCAGAATTGGATTAGTTAGTCAGTTAGTGGTCACGTTAAACTGTTTGAAAAGATACAGTGGCCAACACTAGTGTAACTGAGGCAGGATTTATATGTACACCTAGATTGATAACTATCCCACAATTGGGGTTCAGGGATTCCCAAGGTTCCATGAGGCAGGTTTTTAAAACATTTAATACAATCAACAAATGTAAATAAACAAACATTTAAGACCTCCATTTTTGGAATGTAGTTACTATGGTTTACTTTACCTAAACTGTGTCCTACTGAGCCTGTTAGAAGAAAAACAATGTAAACCAAGCAACACAATCTCACAGGATGAGCAATTGGCCATTATAGCTGTGAGGCGGTTTAACCAGTTTCCAGTTAATTATTATAGAATTTTTTTTTAACGATTAAATTTTTTAAATTAAAGCAATTGGAACAAAAATGGGCGTATCATAATGTAGTTGAGACATGTCCCTTTGGTAAATTATGCCAATTCTAATAACATTCTCCTAATGCACAAAGATTCCTATTTGGACGTTATGAGTTATTGTTGAGCCTGCCAGTGGTCAGAAACTCAGATTACAACCTCAATATACTGATATGTGCTAATATAGACCTACTGTATATGTTTTTCACGAGGGCCAAGGACTCATGCAAGTGGAAGTTTAACCGTAAAATTAATTCAGATGTAGGCGAACTGGTAGCTTGGACATTTTTCACCTACATGTCACTTAGACAGACTCTTTGCAAAGATGATACAACTAGATAATTTGATTTCTTCTATGGGCTCTCTGGCCTTAATCCTTAGCTATTAGTCTGGGATTTACTGTAGAAGATCATCACTGATGTGTCTGGAAGCCAGAGCATACACAGGCTTTTGAGGTGACATTTATGCAAAGTCATTTTCAGTGGCTCAAAATTTGCTGAAAGCTTATGGTCTGAAATTATTGTAAAGAGGGTTTTAAATCTACTTTGTACTGGGGGAAAATGGAGAGAAACTACATTCAGTCCAGGCAGCTGTCCACACTGAGTAATGAACATGATTTGACGTCATGGGGGAGGTACAGGTGGGGTTGTGTAACATTAGAATTTAATGCTTGATCAGTTTTTGTTTCCTGTGAGAGGGAAAGAGAAGGTTTAATGAGCCAAGAAGGCTCAAATGACCAACACTGAAAATTTCTCTTAGGGAATCACTGAACCCCCAAATTGAAATATACAACACGGGCTACCAATCAGAAGTGATTTCTCATTCTTGCTGGTTATTTTGGAAAGAACCCAAAGTATCTTATATCCTGAAAAAGAAAGCCCCTGCAATTAGCATGTACACAAACAAGTCACAGCGACAAGAGCTTCCTCAGTCTGAGTGATGGAGAAAATACTGAAAGAGGGTTGAAAAGTAGGGCAGGATTATACTAACCAACATACTAAATCTGAATAACACATAGTACTGACCCATAAGACACTCTCTCACACATACATGACTAATGGGTCTGTGTTATGGGTAAACAAGAGTAATTTCAGTTCACTTTAAAGTCTTAAAAAAAGCATACACTGTTTTCAAAATAAAAACTGTTACAAAAGACCATTCTGAAACATGACTGGGAACAGTTCCTCCAAAACCCTATTTGTCTAATTGTAATTATTAAATTATATCTTATGTATAGACTCAGAATATTCTGTGCTAAACAAAGTGGAGTCTAAATCTGGGCTGGTCTATATACAGCATGATGAAAGTGCAGACCCTGTCTCTGTCTCAGCTACTGGTAAACAAGGACTTGCTGTCTCTGTCTCTATTTTCACATCTTGATAGCGGTTGTTTTAGCAGCAACCCATTTATAATGCAGGCAAGGCCTCCTGAGCAGCAAACACCAATTATAAGCCTGGACCACCACTGAGTACAACATGCAATAAATGTTAGAACCAAACAACAGTGCATTTGGAAATATCAATCTAAATTGGTTTTAATTTGTGAAATGTGTCTCAAACTCAGTATTTTTATGTATTATCTATGGCAGTGGTCTTCAATGCAGGGTCCAGGGAACCCAGGGAAATCACAGCAGTGGTGAAAATCACAACCCACCATTATTAAAATTATTATATTTATTATTTAGAGCCAATATTTAGCCTGTCTAATCGGTCGCTTGAATTCAATGGGTGTAATTCAAACTTTGATAATGCAAAAACAAGTAAGCCTACAAATAATGGTTACTTGAATCTAATGCATTCTGCTGCTAGAAAGTTCACAATTAAAAAGTTTTATGACTCTCATAAATAGCCAGTATATTCTTGTACATATTTGAATAATCCTCCCAATATGTGACTAGTTGGATAAGATAAGATAAGATAAGATAAGATAAGATAAGATAAGATAAGATAAGATAAGATAAATTCAGGTAGTCTAATATAGGATAACGCCTATATTCTTAAATAAATCTGTCCTGAGGGGGTCTGTGGAGTTTATTTTATATTTATGGGGTTTCCAGGCTGCAAAATGTTTGAGAACCTCTATTCCATGGGACAGAGGTTTAAAGTTTAATGCATTTCATGGTTCTGTCTTCTATGTGAAATAAGTATGAACATGCCTGCTGTTTTAATTGCCTTGCATTTGGCTTGCAGCTTGAGGTGATGTTGACGCCTTTTTCCTGCAACTTCCTCTTTGCTGTTCCAGGGCTGCCATCGGTCAACCCTGTTTCCGCTTCTCAGGGGTACATAAGAACAGCTCACACTGAGCAAAACACACACACACACACACACACACACACACACACACACACACACACACACACACACACATACACACATACACACATGCACAACAAAACTCACTTCATATATTTCTTTCGAGACTAAAGTGGAACGGATGTCAGAAGGGGTCAGAATACATTACACGCCATTGAATATGGGTAATGCCTGAATTGGTGGTTGTACA